>CM070037.1:62014845-62034723 GCA_036250615.1 Ptychadena robeensis | reverse complement strand
AATATCTCAAGACTGATTTTTCTAAGGTTTTATGGACTGATGAAATGAGAGTGAGTCTAGTTGTATCTATGGGTTCTTGTAACTCATTATGTTCTTTCTAGTTCCTCATGTGTCCTTGCAGGATAATTTTTGGCACGAGAAGGCACAAAGGTTATTAAACTTTACTGATCTCGCTTAAGCCGGCACTCTGAATTTATGGGTACGTCTGTGTCATTAAGAAACACTGCACTGCTTGCTAATGTTTTGTGCAACCAACAAGATAAAATATATATATTTATAAATCTAATAATCTTTATCATTCTCTTAATGTCCCTCGAATTACTCATTCTAAACATGTACAGCTATGATGAGTGAGCAAATGGATTCACATTTGCTTCAATTGATGAGAAGCCTGACACTGCAAGGTTAAAAATGAAGTGCTAGATTAATATATTATCTGACCCACTGACTTCTTACTAATTAGACCTTCTGATTCATTGCTTAAAACATTACTTTGATCATGCATGTCCTTATTTTCAGCTTGGTGTATAGCATTGGCGGTGACGGCTATGTGATAAAAAAAAGTCCTTATAATTTGACATTAACTTTCGTTTTTATGATTGGAATTCCACAATGACTATTAAGGAGATCATTCCGCAGTGCTCAATGCATTTGTTGGCTTTGTGGTATATACGTCAATGCTAAAGATAAAAAGGTTGCACTGGAATATGAAATTAGGTTATGTACAGCCCAGATTTTGGTTTTTTTTTGCTCAACACAATATCACCTATGATTTCATATATTTTCCACACTATTAGAACTGCTATGAACAGAATCCTGTTTAGAAAGAAGTACCTGAATGGGTTGACATGTTTTCTTGTGCGGCTCATGCAACTTTTAGCAGTCAGATTGTTTTTAAATGTAGAGGGAGCAGGAAAAAGTGTGAATATTCTGTAAATAAACCAGGACTGCTCCTGGGCAGCACTTATCCTAAGGTAAAGAATGGTATTTTTTTCACATTGAATAACCTGTTTGAGGATATTATGGAATCATACATAATGGCAGCTGTGAAATGGGGGTCGGGGGCTCTTTTTTTTTTAAATTACATTTCTTTAGGGTTAGATGCATGGGTATAATTTGCATGTCTATTGTAAGATACTTACCTGGCCGGTAATCCTGCATTGGTGACCCCAGTCATCCCAGTGTCAGGGGTATCATGGCCAAAGCATGTCTCCCAGTTTAACACAGTACAGACGTGTGTTTAACACAGTACAGACATGTGTTCAACACAATGGCCCGTTACAGCCTCTGTATAGCAGTTTGCTTGGGTGTGCTTCTGTGTATGCTCACCTGTCTGCAGGTGCCTTGTTGTCAACACTGACCCAGCCTGATTTTGGATCTTGCTTGAACTCTGCCTGCACTGACTTTGGATTGTCCCTGACCACGTCACCTGACTTATCCATTCGTACAGTACATTCCTGGACTGATGATTGTGTATGGTCCTTTGCTTGCTTTCTGGATTACCCAATAAAACCTGTTACCTGGATAGTTGGTGTTGGTAGTGCTTGTGTGACCAGGATGAATTACACCAATATATACCTTTTAATGTCTTTAAAAGTAAAGTAAAAATCACAGAGATTGGGCTGCAAGGGGTACATTTAACATCATTGACTTCCATGACTTCCATGAATGTTATACAATTTTTCAGGTACACCTGAAAATGTAAAGGTGGCAAGGACAGATGTGAATGACATGCCACCACTGTTATCAGATGTATGCTGGTATATAACATACTCCATATTACTTACCAACACATTGAATATCTGAACCTGTATTCAAGCGGAATCCTGGAAGACAGCTGCAAATGTAGGATCCCTTGGAGTTCACACAAAGCTGGGTGCATTCATGGGTACCAAGGGAACATTCATCTATGTCTGAGAAGAACAAACAGACTCAATTAGGCAGATGGCTGTAAAAATCAAATAAACTATGACTTGTAAGAAGTATGTATATATCAGACACAGTCCTGGTTTCAAATCCAAGGCCATTTTAGCTTCGCTGGCTACAAATACTCTTCCTTCCTTTTAATACTGTGATCAGTATTTATGAGAGGAAATCCAAACTTTTAGTTTTTTCTTTCCTCACTTACTACATTTTTAAATGAAACCGTTCTGTTATTGTATACCGTATATACATCTTTAGGCAATGCAATCTGACCATGACTGATGGAAGAACCCATCAGTTCTAGCTTCCTGAAAACATTGAAACAACTTTTCTCTGTACTTCATCACTAATTAAAGGAGGAGTGGGATAGTTCATGCTTGTTTGAAATGCCATAAAGTCTATAGAAACGCATATTTCCAGTGAGGTTTGCACGAAGATCAGCGGTAGGAAACACTACATCTGATGTTGAGCTTTTTTATGATTGGTAAATCCCCCAACAAGTAGAAAAGCAAGCTTTAAACAGAACCTGCTCTCTGAAAGCTTTGCCAGAAGAGGGAAATGGATGGAAAAGGGTTAGTTGTTAGGATGATGTAGGCTCCTCTTTTTATGTTACCGATTCACAAAGCCTTCTTCTGCACTGTATCATTGTGTTGGTTTGGCCATTGTTGTAGTGACATGGATTTTCTCCCTCATGTCAGAGATAACACTGATAACTAAAGACAAGCATAGTATTGTTTATTAAGGAACAGTCAAAGGTGGCATGCAGTGCAAATCCTCCTACAGTATGCATCACAGTAAAGTCATCACTAAATCTCATTCTAAATCTAAATGAGACCAGAGACTAAATCTGATGAGACCAGAAGTCAGAGTTAGCAAAACCTTAGGTTAACTCACATTGCACATATACAAGGCTGTTTTTAGGAGGACTCCAGCATTAAAAGTTCACATTTGTGCTACAGCTTTGGCACAATTAACATTTTTAGATATAAGATGCTATAACAGAGATAATCATACAAAACTTGTGTTCATGTTTAATTTAAGCACTGAACAACCATGCATCTTGCAATATGAGTGGACTAGGTCAGTATGCATATACATTTATCATAGGTTTTTTTTAAGTATCATTCAATTATTTTTTCAGAAACATTATGATTCATTATATAAGATTTCAATTGCTATATTGCTATATGTTAAGCCAAAAAAAATTTTTTTCTTTGGTTGTGTGAAAAGGATAAGCGACCTTGTCTGGTTTTCACTACTATTTGAACTACCATAATTACCACAAATACGCACAGAAAAAAGTTAAGTTAAGCTAGCCACACACGGCTCGATGAAGTAACAGATTAGAGGAACATCAGGCGCCGTGCGCGCTCACAGCTCCCGATGTACCTCTAACCTGTTTCTTCATCTGAGCCATTAACGGTTCCTTCGAGCATGATCCATTGAACTCGACCAAACAGGTTTTCAACATGTTGGAAAACCTTGGTCGGAATCCATTACATTGAATGGGGACTGCGTGTCAACATGCAATGTAATGGACGGGCTAACAGCTGAGCTGCACACACAGGCAGACCTCAGCTACGGCTGTGTGTGTGAAGGGGGCGGGGCCAGCACGGACCCAGCTCTGACGGAGAAGCAGCCAGCCTGCAGGCCCCACTCTCTTCTGTCTGGGGAAAGGATAGACCCGGGGACCGGAAAACCGGGTCCCCATAGTACGGTAATTGATGTGCCCATATGGTGCACATTGATTACCGTACGATAGACCTGCAAGCAATCACAGCGTGGTGACGTCACCATGCTTTAATTGATCGCCGGTCGATTGCACAGCAATCTACCCATGTGTGGCCAGCTTTACAGTCATTAAAAGCGTTGGCATGTGGCATCTTTGTTATTTATGTTATCTCCTGGTTTGGAAAACCTTGCGACAACAATGTAATGCACGGAAAACACAGACACATACTATACAATAGGAAAG
Source organism: Ptychadena robeensis (assembly GCA_036250615.1). Taxonomy (NCBI): domain Eukaryota; kingdom Metazoa; phylum Chordata; class Amphibia; order Anura; family Ptychadenidae; genus Ptychadena; species Ptychadena robeensis. The sequence continues at coordinate 62,030,825 of CM070037.1, read as the reverse complement.
TTTGCATTTTGGATTTTGGAATTTTTCTTGGCATATGTGTTTGGGTTAATGTATTTATATATTAAATTACTGGTAGTGTAATTATGTGCTGTAATATATGATTGCATTGGGCAACTAGCCCCCCACTGCCATTGCACAACTCTTGCAAAACACAAATACATTGAACAATAAGAATAAACTCACTGACAAAACACTGATCAAAAACACAATGCAGTACCCAGCCAGAAATAAATTGGCTTGCATATAAATGTATGAAATGAATGAGGCCCCACACAACATTCCACAACACACATGTATAAGCTTTACAGCATTATTCACTTTCAGTACTTGTACTTCATGTGAATAAGGGTTGAATGAATTGAGTTGACCACTATTGGTTGGACCAAAATATGTAAAGTAATCAAAAAAGCAAGTTAAGATCAATAAGATCCCCAACCCATGGGCTGCCTGCTCTCTGTACCTATTTGAAAAATAGTTTCTCGAAACCCTTGGAGCTTGTGTAGTGTCTTAAGATGGAACAGAGATTTTCAGTCTGGAGAATCTTGCTGATAAACTAAATGTAGGATATCAGTCTGTACGCAAACATATAATATATGAAATATGGCATGAAACCCAGTTTAAAATACTGCCCAGGGCTTATAGAGTATGTAGACAATCTACAGTACCGGAGAATGGCACGTCTTCCTCCGCCCGAAATGTAAATTAGACAAACCCACCTTGACTCACTGTTTATGGGCTTGCCCCCTACTGGTAACTTTCTGACAGTCGACCTTGACTTTTGTCAATATAGTTTTGAGCATAACTTTATCTTTGGATCCACTATCAATATTGGTTAGCTATTAGAGATGGTCGAATTTTTTTTCAAAAATTCAACCATTTCGCCGGTTTCGACTTAATTGCAAAGCCCCTGAGCATGGTATCATCACCAAACTTGTTGGAGATGTAGAGAAGGGTTGGGGGTATACTCCAAAAAGGAAAGTATGTCTCTAACACAAATAGTTTTTTCACAAATTAAGTTCAAAATCAAGTAAAAATTTCGAAAATCGGAATTTCGACTTTAACTTTGAACTTAATTTATGCAAACACGACATGTGCTAGAGCCATACTTTTTTCTTTCAAATGTTTCCCTAACTCTTCTCTACATCTCCAGCAATTTTGGTGATGATACCGTTTTCAGGGATTTTGCTATCAGCTCACAAAGTTAGCAAGTCGAAAAATTCAACCATCTCTATTAGCTATGTGTCACCCAAACTCAAGCCCATCATCCGTCAAGATTATGCATGGTTACACATGTGTAAATGTGAATGAATGGATCCAGCATGACCCTTCCCAACTCCCTCAGGTTATTTCTCGCCTACATGACATATTCCATAAAGAATTTTTAAATATACCCGAGGGGATTGCTAGACGAGCAAGCGCCTTCCATAAGCACTGGAAACCTTTCATTCAGAAACTTCTCCCACAGTCTTAATGCAAATATATAATGGCCACTCTACATAAGTATAATTGAGATGGTCCTCTCATCGATTGACAAATTTGTTCCTTTTCTAAGCTATGTCCACAATGTACCATACATTGTCTTTCAATTGTATAATCTGATGAGATGCCAATATCAATATTATTATTTTGTTGAACTATGACGCTGTTCGGTTGATGGCCTATATTGCATTTTACTATTAACCTCTATGTTGTTTCTGTGAAATCTTTTATATTTGTTAATGAGAAATATTTATTATGTTATTTTTTTAAATTGTGAAAAAAACATAATAAAATATTATTACAATATTATATTTGGTGTTGCTGTGTGACTTTTATTATATTCTTATTAGTATAATTATCTGCTATTTTAATCATAAAATAAATGCATCTAAAAAAGTTATTGACCAGCCAGGTCAGATTTAAAGCTAAAGTTGCATAAAATGTTAACAGTGCCCTTGGTCAAAGTTCTTCATGCTTTCCTTACAGGTTTGTCCACATTCAGCTTTTACTAAATCTATTTCAAGTCAGCAAACATTTGCCAAATCATTATAGGCACAAAATAAAGTTGATGTGTTTTCATTTTATCCTGGTTCTTTTATGCCAAATAAATCTTGGCTGGCATTGCATTTTTGCTTTGCTAAGCTTATTAGTAAGGTGCCTGGCTACTTCAGGTCTTCAGTTAACACTAAGTAATAACTCTCATCAGCACCTCTATGCCTTCTGCTTAGTGCCAACTCAGGTAAGGTACAAGTTGTCAGTGCTTCATTTACCAACACACATAGACGGAGTGAATAATATGTGCCTGTGGAATGCTTAAAGTGGACCTACCACCAGAAATCTATGTTTTTATGAATGGCACTAGAAGTGCCAATAATAGGGAGTAATGCAGTAAAAAAAACTCAAAAACTTTCCTGTAATGACCATTTTAACAAGACCATTTTTACCACACAGCTCCCCTCACTTCCTGGTTCGCTGTGGTGGCCACTGGGGGGGCATTCAGTGATCTTCTATGGGAATTTTCAAAGCAGATCACTGCTTCCTGTGACGTGCTGCCTATTTCTGCCTACAATGAACCAGGAAGTTAGAAGAACTTCCAAATTATCTTCTTAAATTGCTTATTACAGGTAAGTTTTTAGTTTTTTTTCACTGCATTCCTCCCTATTATTGGCACTTCTAGTGCCATTCATGAAAACATAGATTCCTGGTGGTAGGTCCGCTTTAAGTTTATATTCTTTAGATTAGAACATTTAAAATATACTAAACATTTAAAATCAACAGTTTTTATGATGAGCATCAAGTCAGTTGCATAGATATATTTGTTTATTTTCATGTAAAAGTGGCACATTTTTAATCACATTAGCATTCTTAGCAAAGACAAGAAATTAATGGCAAAAATTATAAATGACAAATGAACAAATTAAAATAATAATATTTCTGTTCTTTCTACCACATTTTTTTTTGTTCAGCGCGTCTTAAAAATATTCCTTTTACAACCAACCATCAATATATACAGATTCACCAGAAGATACCGAAATAGACATCTCAAAGACCATTGATAAGATACAGCCTTAAAGAAGTATCTTTGGCACTTGGCAATGCATACAGTCATTTTTCTGGCAGCGTAGATGTGCCATTGTTTTCTATAACTTACAGAAAAATTTCTTTATTTGCCCTTTTTGAAATTTATATAGTACATTAGTTACACATTGTTCTCTAGGATACAAGGCAAGAGTCTAACATATTTGCATTACTATCTTCATAATCATAGTATGAAAATATGCAACAGGCTTATGAGGACATTTTTGAAGAGCAACAAAATAAAACTGATAAAGTCAATAATAACCATTCTCTTGTAAGCTCATAAAGAAATGCGGTTCTTACAGACATCAATCACAAGATTTCCATCCGATGGTTTGTCTCCTTTCCTTCCTGGTTTTGTTTATTCTGTGCTATCGAAGAGTTAATAGGAAAGCATGATGCACCTGGCTTTGTAGTGGATATCTGCTAGATCAAATTCTGATAAACCCACCACAGTTATTAAGAGAAGAAAAACACCATATTCTAACTATATTGCTACCTAAACGAAGACCCAAGACTAATGATATTTACCTTTCCAGGGGATAGCTACTCTGAATGCTGTTGTCTTGTAGGGGTACTGCCTCCAAGATAATCTACAACATCTAAAGTGTCTATCAGTGTCTATGAGTCTATATGAGTGTATCTGTGTTCTCCACTACATGTTGTGGTACCATTAACTTGTGATACCTGAGTCAATACAAGACACACTAGTGATAAAGTGGGAGACAGATGGAACCACTTAGTTAAATGGAAGGAAACACATCCAAAACATGTTGGATGCAGAAGGTTTTTTGAGATTGTAGTTTTGCAAATACAGAAGTTCAGACTTGTCCGATATCCACAAGTAAAGATAGTTGTTTTTTCATTTTTTATATAGAATAGCATAAATATTCTTTATTTCGCAGTTAGAAGAGGAAGTCAGCACCTGAGTCAAGCTGAAATATGGTTTATCTGTTAATATGTGGATTCCAGGTCATGCCTTGTCTGACTACTCTTATCAAAGTCTGGGGGAATCTTGCTAAGAGCCTGTGATATTTCTAAGGAAATGTGTCCCTATCGGAAATATTCTCATGTCCTGATTTGGCACATTTCAAATATCCACAAGCTAGGGCATTTAGAAATTTCAATTTATAGTTGTTTGAAAAAATCTTTCATAAGCAATTTCATATATAAAAAATGCATACAAAGCCAATATTATCTAAAGATAATTATATCTTTATCCATTAGGTAATTTTAGGTTTTTAGCTCGCAGAGAAGAGTGGATTCTTTGGAGAGCTTCAATATCATTCATGTCAATGTAAAAAAAAAGTAGCATACAATGGCGCAATGAGCGGTTGAGCCTATTTACTAAAAAATGTGAATGTTGGGTGAGCTTTGTTAATAAAATGAAACTGCATTCAGTCTCCCTTTGCTTCATATAAATATGATTCTTCATTTTTCTAATACACAACTTCAATGCATTATTTAGTTCTGGAAATGGAGTGAGATGACAACAAACCGGAATAAACCACAAAAGGTGTCCGTTGCCTTTTGTCTAGCAAAGTTCATCATAAGAATCGCATTTAAGATGCTTTAACATTTCTGAGGGGAAAATTTTCCACTGATTTTATTACAAGGAGTTGGAGAGGATCCAGCCATTGCTGATAGTGAATGATTTAAGATTATTAGTACAATTTGTTTAGTGAGTGCTGAGATAAAAATACACACTGTTAATTTCAGTTCAGCTGTATGTAGAGTAAGCTGCAAATAGAGTAGATACTGAAGAATAAAAAAACCCATCACCTTCATGGTAATAAAATATTAATATCTTAGTCAGAAAACAGATGATCTTGTCTTGACATCTTCCATGTACTCGAGACTGACGCCCACTGAAGACGGCAATTTTATAGAGAAAGTCATTATTAAAGCTGAATTCCAGGCTAACAGATAAATACAGCCATAGATAAGACATGTGGGAACTGTTTCACCTGTCAGTTCTGAAATTCAAACAGCACAGTATTGTCTGGGAAGAGAAGGAGGTATTTAGTAGAAATGGCTGAATTGGGTTTCTTTTGAAAATTCGACTAGCTGACTTTGTAAATGAACTGAAAGACCCCTAAAAATGGTATCATCAGAGAGATGGTTGAATTTTTTTTTCAAAATTTCAACCATTTTAGTTAATTGCAAAGCCTTTAAACATGGTATCATCCATATGCAGAGAAGGGTTGGGGGTATACTAAAAAAAATGTATTGCTCTAACACAAATAAATTTTGCATGATTGAAGTCAACATTTCTTACATGTGTCAGATCAAAACTTTTTTTTCTAATTTTCCCACAGCCCTTCTCTATATTACCAGCAATTTTGGTATGATACCATTTCCAGAACCTTTGCAATCAGCGCACAAAGTCAGCTATTCGAAAAATTCGACCATCTCTAACATCACCAAAATTATGTACAGACAGGTACAAGAAGCTATATCTGCTAGAACAATACTTTTATAAATTCCTGTAATTTTGGTGGAGATTCCATGTTCAATTCAAGTCAGCTAGTTTAAAACATTCAACCCTCTCTACTCTTCAGCTAGCTAACATTTATTGGTCTTCTTACTTCACCTTGTAATTTGAAAGTTTCATATTAGCAAATTGATTTGCTCCTTGTGCTTTCTTCTATGCCAGATCTGCTTTATGGGATACTACCAAGTCAAGTAAAGTAGGATTTACACAATCATTGCTTTTTATCCAAGTATGTGGATTTCAGCACAACTCACACATGTGCAAGCATGCTCATAACAATTTAGTCACCCTCTGTGTGTATTTACTATTGGCAAAAACTCTTTTTGCCATGCCCACGATTCTAAAACTCGCACTGCTATGAGACGCATGCACAATTGCAAGTGAATGGGGCCTGTACCAAGAATGTGACCACTAGTATTTTGCCCTTTGTGTGATAATAAATCAGATGTGTTAAATGTGTATATATTCTGCTCTAATGAGTTCCTTTAACCCAGTTCATTTTGCAACTAAAATATTAATGCTTTTATTTCCCACTCTGGACAATATGGATCTCCTCTGAGACTTTTAATCTTTTTTTTTTGCATTATCTATGAAAATTGATTCATGTGAGGCTCTGAACCAGACTTAGAATTTGTGCAAATTCCAATTTGAAACTATATCAACAAAGGGGGGGGGCAGTTGGGGTTTTTATAGGTGCCAGTCTAATTAAAATCGAATTTAGTAATCTCCTCCAACAATAGACACAACTCATCATCTGTATTTGTGTTTAAAGTTCCAGGTGTGCAGCTCAATCTGCTTGTTTATGACTTCTGCATCATCTACTCTTTAGACTTCTGGCATCTTCTGAGCATTTCATAATTGCATTGTGGCTTGGTGGTCACTGTATTATAAATGGGTTGTTGCATTTAGCAAGAAGGTTTTGTGAGTAGGGTCCATGAGATTTGTCACATAGGCGTCAATTAACAAAAACCCATAATATTAAAATAATAACAAACAAAACAAAAAATACAATGTACTAAAAATAACATAAACTCAACAATCACCCATACATATAATGCACACACACACAAAAGGACCTACAGGCATGCATAAAAACCTCTTTATGTCATACCTATTACATGTCCCTATGCTGATCCAAGGATTTAAAATAAGTTTAGGAGTCATTATTTTTTAGGCAAAATTTTAATTTAAATATTTAAATTTTCTAGTTACAGATTTGCATATCTTCATGTTTTCATTGTTTCGCAAGCAAGTCTTAAAGTGCCATTGACCGCTGTATGCTATATTTAGCACGAGCTCTGGAGAATATATTGTGCTTGAATTTGCTACTGAAGATTTTAATATATAGTTATTTGAAACTTTAGCCAGTTTCAGTTATATAATTGTGCTCAGTATATAATTGTGTATACAAAACCAATACCACTTAATTTATAATGTAGCTCATTATATGTTTTCTGGTCGTACACAACAGGGCATTGTTTAGAGAGTTTTAATATCTGCAATTTGAATTTGAAAATGTGGTAGTCACTGGGGTTAATCTACTAAATAGTATTTTTCTTTAGAAATGTAAGTGTTAAGAGAGCTTAGTAAAAAGCTGTTTGCACATTAGTGTGTTAGTGAACTGAAATATAGTTTTTTCTTTCCAAATAAACTTGTTTCTGTGCACCTTACTTTCTTTTTTAATATAAACGAATTTGTTGATTTAGAAAATATCTGGTGATGTTGCCAGTAGCTTGGACTTCCTTTCTCCCAAAAGCAATATTATGCAGTTATACCCTCTGCAGTGTTGTCACCCATTTATACATGCTCTAGTCTTCTGAGCATCCCTTATGTGTCACATGACAAATCCTTCAACCAATTCAGCACTAGGGAGGTTAGGAATACAAAAGTGACTTCAACATGCCTCCTAACATCCTACTGCTTAGCTTCACCTCACCTTCACTTCAGTTCTGCTAGAAAACCCATGATCAGATGATCCATTTGATCAGCTGATCCTATTAATTTTTGCTGATTTACTGATCAATTGATTATGTATCACTCCAGCTTTGTAGGCTAAAACCCGCCATTCAAAACAATTCAACTGTTTAAATTGATGAGTCCCTTTGCAGGAGAACTTACTGTTCTTTGTGATTGCTAAATTGATTTTCTGTTATTAGGCTCCATATATTTTTACTGGAAATCCTGCAAATAAAAGTGGCCATACACTGTTAAATTTTTTCCATGTGATCAACTTAAAAAGTTGAACATTTGAAAAATGATTCCTTTGTGTCAATCAACTAAAAGAAATTTTACATTTAGTCGATCAAAAAGTGATCAGACATGTTGACAAATTTCAGTAGATCGTTCAAGTATCTGATGAATTTTTGAAGTATTTTGATTGATTTTGTATACAATGATACTATGGAGAATGCACTTAGGCTTAGAAAAGACTGAGTCAATATTTCAATTGCACAGGCCAATGGAATCAAAGATCGATTGAGCAAAAATTGATAAACGCATGGCTAGCTTAACACACTTCCTGTCACAAGTTGACGCCATATCTATGTAGAGTAGTGGTTGTTGTACTAGTAGGTTTTCAATGTTTGAACTACATACATCTCTTTTTATCATTATACCATAACATTGATACTGTCAATTCTGGCAGAATCAATTGATATTTTCTCTACTTGCTGAAAAATTAAAATGTATGGAGCCACTACAGCTAAAGATGTATGCATAAAGAAGTTGCAATGTGTTGCATTATTGTTACTATGTTTACTGAATTCTACAAAATGTGAGCAAGTGTACTTTTTAGTAAATCAAACCCAATGTGTTTACCAGGAAACATTGTGTGGCTACCACATTCCAGTGAATTACCAGGCTATCATTTTTTTACTGTTCCTTTATACAAGATAGCTACATATACTGGGTCTGATTATGGAACAAATATTAAACACCAGGCAAAAAAGGTAATCCGTGGAACATAACAGTCTTATCAAAAGCTTCCAGAATTTTGAAATGATGACTAAAACCTGTTGTTTCTATATGTTGTGCTTTCTTATATATGTCATGTCCTCCTGTACTAAGGGGTACTGGCGAAACTCTGAAAAACACTGTCATTTGAACTGATTAAATAAACATAGCTATTATTTTTGTTTTTACTTGAAAATCATTTTGACTGGTCTTGTTTCACCCGAAAGAAAGAGGTTAAACGCACGTCTTCTGTATGTGTACTGTACATTTTATTTCCCACATATTCTTCAGACCGATGACTGGAAGACTGCAAAAAAGTTAAACTCTTAACGTTTCATTTTTATATACTTAAAAAATGAGATAAGGCTTCTTCCTTCATAAGGATATGGAGCAGACAAAGCTCTGACCGGGCAGGCCAACTCTACTATAGAGGTCGGTGTTTGCTTTTCTATGGAGCCACCAGGGATTGGTCTTTTACCTGCCGATATGGGCCTGCCATGCACCACTATTGGCATCTCTTGCAGCAAAAGAGTTAACCAAGAATGTTTGGGCAACATATTCAAAATAATAAAAAAGAAACAAGATTTCAATATAAAACATGAATTTACAGAGGATATGTGAAAGTGTCTTTAGCAAGAGCTTCAGTTTTTTTTCTCTTCGGTTTTCCCAAAAAAAAACATGCATGACATATTAACAAACAACTCGATTTTACGAAAATATCACTATTCACTCTAAGCCTTTAGACAGAGTTCTTTCCGGCATGTTTTGTAGCAGGCCACCTATATCCAGGAGCTGGGTGGTTGGCTGACAGTTCACTGACATACTGTATAAGTGGAGAGGACAAAGCATAGAAAGCCTCGATGTGATTCATGTGTTCAGAGAGAGTATATATGCAAATATAATCCAAGGCTTAGCAGTACTGCTGAACAGTGTAAGAGGTTTGGCTGAAAGCTGTAGGCTGAAGACGGATAGGATCCAAAGTAGGCCACTTGAGCTGCTTGTGTGACAGAGGCAATCGAATGAAAATATGACATGGAGAAAAATTAGATAGTTGAGTGAAAAGGAAAAAAAATGGTGGGGGGTGTTAAAAAACATGGGGTGGTAGAGAGAAAAAAAAAATAAAGACATTGTTAGTACAGAAATTAGTATTTACTGGAGAAAAAAAATTTGCAAATAAAGAACACAGTAACAAAGTAAAGAAAAGTCCAGATAAATTTGTAACTTGTAAAGTACCAACTGTTTCTTAATTAAACATTATTTCCATTGTATTTGTATGCTGAAATAATAATCAATTAACATAAAGCTTATTAACATGTCCCCCATCGATTTCTGACTACTTTCTAGGAGCAATAACTTCTCTATCTAATTCCACTAAACTTACTCTTGTAAAGTTAGTGGATTTTCTAAGCTGGACTTTAGATCTGATCCTTTATTCAGCAGCCCATTCTTATTAAAGTATATGGGCTCGTCTCCACTGCGCCCATGGAAAACACTGCTAATACTAACGGATAGCTAGGAGGCGAGTCCTAGCTTGCATTGCAGTGCATAAAAAATGCAGTGTTATTTCAGTGACGCAAAGCATTGCATGTATGACATGTGTCACCTCAATTGGAAATCAATGGGCGCGTCCTACTAACGTCACAGCCATTGCTTTTAGATGGACGCATTATCATTGCGTTCAACCAATTCCAGCTCTAAACGTGGCCCTCACTGGGTTATGCTAGAGATGGTTGAATTTTTCGATTAGCTGAATTTGTGAGCTGATTGCAAAGCCTCTGAAAATGGTATCCTTACCAAAATTAATGGGGATGTAGAGAAGAACATTGGAAACAAATGTTTTGCTCTAGCACATGTAGTTTTGTTGCATAAACTAAGTTCAAAGTCAAAGTGGAAATTTTGACTTTCAAATTTTTATTTTGACTTTGAACTTAATATATGCAAAAACTATTTGTGTTAGAGCAATACTTTTTTGTTGTATACCCCCAACCCTTTTCTACATCTATAGCAAGTATGATGATGATACCATTCTCAGGGGCTTTGCAATTAACTCAAAATTATACATTTTTTAAAACAAAAAATTTTAAACTGTCTCTAGGTTACGTGTCTATAATGCCAAATGGAGACAAGCCTTTAGTGGGAACAGAAATTAAAAGATATACACTGCCTTCCAAAAAAAAAAAGGTCACATACTCTAATATTACGTTGGACCGCCTTTAGCTTTGATTACGGCATGCATTCACTGTTGCATTGTTTCCATAAGCTTCTGCAATGTCAAAAGATTTATTTCCATCAAATTTTTCACCAAGATCTTGCATTGTAGATTCTGACCGCTGCGCAAAGCCTTAGCCAGTACATCCCAAAGATTCTCAATGGGGTTAAGGTCTGGCCAAGCCATCTGTGAAAATGATGTTTTATGCTCCCTGAATCACTCTTTCACAAATTGAGCCCGTTAAATCCTGGCATTGCCATCATTGAATATGCCCATGCCATCAGGGAAGAAAAAAATCCATTGATGGAATAACCTGGTCATTCAGTATATTCAGCTGACTCAGTCAGCTGACCTCATTCTTGGAGCACATACTGTTGCTGAACCTAGACCTGATCGACTGCAGCAACCCAAGATTTATCCAATAGTAGGCTCATACCTATTTGCTTAGTTAAATCCAGGTGGCAACATTCTTGTTTTCGGACAGGCAGTGTATATTCAGGCAGTCCCTGGGCTATGTACGAAATAGGGAAGTTTGTCCTTAACTTGAATATATATGTAATTTTGAACAAGTACAGTATTTTAATAAAAGCAGTTTGTACAGATGTTTGTCTTAACATATTGTTATATCATATATATTGTTATTTTATTATTTACACAAGTGGTATCTGCAGGCCCAGTGACTATGGACCCAGGTTATCACTTGAAGCATGCTCAGCCACCCCCTGAGACACATGAAGGAGCAGCTGTGGCTCCATTCTAAAGTTCTTAAGTTGGATGTCTGTGACCTGTGGACTACTGTATTGATGTGTATAGTTGTATTACATAAAAAGTAAAGGAATAGGCTACACACAATAAAAAGACTATTTGAATCAAAAATTTTCAAATTTCTGAAGGTATAGCTGAGATGTTTGTAGAGTTGACGGCTATGGTTCATAATTATCATTAGCACTATGTGGTTGATTTTACGTTACTGAGAAAGAAAACGCTCACATGATAATTTTTTGAGCAAGGGTACTTTGTGAAATTCTTTAAAAGCCTACAAATATTATAAGACAGTATCAGAGATGAACGTTATACAATAAAGCTTCAGCTATAAAAAAAATAGCCTACCAACACAAGCTGTGCCATCTTCATTCGGCTCAAATCCACGGTTACATCTTCTATTCGGACGACACTTGTAACCCCCATATGTGTTTATACAGATTGGCTTTTCTCTGGGGCAAAGAAATGGGAACTGCAAGCACTCATCTGTGTCTGAAAATACAAGAAGAATATTTTTTTCATCAGAAACATTTCTCTCCTTACTAAAGAGTTAAGCTAGGCATACACATAGATTTCTAAATAGATTCAAGTACAATCAAGCACTGTGTGTGCTCATTGGTGATGGCTAGTGATGGCCGAACTGCCCGTAAGGCGGACAGTTCGGCCGCGAACAAGCATGTTCGCACTCCTTCACGCCGGCGGACAGTACGGGTGTTCGACCCGCCCTGTCCGCCGGCGTGAAGGAGCCCTCTATTCTTCCTCCGGTGGGATCATACGCAGCGAGATCCCGCCGCAGGAAGAATCTTTCCACTGAAGACCGGGTAGAGAACTCGGTCTGTCAGTGGAAAGCCGGCTCGTAAACCCGGATGTGACGTCAGTGACGTCACATCCGGTAAGCACACCAGGAACTATGCGTTCCAGGTGCCGGATGTGACGTCAGCAGCGGGGAATTAGAATCTGTCCGCGAACGGGCGGACAGCGGACTTTTTTAAAAGTCCGCTCCGCCCGTCCGCGGACGAACATGCCCGAGGTTCGGCCATCACTAGTGATGGCTGAACTGTCCACAAGGCATAATAACATGTTCATTTTCTTCCCCCAGCTAACAGTACGGATGTTTGATCCACCCTGTTCACCCGTGGGAAGAAGGTTACTATTCTTCCGCTGGCCGGATCAGGAGCAGAACGATCCGGCCAGTGAAGAATTCTTATTGGAGAAAACGCAGAGAGAGGCCGGTCTCTTATCAAAGAAAACCACCTTAAACCGAAAGTGACGTCAGTGACGTCACGTCTGGATAGAGAAACCAGGAACTATGCGTTTCAGGTACCAGAAGTGATGTGTGTGAAGCCAACTTCCATTTTTGTCGATTCCAATTCCCCGCGAACAGGAGGGGAATTTGAATCTTCCCCCGAACAGGTGGACATCTGACTTTTTTAAATGTCCGATCCGCCTGTTCGTGGACGGACCTGACCGAAGTTTGGCTCACGGAGTTCGATTTAACTCTAATCTATTAAGAAATCTACTCGTGTATGCCTTCCTTAAGATAAACAAGGTTATCGCACATGACCATGCATCATGGTTCATGTCCATTGCTTTTGATGGGGACCGCGGGTCCCCTTTTTTGCTGATAAAGTTTAAAAAAAAGTGAATTAACTGTGAGAATCAGTACACTTTGCAAATCATAACTGCTTATAATCTTGTTAAAAATATTAGGGTTAATTTTCACTTTTACTGTACACCATGCAACTTTGAGGTGCATGCATATATACCGGAAAAATCATAATAATACATAATAATAGTATTTAGGGTATTAAGGAACAGAGTGAACTTATCTATTAACATTTCTTTTGTATAATACATTTTGTATTTTTGTAATTTTGTATAATACATTTTGTATTTAGACCATAACAGGGATTCCATGTTGCCAGCCCTTTTTACTTCAGATTTGCAAAAGATTTTTATACCTGTTAATTCACTTGGAGCAAGAAAAAAATGTTCATCAAGTTTCGGGTGTCCCTACCCGAATTCTTCCTCCGGCCAGGCCAGGTGCAGAATAGTGATGAGCGACTAGGCAATATTCGAATTTTCGCGAATATCCGCCATAATATTCGATTCCATATTCGTAATCTCGAATATCCGCACTTACGACATGAATTGCGATCTAAAAATCGCAATTGCGATCCAATATGCGCAATGCATGCAAGTCATTGGAGCTCGGATATTCGACTGAGGGAATATCCGTCATTTCCGTTTTAAAAAATCGCATTGCGATTATATAATCGCGATCCCATTCATTGCAATGGATCGCGATTATAAAATTGCAATTATAAAAGCGCAATAAATCGCGAAAAATCGCGATCGCGTCGGATATCCGATTATATATTCTCGAAATGGCGAAATAGCGATATTCGAACTAAATATTCGAAAATCGAATATTCGAGCTCAGCACTAGTGCAGAAACGTCTAGCCGGATGAAGAATTAGACTTCTAATTCGCACCGAGCGCGCCGAACTGTCCGCCCGGTGGTAGTGTTTAGTAGAAGTATGCCATATTAGTGGCCAGAAGGGATGGAATGCCTCATTACATTGATGATCATTTAGCAGTAGAATGCACCGTCACACTCCATCCAGTCTCCATCTAAAGTAATGTCCGGCACACAAATGGTGCCCACTGATCCTCCTAAGGGCCGGCTGCAGTGTGATGACATCATCATGCTGCAGTTGGTCCCTCATCTATCAAGGGAAAATCTGCCTGTGTATTTGCACCTTAAGAAGTTTCTTGTACTGGAGGTCAATGGAGAAGAATGCCACCAAAAAAGGCAGCTAAAAAAAATAGGTGTCAGTGATTTCTTAAAATTGAAAAAAGCACCTCATATGGTTTTACATCACTGATTCTGGTTAGTGACATTTGCCCCAGATCTATGAATGCAAAGGGTAGAAGCTCAATTTGCTTAAACGACATTTATGCAACCTCTAGAGGAACCCTATGGTTCCACAAAGTGATGAAATGGATGATCATCCTGGATCATACATTTTTTTGCATACAGTCATTTTGTTAAGTGATAAAAAAACAGCTAGTTAAACGTTGTATATTTTAGAATAGAATTAGAACTCTGTCACCCTGAATATACTGCTCTACGTATTTTTTTCAGATTTGTCATTTGAAAAGAGCAATTTAGAAAAACAAATGCTTTTTTTGCACATTCATCCAAACCCTTTGCTCGCTGAGCACCCAGGCAGGAAATTTGTTCCTATAATGACATTTCCTTTTATAATCCAGGTGTGTGACTTTCTAGCACATTAAGCTTCATTTACCTCCACAATGTCCATTTTCATTCATCGAGAAACCCTGGCCGCACTGTTCAGGAAAAGATAAATGAGGTAAAAGCAAATTACAATCATCTTTAGTCATACTGAAAAAGATCAAAAAGAAATTTCCTTTCTCTATTTATTTAGCCAAATGATTAACTGTAAAATAAGTCATTTACATGACCTGGGAGTATAATGCCATAACAGAAACCTGCATATTCAACCAAGTAACTTTTCACTTCAGAACAAAATTGCATCAGTTTTCACAATGAGTATGCATTCAAATGTGCCTTTTCTATGGCAGATTTAAAAAAAATCCTGTAATTATGAAACCTTTCATAACTGCAATGAGTTAATGAGAATAATGAGGACTTGCAGGCTTCTTAGTGTTAAAGTGTCCAATATTAGGAATATTGGGCTTTGGCCATTCATGGTGATGACCTACTGATCAGTCTGCTCAGTCATTGTGAATCTAGATGACTATTAATATCTGTTTGATTCAACGGTCAACATGACCCATCTAAGCTGTAATTAAGTACTAGTGGTTTTAAGATGCCACATTTCCAGCAACACTATTGTATAGTAAATAGGCACTTGTTTTATATAAGCAGCATTCAATGACCTAAGTTTCTGATGAGTTAGTAACCACTTTGGGCTTGTGTTATATCTACACTCTGAATTCTGATATGCAGCTGCTTTATGAGCCTCCCATTGCTCGACAAATGTTTGCTCAAAACCCAATTAGCCTTTGGTTAATGCTATCCTCTTAGTTGAGAGCAGGGAAGCAAGAATGTACCCAGTGATAAATACTGACAGTAATAAAAGCATGTCTTTGTGTCTATGGAAGAACTGGTGGAGATATTAATATTTGCTTTGAGAGATCAGGGCTCCTATTTCAGGATGTTTTGATGCAATGGTAATACGACTTTATAAAAGTTATTTGCTGCTTTACACTTTGAGGTATGTGTAAAGCCCCCCATACACGCTTAGATTTCCACGCTCTCACAGTGGTCGAACGGCCAAAAAATCAGGTGGAGATCTAAAGCATAAAGGGCCAAATCGATCTAAGCCATTACGGACATGAATTCTTCTATAGGTTTAATACTTTACAAAGTACGGGTATGTCTCCTCAGCTCCGTGGCCCCCCTTGCTCATTTGCTTATTCCTATTGTGGGGGGGATCCCTCCAAAGCTGTCAAGGG
>CM070037.1:61997665-62011941 GCA_036250615.1 Ptychadena robeensis | reverse complement strand
AAAATCAGCAAAATAATACCAAAAAGAAAAGGGAATGTTAAAGAAAGTTAAAAGTTTGAAAAGATATGATACTTTGTGCAATAACATCTGTGACGAATCCCTCAAAGGTTGAGTCGACCCAGCCATTTTTGAATATCCTATTGGACTAGGAAGTTTTGCTGTATTCATACAACTATTATGTTGTCCTGTCTTATATGATCTTTAATATGATGTTAATAAAAATGTATCTATTATGAATTAATTAACATTCTCTTTTGGATCATTTATGCAGTGGACCACTTTAAAATCCCTGGTTTGGAGGATATCACTTCCTGTTGTTTCATTTCTGTCATTTGGGATGGGAAACCTGGATAAATCTATACCCACTTGAGGAGAACCCCCTATTCAGTCTATATCCATGTTAGTTATCGAATGAATTAATGAATATTTAGCAAAGTTTTCCATGTTGCCAACCCCTCAATCCACCATCCATAATTAAACAAATGGCTTTATATTCTATGCTATGATAGAAATTGCTGGTTTTAGATGAATCATTGTGTTGTTGATAAAACAGCTCACAAATATGTCAGTTTAATAGCCCTATTAAGCAATGGAACATTTTGCAAATTATACAGGTTACCTAGCCATCCAGCTAGGGATTGTATGTCAAATGTCAGAGGACATAAGGGAAACTGTAAATCTTCCCCGCAGGAGATATGTATGTGACCCTTTTCTATCTGTAACAACTGAAATGTATAAATGAAAACCATGTTTTTAAAATATGAATGCACACTTTAAACATATACCTGTATTTAATTATACCACATTCACCTCTAATGAGGCTTGTAGTGACTTCAGATGAACTAATAAACATTCTGATAAGACTCCTACAACCGTTTGTTATACAATGGTTAATTCATACATGGGGGAAAATGTACCACCTCAATAAGCGTTGGCTTTGTGGCGCTGTCTTCTTCCAGGGGGTACGCAATTTCTAGCACGGTATTGATTTCCCCTTCAGCGATTCCCCGAGTGAAAATCTTGCCGTCAGGCCAAGTCACCTCCAAGCTGCTAGCTTCATCTTTTCCTAGAAGAGAGAGAGCGTCAGAAAAGGAAATTAGATCAAGATGTTGCTGGATGTGAGGGCAGAGCTGATTATCACCGGACAAAATCTTACTCTGAAAGCCTCACAGTTACTGCCTGGAGCATTACTAACGTTATAAAACAGGCCATTCCTCGTTTACGGCTTCTTAAAAAACATCATATGGGGGTTTTATTTCAGAGCTGAATAGAAGAACCTGTGCACAATTATTTTCCAATAGGTTATAATATTGTGTTATTCTTTGACTTTTTATGGATTTGCAAAGGGAACATAAATTGAGTTCTCAGGTTTCCTGCAGTTTTATCACTCTCTTAGTCTCGGATCCAAGCCAATAAGAAGAAAAAGGAAAGAACTTCACTTAATTACAATAAAAATATTCAGTGATGCAAATAATTCAGAGCATACAGTGTATGTGTGTGTGTTTTATATCTCTGCAAGTAATAATAATCTTCATAATTCACATAAAAATTAACATTTTATTTTACAGCCAAAATGTACAATAATTCCTAGCCAACTCATCTCTAGTAATCCCTAGCCCTTGATTTGACTCCATATTCACAACATATTTTTATTTTTACAGGATAAAGCAGGAAATACTGCCCCCCAAGACGTGAGGTTTTATTTGGAAAAGTTATAATATAGACAGACAGAGACTGAGAAGGGCAGTGGTAAGAGATGGGAGCTGTCTTAGACCCCTGGATGGCTTTTCTCAAGCAAAGGTGGCAACAAAGTTGACCTGACCAGGTCTAGTTCTTACTTAAAGAGTAAAGATGGTCGAATATTTCAACCTGCTGATTTTGTAATGTTATGCAAAGCCTGTGAAAATGGTATCATCACCAAAATTGCGGGAGATATAGAGAAGGGTTGTGTGAACGTGAAAAAAAAAGTTTTGCTCTAGCACATGTATTTCTTGCATACATTGAGTTAAAATTTAACTATTTGTGTTAGAGCAATAGTTTTATTTTTGTAATATACCCCAACCCTTCTCACGTTTGGTGATGATACCATGTTCATGGGTTATAAGGATAGAAAAAAATTTAAATAGGAACAATGTAAGGAAAGAGAAAGAACAGGGTTTTGGGAAGGAGGCAGTGTTGGACACTCATTAATACAGGTAGTAATAATATAGAATTGGAACAGTGTGAGCTCTTCCATTGTATCAATAATATTAGATTTCCATTCAGCAAGTGAATATGGAACTACCGTATTTTTCGGACTATAAGACGCACCGGACCATAAGACGCACCCAGTTTTTAGGGCAGAAAATCCAGAAGAAAAAAAAGATTTAATAAGTTTTCACATCAATTGGGATAATGTAATGAATTTAATGGATGCAATATTCAATTCAGCCACAGGTGTCACTAGCAGTAGTACACTCTCAGCACAACACGTCACACTACACTGATTTCTGTATCCCCTGCACCCTGGCCGAGCCATCCATAGCCGAACTGAACACAGCGCACAGCTCTGCTCTATGTTCTCATTGGTGGGGATGCAGGGGATGCGGCATTTAGAGCCGAAGAGCCAAATGACAGCTCTCCTCCTCAGCTCTCCTCCCGGTGCGACCACCGCCGGCCGCCGGTGGTCGCACATTCAAACCATAGGACGCAGGCACTTTTCCCCCCAAATTTTGGGGGTGAAAAAGTGTGTCTTATGGTCCGTAAAATACGGTACATTGTTTTTCCTGGAAAGAGGGGTTTGATGGAGACATAGCCAGGTTGTCATCCTAAATATCTGTAAATTACCTGACCTTAGAGCACACTGTGGAATAAAAAGTTATTTTTTTTCACTATGTCTCTTGTATTTTATTTGGGATTGGGATTGAAGAAAACAAACAATAAGCTCAATTGTTGCCAAGCTGTATTCAGTTCTTTTTCCCATGCTTGAATGAATAGGGGAAGGTAGTTGTTTGGAGGCAAGTTATGGTCTATCACTTAGAGGGTCTGTTTCAAGTCAAAGTTTCTCTCAAGATAGGTCTACAGATAGATCTTAAAGAATGCCAAGCTATAGCACAGACCAGAATTGGAGAAGGTTATCTATATAAGGAAAAGGCAAAATTAGAATTGTGGATTTTACCCTCAAGGGGAGGTGTATTTATTACAAAAGGTGGGATGTTAGAGAACAATACTAGAGAGATCTTTCACACTGGGCTGGTACTTTAGTACAAGATATGTCCAATGTGATGACGTTTCTCAGTCAAATCAAGTATCCTGTTTAAACATTTTGCTTTTAAAATGTGTATGGTATCTGGAAATGCAATGTTTAGACAATGTTTCTCCTATTAGAAGTAAATCACAATTTATGGGAGCCCAGAGAAATTGGCAGATTTGGCTCTGTGGAGTGAGCCTGGGAATAAAAAAAAGGATGAGCCTGAACGAGGTACACACAGGGGTACAATATTTCTTCCAAACCATGAGAGTGACAGGCATTGCCAACCATAGAGGTCAAATTTGACACAAGGAGGGAAATTTTTGTGGAAAGTAAATGTTGAAGAGGTGGCTAGGTGGATACCCAAGATTTTTACATGGGAACTTGGTTCGCAGTCTGGGCATGTTTAGACTTAAGACCCCAAAATTTCCATAGAGTTTAAATTGCTCAAAATGATTGGATAAAGATATCTCAGGATTAGTACCCAAATATTATATGAGACATGTGTTCTGCGCTTTAAAATGGTACACATTGTAAGCTAAATACATGCAGTACAAGTATGTATTACTGATTGTAACTTTTCTACCAGTTAAAGCAGAAAGAGATTTTCAGCCATGCATTTTCTTAAACTGGAGATATACATGATGGAATAAACTCCAATATAGTAATATACAGGTTATTGTTTTTATAACTAATATACAAACATCAGTGAGTAGTGAGTAAAGGCTTCCCTTAGTTGTATGCAACTTTGTGAAGAAAAAAAAATGTTGATTGGTCCCTGAAGGATTGCAAGTTACTGACAATCACATCATAAAAATCAAGTCTGATCTGATTTTCTTAAAAAAATCTAATAGACATTAGTGTTGAGCAGCACAGGCAATATTCGTATTTACAATATATTGCAAACTTTCCCCCTAATATGCGCAATAAATGCATGAATTCAGGAATTCTTGATTCGCATGCAATGCATGGTACTTTCCACAGATTACCTTCATTGCGCAAATCAGCACACATGCACATATTGAAAATTCAATGCATGGTAGTTTTGGGCACTGATGTAAAAAATCTTGAATTGTTTTTTTTTTTGTATTCATGATTATGATGATAAAGCACTATATATTTAAGATTTTTTATATATACAATCAACACTAAGAGACATGCATAATGATTAAAGTTTTACTGTACCAGTAGGTGCTGTAATAGTATGCCATAACTAGTGATGGCCGAACTTTGGCCATCCGGGTTTGCAAGCCGGGTTTTCACTGAAAGACCGTGTTCTCTACCCGGTCTTTCAGTGAACAGATTCTTCCTGTGGCGGGATGTTGCTTCTTCTGATCCCACCGGAGGAAGAATAGAGGGCTCCTTCACGCCGGCGAACAGGGCGGGTAGAAGGAGGGCGAACATGCTTGTTCGTGGCCGAACTGTCCGCCTTGCGGGCAGTTAGGCCATCACTAGCCATAACTAAAGGGCACATGTTCAACAAAGACCTAGTGCTAGAGTGCAGGTGGAGGGCAAGGTAAGAGTTCTCATATCAGAGTTCCATTAGACTTCAGAAGGTAAATTACTACTTTAGAGTAGAATATTCTATAGTGTATAGAGTTAGCATGCCCAGTGCTGCACATTGAAATAATTTGCAGAAAACTTCACACAAAATCATCCACACAATAGGAATAAAACATTTTAAGACACCCACACAAGAGTCCAGATCACAGCGAGACAGAAAATATTGTAAAGTTTTTAAACTATAGAAATGAAAAAGTATTCAACTCGGATAAAAATATCCACACAGCGGACGGTCAAGAACAATAGAAGTACAGAGTGTGCAGATTTAAAGAAAACGCTTGTGTATTCAAATTTGCACTTACGCAGACTTACAGAAGAGGAATATATTGTATTAATATGCAAGTAGAGGCAAAAAACTAGAAAAAAAGAAAGTTTAAATATTGTTCTAATTGGTAATATTTGCCAATACAGTGCATATTATCATATTCTGGTAGAGCAAACTGTAAATTTCTTTTTTTAAGTTTTGAATGGTGCATAAAATGGTTAAAAGCCCAGAATGTGTTGCTGGGAGTTTACCATTCACTTCCTTCATATAAGCACAAGAATAGGTTTTTTTCAATTCCAACTAGCTGACTTTGTTAGATAACTATACATTTTGACTTGCAATTTCAGAGGCTTTTCAATTGATCCCAAATAAACTAGTCAACATTTCATGATCATCTCTCAAATCGAGAGCATATTTTTGAATGTTAAAGAAATCACAAGTTTACTTTGAAGATTTTCCCTCTTTTCTTGTTCTGTTGAAAACTGTAACAAGAATGCCAGGGGAAAGATTTTTTATTAGCAATACACCAAAAACGGCCTCAATTTCACCTTGACAGTGGAAAATAGATTTACAACAATTTTTTAATCCCTGTGAACACATCACATAGGTTAGTGGGTTTTCTATACAGGGTACACTGAGTGTTAACATTACAGTCAACAGGAAAGCTACAGCTGAGAATTTATGATTATTACAATATAGACATTATAATAAATAGGTAACTACAAATGTCAATAAGTCTGTGAGTCTATAAGTGTAACAAGAGTCATTTAAAAGTACAACACATACTGTACAATGTAAAGTGTAGCAGTAGGATTACTACACTGGCCAAGCTGTAGCTGATTTTTCTTTTCTGTAGAATAGAGGAATACCAGTGTCTTCAGGTACAGGGAGTCTGTGACTTCCTTCCTACTGCTGACGTCAATAGGAAATGGTAATAGTAAAGTCATCAAGCTCCTATGTATGTGCACAGGAAGTAATTGTTTTAATACAAATCTAATTAACATCCAAACTTTTCACATTTAGAAGGATTGCAGACAAAACAACGAAATTGAATGTAACACTGTACAGGAACTACACTGGGAATTGCTATGTTTAGCCAGTAGGATGTTCTTTGTGTGAATTATTGAAGGGGAGTGCTTGGCTTTGCTGCATGGTAGAAGAACATTCTGCTATGTCACTGGTTCTCACGCTTTGAAGATTAGTCTTCCTGCTGATCCATGACCCCATAGCCCACACAACGCTGGTACGTCAGTCAGTCATGCTCTATTCAATGTGTGATGTTCTCAGACAGGTTTCCTTGAAAGTTTCCCTCTCTTCATTCCTGAGCTTATTATTTCAGTAAGCCGAATGTATGGTAAGCCAAGTATTAACCCTACTGTTTACTGATGGACAAATTCCTCAGCCTTACTGTATATAGCTCCTTGTGTTTTACATGTCTTTACAGCACTATAACTTGGATATCAATTTTATGAAAAGACTAACCTCAGTTTCAATATATTTATTCAAAAATCTGAGACCATTTGCGTTTTAAAAGCCTATTCTGGTCCACTGATAATCACCTTGAGTTTATACAGGGTGAATAATGCCCTCTCCTCCCCCACATGACCTGGTGGTTGACCATTCAGGTTTGACTATGACACATGAGAAGTTCAAATGTTCCCCATACTTTGGCCTTGCTCCTGAGGATTTCCAAAAGACAAAGAAGTGGCAGGGAATATGCAAAAAGATGGTATATGTGGGTGAGTGCAAAAGACAAACTCTACAACCTTGCCACAATTAAAGCGGATCTACCACCTAGGAGGTCACTCAGCAGTATCAGCTGCAGCTCACCCGATACTGCTGAGATCATTAATTGTAAAAAATAAAATCTTTTTCTGACAGCAGGAGGGGAGCTTGTTATGAGCACGCCCCTCCCACTGCCTTACATCACACCTAGGCAGCCGAGGTGGTGTCTGGGACATCTCTCCCAGGCAGGAACTTGTCAGCAGCTGATCCCCCCCCCCTTCACACACCCCCCCTTACAGAGCTCTGCAGCTCGCTCAGATAAGAGACAGGAGGTGGAGTGGAGGGGGGGGGGGGAGGGGGAGCAGTGAGGGTGGAAGTAGCTGCAGGTCTCCAGGAGTTAAGATGCCAGCATGAGAACTGCAAGGAGAGGAGGTGAGTATGCTGTGGGTTTTTTTGTGTAGCAGTTTTCAGGATCTGAACTTCTGACAGGTGAGTATTGTGTCTGTTTAATGTATGTGTGTTTTTTTCCTTTGAGTTTAAAACCCCTTTGAGCAAAATGTCAGATTGTCTTCATGGTTGTTAAAGTTACAGTTGTGTAGGGTGTGCGCTCTGCACATAAGAGTTTCACATGGCATATCACAGAAATTCTAACTTAATTACTTAAAGCTAACCTAAACTTTATAATTAAGCTTATAATTAGGGTTTTTTCACACAGGAGCAGAAGGATCCGGCCAGTGGAAGAATTATTTCAGGATAGACCGCAGAGAGAAGCCAGTCTCTCTTGAAAAAAAAAGTCTCAAACGTCAGTGGTTTTTATGATTCAAATTCCCCGCAAACAGGTGAGAAATTTGAATCTTCCCGCGAACAGGAGGACGATCTGCCTGTTCGTGGGCGGACCTGGCCGAATTTCAGCCATCACTGAACACTGAGCTACTGAACTTCTTCTTCACTACTAATGCTATGAAAAGGAAATAAGGCTAAAGTAAGCTTTTCCATCCTGAGAGACACAAACAGAGAGTTATTACTTTGTCCAATAAAGCACATGAGCATTAGTTGCTTATGTCAGTTTAGGCCTTTAGGAGTGTTTACTGCTTGAATAGAAAAACCACCATTTCTGCCATATTTTAGAAGATGCCATCATCCTGGTTCACCATTCTGTGACCCACCAACCTGGAAGCAGCTTAAGCATTGTAGGTGTCCTAACATGTACAGCCTGCCTTATGAGATGGGCATGTTTTCTCAATTCTGAAGTGGGTTTGTATTGTAATGAAACCCTTTGCAGCATTTCCTCCAGAGAAGTACGGGGATTTATAAAGACCTTTGCTGTGTTAACTCTTATGTCACAGGAAGAGGTAATTAAGCAACTAGCTGTATTTCTTGGCCTCCTGCTATGTAAATGCTAATTGCTGAAATGCTGTGAAAGACACAAACATTCTGAATCTCATTATTTACCAACACCCAGGCATGTGATTGATATGGCAGTAATACAGCAGATGGATAATGTGACTTTTTTCATGAATGCCCATACTAACATAAATGTATTATTAGAAAATTCAACATTTTAAAAAATGCTAGGTGTCTGGTTGTCCCTGGTTTAAAAAAGGTAGCATTTTTAATGATATCATTTTATTAAATGTAACTGCTATGCATTTTTTCAATCAAAGGACCATACATTAGATATATAAGATCAGTGGTTGGAAATAGAATACTTCCTCTTTCAAATGTGCAAAGCCAACATCCCAAAATAAACTAACAAAAAAGAATCTTTAGGGTGTAGAGAGACACTCCCACCATAGGAGACACTTTCCCCTGGGTAAGCAGAGGCAGGGGGACTTTAGGAGCTTCTCGTGTACATAAAGAATATGTATATGACAATGTTCATAGACTATATAGTTTAATATAGTTTAACCTGGACAGACATGTATACATAGGCTCCCCAGACTGGCACTCTAGTGGCTTGGCCGGCCTAAATCTTTATGGACTCTCCAACTCCCTGTCGACATTGCTGTTACTTGTTATTACCTTTTGATATTCTACACATAAATCATTCCGCCTTATTTTTCACCCCCTGAAGAAGTCATATGAGACGAAACGTACGTTGGGGTGGCGTCCAATAATCTTGAAAACACGATCATCGTTTTCTTTTCTTCCATTTGAAAGATGTGGTGGAAACATCATGTAGTGATGTAAAGGCAGTTGGTTGAATTATTTATTGTTGATTTTTAATGTTAAATCAGAATTTCTGCTACTATTTTTATTTATGTTTTTTGTGTTTTTTTTGGACATTATTAAACTATATTGTCTATGAACATTGTCATATACATATTCTTTATGGACACCAGAAGCCCCTAAAGTACTCCTGCCTCTGTTTACTCAGGGGAAATTGTCTCCTGGGGGGGGGGTCTCTCTACACCCTAAAGAATATTTTTTGTTTTTAGATCAGTGGTTCCCAAACTTTCCCTGCAGGGCCACCTTTTTCTAGATAGGGACATTATCAACCCCCCCCCTCCCCCATTCAAATTATGCCATTTCAGATTGAGGGCCATTTGACACTAGCTGAGTTTGTGTTGCAGTATCGTGCACTAGAACTAGTGTGGAATGGCCCTCAAAATGTGTTTGAAATACAACTCATACAACTATATTTGACTTTCACACCATACAGAAACATTGACCATTCACATAGAGACACACACACTACACTCATGCAGAGACATGAATCATTCACCTAGAGACAAATACACACACAGACACACACATTACATACACTCCACTTACTGTCTACAGCTAGCTCCTCCATGGTTGGCTTCCTGTTTGTCCCTCCCAGTTTGGGAACCTCTGCATTAGTTACTCAGACAAGTCAGTTAATCTATATTGTCATCACCAATGGCAGAACCTATATATTCTTATGTATATGTCTAAATACAATAAAATAGATTTCTGAAATAAACATATACTGGAGCCTAACTAATTTAGCAAAACATTGTTTATATTTGCTTTGAATGGAGTGGTGAAAGGTAAAGCTGCTGCTGGGCTTACTGATGTCTACGATGAAATCTCCTCCCTCCAGAAGGAATATAGAAAGTAAACTCATATTTTAGTAGACACATAACATATGACAATGGGTCAAAACATTAGTTAGCCGCAAAATAGAGATACAGAAAGCAATAAAAAATTCTGAGAGATAAGTTTTCTAATTTCTGCACATCAAAATGTTGAAAAGTTGTGGCCACAGCAGGGCTTTAAGAATACAACAGTGAATGGGAAGATTTCTTCAATGACTTCAGCTAGTTTGCATGGTTCAATGGCCTGCCACAAGCATGAGACAAGAAACAGACTTGGCCATAAACTACCACATTGTAGTATGTAACTATGTAGTATAGTGACCTCCCTGATAGAATACATAGTGATTGGAAGGTGTAGAAAGGTCCTCCTATTACATGGTTTTGGTAGAAGAAAAGTTGGTTGTACAGAAGTTGCATGGTAGTTGTATGTGGTGTATGGGGGGCTTAAGAATAGACACACTAATAAAGCTCAGTCAAGTGCCTGCAAAGGTTGATTAATCAGAGCTTAGCAAGAAAGTAGGGCACACCCTCCTTCCCTGAGATACTAGCTTTGCTTTCTTCTGCCTATGACATTTTGCATGATATGACCATTGCTTCATGTCATGGCAGATAAATTCCTACTGCAGGCAGTGCCTTGTGAAATCCCTTGCTTCTCTGACTCCCAATTACCAAGAATTCATCCCTTGCTAATGAAACAAGCAGAAAGGAATGAGATGAAAGACAGGGAGCAGAGCAAGCTTGAATGCTGCCAAGACCATCAAAGCTTACTTTTTTGTTTTAATTCCTAAAATAACAAACCTTTTAGCTTAGCCAGACTTTTTAACTCATTGGTGACGCCACCAATGACTAAATGGCAGCTCTCTCATCTCATTGCTAGTCAGCGCACTGAACTGTAAGTTGAAATGTTTAACATACTCCATAAGCTGGCTCTCACTGTGGGCAGAGATTAACTCCTTAGAATACAGTCACATTACATGAGGCTGCAATATAGGTCAGACGCTAATTATTAAAACATTGAGATTTCATGTGAATTTAATTACGGATGAATATAGTTGTTTTGGTATAGGACAGAAAACTTCCCTGCTTCTTGGTTCCTTAAGCTGGGAATAGACAGTACGATGTACCGTCTATTACTTATGCGATTCTATGCAGTAGCAGGCAGTGTGATGATGTCATCACGCCCGCCCGCTAGTGCTGAGAATCGGCCAGCACTCTGCATCTGCAGCTCATTAGTTCAGCCATCCCCAGCCAAACTAATGGGATCAGATCGTGCAGGAATTGGTACGTGTATGCCCAGCTTTACCATTTGTTCCCTTACCTTCGGCAAAGTCTGAAAGGGCAAAACTTTTTCAGATAACCTATTATAGTCGCTGGTTCAAGTGAATGATGATATATAATTCTAATGCCAGCTATGGGACTTCATGGATAACAGTAGGTTGACCATGGAAAACCTCTAATACCATTGGCACTACTGTAATAATCTTCATTCATTCAAGTTATCATTATAAATAGACATAACTAGTGTCCATAACCAACTCTCTCAATATCTTAGCAACATAGAAGTCCCACCTGAAGTTATGTCAAGCCAGAGCTCTATGGGTTGTTTACATGTGATGCAGTAGAAATGCTCTGGGTGCTAAATCAAAGCTTAAAGTCAAAATACAAGGCCTGATGTCCCTGTTGGGAACTAGTTTCAAAGAGACTTGTTACTTCCACATTTAACCCTCGCCTATGGTTGTCAGTGATTTTATACCATCAGCAGATAATAACCCAACAAAGGTTAGGCTACTTCAATACAAAAGAAACCTTAAGGTCCCCATACACGGGTCCGATTCCCAAGGGATTCCGGGACGATCGATTCCGGGCGTGTGCACGCTAATCGATCGTCCCGGAATCGCGTGAAGCCCACCTTGCCCGATCGATCACGTCCGATCGATCGGGGGCCCAGAATCGGATCTGCCAGAGAACCAACATGTTGGTCTTTCTGATCCGATTCAGCACACATCAGGGGGAGTTGTCATGTGTGAAGTGATCGATCGGGCACGGAATCGTCCAGGAATCGGTGGCCCAAGGTGGTAGGGACAGGCTTAATTGGGCGATCGATCAGACATCTGATTCCCTCTGGCATCGCGGAATCGATCGGATGGGTGATCGAACGGCCATGGAATCGGAACATGTATGGCTAGCTTTACTCTACACATCAACAATCCATAGTGTAACCACATACAAATCAAAGTAAGATTTATAAATGTATAAATGGTATATACTAAAATAGGTGGGTGGAAATAGATCTAAAAATAACAAGTTGGTGTCTAGCAACCCTAATATAAAAATCTTTTTTTATTCAGTCAACTCTAGGTTGTTGCTAAGCTACTTATCTTGAAACAGTGTAACAAAACAAAGAATATAGATTTTATGTGGCCAGTAAAAAAATAAGTATTTTCTATTTTAAAACATAGTTATAGCTTCATGAATTGAGTGACAGTCCTGTGCTGCTTGGCACACTATACACAAATAAGAAAACACAATACATAAAACAATACAAACACAACAATAAATAAAATATGTACCTACCAAGACCAAAGTGAGCCACTGGTTCCATCTCACACAGGTAACCAGATCCAGCATCAATTATTCTCAGATGTGCCCCACTCTTCTTTGTGTACAGTACTACTTTTGCACCACGAGCAAAAGCACCAAACTTGGTACGTGGTATTACTCTGAGCCAATGGTTTTTTACTCCCTGGAAAAAGTAAAAACATGTTATGTAAAACTTTAATTGAAGAGTTTAACTTATGTACTCTCTATACATAACTGAACCACTTTTACCTCTATAGCTGTAGATGTACAATGTGTTTTTTTTCCATATATATGTTTATCAGGGCAATTCATCTTAGAACTATTGTTAGTTAGGTCTTTCTTCCTTCACCTATAGATGAAAAAAATCCATCCCTTCCTTCACCTTCCTTAAAGCAGGGTACAGACATGAAGATATGGGCCATCTATCAGATAGATGGTGCTCACAGCCATCTATCTGGCCCATATAATATGCGGCCATCACGGGGATATCAGACATGACCGTTATGTCCGATGTCCGTTACTTTATAGGGAAACCACAGGTCTCCATGTAAAGCATCGGCTGAGCTGGGAAGATAACAGAGCTGTTTCCCTAGCTCCGCCGATATCTGACAGCAAATATCAAATATCGAGCCGTCTGTATCCTGTTTTACTCTATATGCTTTATTTGACCATTACCAATGAGTTCAAGTCCATTTGGGGTTTTAACTGACAAAACATCTGATACGTTTATTACACAGACTTCACAGAAGTTGGGTCACCTGAGGAACTCAAGGAGACAGCTGAACATCCAAATAGGGTTACCAGTCCACCACATTCACTGATACTTATACATTCTGGGGGGACCCCAGAAGGATTGGGCAAACCCTTACCCTCTGTGAAGTCCAGCCCTTCAGCTCGGTTTACCTTGTACCTAGCGATGGACGAACATCAGCTGCGGCTGTTTGCGAACAGGTGGATCAAACTTTTGCAAATACCCGCCGCAAACATGCAAACGGCGAACCTCCATTGACTTTTATGTGGGGCGAACTTCTCAAACCTTCAGGTCATATTTGTAGCCAAAATACCAATAAAAAAAGTCTAAATGGTGCGACCACCAGGACAGTGTCATACCACAGAGGAATTAATGGCTAAACTTCTTCCCCAAAATATGGATTTTTTAAAATGGAGTTTTCTTCAGGTCTAATGGCCGGAAATCACATCTAGATTAAAGATTTTGCCAAAAGTTACTGGACAGTACCTTCTACAGTGCATCACATTTAGTCAAATCTCTCTGCAATGCATAATACAGCATACCCCACCCCCAGAGAAGGACTGGGGGTGACAGAACACCTTAGCCATCCAGATCACTGGATGGAGTATAATAGCAAAGAAGCTCAGCCATCCGTCAATCAGCAGCAGCTCTCCCTATCTATCTAGTACTGGAGACACAGGATAAATGTAAAAATGGCCGCCGGGCTGCTTCTTTTATAAGGGGAGGAAGGTATAGGTGGCGGGTCGAACACCCATAATGTGCACCGGCATTGCGAACATACTATGTTCGCCGCGAACAGTCCGCCGAGCGAACTTTTCGACCATCACTACTCGTACCATCCTATCTTAAACAGCCCCTTCCCTGTGTGTAAACATGATACCCTCTGCAGGATATCTTCTCTGCGTCTTCTGAATAAGTGATTATCCACACAATTTTCTGACTCGTGATTTTGGTTAAAACCTGAAATGATAACTTTTTCATTAACAGGTTCCATTACTAACAGTGCAAAATCTCAATACTGCAGCCAGGAATATGTTATCACAAAAGTGTCCCACTAATCAGGGGGGTTTCCTTTTGCCTTAAGAACATACTGAGTTTATT
>CM070037.1:61956433-61994239 GCA_036250615.1 Ptychadena robeensis | reverse complement strand
AATTAAAATTCGCCTTTTAAGCTGTAGGCAACGTGGAAAGCAGATCTTCACAGGTTGTTTAAGGTGGAATTACACAGGCATTTACCAACCATGTTGTTTAGTGCTCTACAGCTCCCCTCTTATGTTCAAATCCCATTGACTATCATTGCAGAAATCCTTCGTGCGGATTTATTGGGTGAAAAAAAAAAAAGTTTTGCCATGGATCCCCCTCTGTCATGTCATTGTCCAGGTGTTAGTCCCCTTGAAATAACTTTCCCAACACTATTGTGGCCAGAAAGGGTCCCTTTGTTTTTTAATGTTCGCCTGCCCATTGAAGTCTATGGGGTTCGCCGGGTTCGCAAACTTTTGCGGAGGTTCGCGTTCGCCGTTCGCGAACATCAAATTCCGTGTTCGCGCCATCACTACCGATCAATAAATATATTTTATAAAACTAAAAAAGTCTCAGATTTTTAAAGCAAATAAAATGTGAGCCAGATTTGTGCTCCAGACCGTAGTTTGTCCCCCAATCCACATATTTTTGTACCAGTAATCCCCTTTTTCTTATTAAACATAGGCATTAAAAGGTAATCTGCTGAGATAATATACATCTGGCACTGCTGTCCCCTCCTTTTAGCAATACTGATGTCCTGGCTGTCATTTAGCTGTAGCGGTCACTGACCTGGAATAAGCACCTATCAGCTGCTGTAATTTCAGTCTCATTTATCTTTTTATATTCCTTCGCCAGTGATTCAGAAATGATTAAAGAATAAAGGCCTACTGGTTTATATAAAGTACAGGATTCCAAAAAAGCAAAATAATCTTGAGAGCAATTCTTATTACTTGTCAAAATATTTTATGTTTCTGGTATGCAGACAGTTTTTTGCTGTTCAACTGAAGAAAGGCTTTTTTTAGGCTTTGCATAACTTCAGACCTATGTATAGTAGCCTATTTTATACAATGCTTGCCATGCACTTCATCACAGTTCAGTTTGCCACTATGTATAAAAATCCCTACGTGTATGCTTCCATTATACGTCGGGACCCCCTCCGCTAAGTGTATTGCTTGGCGGTGATCCCGACATAGCACATGGACTTACCTGCTCGGTGGATGCTGTGTCTTCACTGTGCCGAGCAGTTCCGCCAATGCAAGGCTAAATGTAGTGGGGTACGTTGAGCCTCTGCATCGGCGGATGTGTAAGCAGAGCATCCGCCCAGCAGGCAAAGTTTATGTGCTACAGCGGGATCCCGACGTCTGTGGAAACAAGCCCTTAACGTCCGGGAAATTAAATTTTATTATGTGGATTTCCCAGCAAAATCCCAATTTCAATTATTTTTTTCCAGGATTTTGAAATGGGGGTTATTTAGGAGGGAGGGTCATTACTTTAGGCAGGCACTTAATAGGAGGGAGAGGATCTAAATCTCCCAATACTGGAAGTGACATCGGTGACATTACTTCTGGTATTTGCAGAAGAGTCAAGACTCAAATAACTCAAGACTAGCAAAGTGCAAAATCCTCTGCATTTACAGAGGTGTTTACACTTGCTGATCATCAGCAAGGCGGACAGTCCGGCCGCGAACATGGATGTTTGCACTTCTTCTAGCCAGCGAGCAGTACGGGTGTTTTCGTCGGTGAGAAGGAGCTCACCATTCTTTATTCGGCAGGATCAGAAGCATTAAGATCCTGCCGGAGGAGGAAACTTTTCACTGAAGACTGGGTAGAGAACCCGGTCTTTCAGTGAAAAGTCGGTTCCGAAAACTGGAAGTGACGTCAATAAGGTCACATCTGGCAGTCGTAACCAGGAACTATGCATTCCAGGTACCGGATGTGAAGTCACTTCCGGTACCCCCAATCCAATTCCTCGCCAACAGGCGGGAAATTAGAATTTGCCCGCGAACACGCGGACGGACCTGTCTGAAGTTCGGCCGTCATTAATAATCAGGTAAGCAAATTGATATGGCTAGGAGCATCTAGCTAAAAGTATCCTTTTAACCCATTGAAGCTGTAATAGGGTAGATCTTTTCTGTATTTTGACTTATTTAAGACTGTAAATGCCTCTGACTTTCTAAAGTTATTTGGCTAGCGCACTAATTAACTAAATTTTATGGAGTTTAAACTTGCCCAATTCACAGAAATGAAATACCTCATTTACATCTTCTTTTTCAAGCCAGAAAACCAAAGTATTGAAGCAACAGAGTAGATACAACAACCATAAACCGAAAATATGCAAAATGAGAAGCAGTAATGGCAGCTTCCACGTCTCTCAGGAAAGGTTTTCTTTAATGTGTGTACTTACATCTTACTGTGCCTGCCGTTATGTGCCTTTTTACGCCATTTTCTCAGTATGTGTCTTCTTAAAAGAGTCACTAAATCAGTAATGTAGGTTATATATTGTAGGATCTAGAATTATATCTTCAAATGTATATATTTAATGTTGACAAGTGAAGCTGTAAAATGATATCAATATAAACAAAAGCAGCCACTCTTATTTATTCATGGTATGTGCTTAGCGTTAGACTGCACGTTGACTTAGGACTAGCTAGGATTTACCAATGAACAGCACTGCACTGAGATGAAAATGCATGTTAAATGGGATTTCAGACTACAGACTCCAGATATCAATGAAACCTGAAAAGAATGTTTACCTTTCCATTCTATTTAACACTTTAAAAAGGTTCTGTGCACAGATACATTTAAACCAAAAACCCTGCTATCTAAGGGGGGGGGGGGGAAGTTTCTGTATTTTTCACACTATAAGACACACTTGACCATCAGAAGCACTTCATAGTTTTGGAGAGAAAGCTAGAAAAAAAGAGTCAGCCATTTACATATAAAGTGAACATGTGAAAATACACAACATGTTCCAGAAAAGTAGACAGGTCTGGTCTGTGTAGAATTCACTCTATATTCCTCCAGCCAGACCAAAAGAACAGTGCTAGGAGGTCTTAGCTCCAGCACAGTGTGCAGGGCTGAAACATAACCAAGTGCAGTGCACTAGCAGTACACATTCTCTAAAACCTATGGAGAGATACATTTTTCAGTCTGGCACTGACACCTTACCCAAAAGTAGCTATTTACATATGGAAGAAGAGATAAGTCTGCTTCAGCTGCATATTTTCTTTTATTGCAATTCAGAACATAAATACACTCATGCTATCTAAATAGCCTTAATTTTCCCAGCTGGTTGGTCAGTGTGTTCAGAGAATGGGTTCTGCTAGTGCCAAATATGGAACCTTCCCGTATTCCTTCCTGAAAATGAAAGGGTATATGCCTAAAACTTACCAGTTCCCCGGCCATCCGGTTCAGAGGCATCTCCAGGATTCAGTTCCTCCATAAAGGGATCTGCATGCTCTCTCCGGCCGACCCTGTGAAAAACAGAAATGAAGATGCCATTAGATACTTCAAGAACATGTATAGTCATATAAGTTCCTTACATATATCTGTCACCAGAACGCCCTTAATGACATCAGAATTTTGCAAAGTGTAGGATCCATATCCACGTGAGTCAACAAGAAACCATTGCCTGCAACACTAAATTATTTTGCTGACCATGGCACCAGAGGACAAATTTATTCTCTATTGCCAAACACCTCTGTACCAAATGACATCAACAATGCATGTTTCAATCTTAAAATCAAAGCCTCCAATACCTCTCTCCTGGTCCATAGGGGACCAGGCCTGCCCAGTCAGGTCTGTATGCCCGCTCGATTAGGCCCCCTACCTGCACCCACCTGACCTGTAAAATGTAGGCGCACCCCCCTTATTGGCCGCCCCTCCCCACCCGCTCCTGGCGCTGACCCTGATCATGACTCTTGTCCAAAGAGATGACCTAAGTAGTATCAGAGTGACTTTTCTATAAATTGTTTTATTTCATCTGTGTTGCTCGGGATTTCACTTGCTTTTACCACTACAAATTCAGAAGATTAAACAATTCATTTTAGCAGGTGACTTTCCTTCAATGAGAATACGAACATTTTCTTACAAACAGAGCTGTATCGTTGTGAAAACAAAAATATATCCATACCATCTGACGATTACTAGGCCAATACTAGAAAGCATCATTTGCTTTAATCGCACATCAACAAAGTGATTTGTACATTCATGGGCTATCATGCGAGATTAGGTCCAGATTTTAATTCTGTGTTTTTTTGCTGCTAGGCAAAGCAAGCTTATCCCAGGAATTAAAATCATTAAAAAATGTTAATTTGTGTGTATTTTATTTCATTATTTGACATTTTTATGATCAGCTGCATTTCTGGAAAGATGATAGAGCTACGGCTGCAGCGAGTTGATTGAAAACAGGCAATTACAGCAGCCATTATGTGCTGAGCAGTACTATCTTATGAGCTGCATTACATTCTTTAATGTGCCAGTGGAAAATGAAGATAGGGCAAGCCATTATTCTTTGTTACAATGAAAGTGTGGATCAAACAGCTAACAATTACTGATCACAGCAACACGGTAAGCTATGCATTTTTATGTTGTTATGTTCGTCAATCCAATAAAAAAAGTAAATAAATAAAAACAGTCTTAGTGTGGTGTTCCAAATAGCACCGTGTAATGTAACAAGTAAATACAGTTTATAACTAATTTCCAACTCATTAAAATGGTATATCTTAACAAAAAGCTCTGTATTTCAGCAAGACCGTCCGCATGAGGGAAATGCAAATGACTCACATTATAAAAGAGCATGCATTTTCCCCCTAGAAGCTAAATTAGCACACCCATTATGAATTCTCATTCAGGGAACAAATGTAAAGTAGTACGATGAACTGCTGCGTATACTTATTCTAGAACGGCAATCTGTATATTGTAGTCTGTGCAGTATAAGATGAATTGCAATAGGATAAGGCATTCATTCTGACTTTTTACCTTAGAATGAACCTATAGAAGTGAGACAATTTGAATGTAGCACCTTCTTTGTATAATAAAATTGGCACTACCATTGCTTATGTGGCCAACAGGTACACATTTTAGTGTTAGCATAGAAATGCCCTTCATTGTAAGGGCTCCACCATCATAAGCTTTTGTGAAGACCTGGATGAAAATTAAGGAGACGCTTAAGAAGCACAAATTGCATTTACACGATTTCCCCTTAGATCCTGAGATCAATAGAAATTTCAGATGGAACTACTCCTTTCATATTCACCACATCCATCATTTATGGGATTTGTATACTCCTGCACATATGGACATATATATGGACTCTTAACTTTCTCCTAGCTGGTGGCACAACTGTGTATTAAAAAATAAGGAGCAGCACAAATTACATAAACTTGAATGAATTGAACGAACTTGAATGAAGAAGGGTGATCAATCGCTCAATCATAATAAAATCCACCCGTGTATGGGTACCTTAAAGCTGTATAACCTCTGTGCACCTCTGAATGCCCACAATAACCCCTACCTGCCCCTGAACACATGAGCATAAGAGCGTCCGGACTAAACTCTGGAGCAAACAATTGTGTCTGTTCTGATAAATTTGTTTTAGATCATGTATATGGCTGGGTGTGTATGCGTCCTTTACCTAAAGATAGCAGCAGGAGCCCCAAAGGGAAGAAGGTAGGCTAATAGAAGCAGCTTAATAATCTTGGTTAACTCCTAACTAAGGAGGCTGACCTGGCCTCTAGATTTTATAGATCTCAATCCAATCAAGAACATTTTCTAAACTGCAGCTATTCATGCATTGTTTGGCCATCCGAAAGAAGGTGATGACTGTAGTGAGGAAAAGCCTAGATATATCTTGTACCAGCTGACCTAGAATAGGATGGGAAGATTATAATACATCACCAAGTACTGGAGAGTTTGAGTTTATTAATCATTGCTAGGATAGGCATAAAAGAAAACTTATAGTTGAGATATGTGAATGTACACATATAAAGCCTTTCATGTGTATAAGAGTAGGTGGCAAACAGAATTAGAAGTCACGCGCAGTTCCACTGCTTGACTCAAAAATTGAAGGCGAAGGGTTTTTAAACATAAAAAAAAACTACTGGGTCAAACATAGCCATGACTTTTCAGCAAGAATGAACACACTTGACAATAACACAAATTGTAATGCATTTTTCAAATCATGGTGAACTATATGAGGACAGGCAGTTAATAACACAGTACTTGTGTGCATATAATGTGTCTCAGATAATGTTATAAAAAATGCAGTCTTCCATAAACAGAATAATGCATTTAGGACTAATTGTTCAGAATTTTGCTTTTGTTCCATTAAAAGTCTTTGAAGGACAACAGGAAGATCTCAGAGCATGCACATAACAACGGCTGTTATGTTTGTTTGCATCTTCTGGTATGGCCAGTGAATATACCTGGAAGTCAGCTCTACCCATTATTGTTCCGCTTGTACTAAAACCGCTACTGACATTTTTCTTGAATGATCATCTCTAGTGCACATGTCACTTTTAGAGTGCAATCACACATCTGTTCAGATTTCTGAAGAGGATGCTGAATGTCCCACAGGACTCATGAACTCTGAATCCCCTAATACAGATGCATTGTTGGCAGGCAGGGAAGAGAGAAACGGCTGAAGGTTAGAGCGGAGAGCCATAAAATGCACAACTGGCGTGCTCGCACAAGCTGCCATACTTCCTGTGTACTCAGGAGCTTGAAATAGGCCAGCCATTTAATGATGGCTAGATGTAAGGAATAAAGAATAATTAAACATGACACAGCAACACAATAGGACATATGATGGATGACAGAGACACCTAGAAAATAATTGAATGTCTAACCAAATAGTTAAGTGGAGCAAAGGTGAAGTGGTGCAGATATTAACTTCCAGCAGGTAGTTTAATTAGCAGTTCTAGAGCGCTGTGGAAATGTAACCTTTACAGACCCTCTGGAGCTGTGATTCCTGACAAGTGTTTGCAGTGAGTTTAGGATCATCAAGGTCATGGCTTTGGTAAAACAACCTAGCTGTCACCTTATCTGTGTTGGATTATTAAAACAATATAATGATGCAAGCAAGTTAATTATTAAGGGGAAGTAAAGTATACAACGTATTAACACAACAGAAACCGGTTCATTTTGCCACTAAGTATTAAAGAGAATTATCGCCACTCAGAACAAGTATCCACAAGTGTTGGTCTTGCTTCACAGGTAGACACTACTGGAAGATTTTATTTACTTGCATACTTGTGGATTTGCACATCCAACTGTCCCTCATTTAAAGGATAATCTCTAATTCCAAATAAACTTGCCCAAATTCGCTAGTCTGCCACATCCCAAAATACATATATACAAAAATGTCTCCCCACCACTAACATGAGGATTAAGGGATTTTCTAGGCAGTACATCAACCAGATTTTTGTTGAAAAAGAAAGTAAAATCACTTTGCAAATATTACCCAAATGCATACAATGAAAGTAAAAAAGGCAAAAAAGGGGGGTCTTCAAATCATCAGAATGGGTCCAAATGTGTTTTTTAAATTTCCACTGGTTCAAAGTCAAGTCAAGTCAAAATTCCAACTTAACTTTGAACTTTACATATGCAAATACCACGTGCTGGAGCATGGTAGTTCTGAATACTGATGTAAACAATCACAATTAGAATCTTCATGATCAACACTTTTAGCTGAACCTGATCCTATTGGCTGTGTCACAGTATACATATCAGTCTATATCTGGTGTGTGCATGTGATAGTGTCAGTTCATCTGTACTGGTGGGTGGCTTACTTTGTGGGTTGTCTGTTTTGTCCACAGAACCATCTCCTGAATATCATTTATGCTGTGCATCTTAACTCCTCTTCTGATTACCCCTTTAGCTACTCTGTTGGACTGATCTCCTGTGTATGACTATGTTTCCAAGGCATTTGTGAGTCCGCCAAGGCTAATGCATCTATGATGTGTTAGTACATCTGTAGACATCCTGTAAGGCATGTGTTACAGATGGAGGGACCTTTCTTCCCATCATCTTATCCTTTGCAAAGTGATGACTGTGGAAGACCGATCGTGATGTTAGGTAATTAAGTTTTATTTATTTTTATTAGGAAAACAGTCCATTACCAGCGGATACCCATGAATCCTCTATGGGTGCATTGCATTGGGCTCGGTTGCATCAAGATCAACCTAGTGCTCTACATTTATTTTAACGCAATGGTGCCCAGCACATCACACCAACATAAGTGGGTAGAGTCATTAAAAATAATGGGATGCGTCGACATCCCTGACTTCTGCCTATGTTTTTAGACTATTCTTATGTTTAGCCCTTAGTGCATGACTTCTAAATTTTTTGTACCTGCACTGAGGGGGTCCCAGGGGTGTTTCATCAGTCACCACTCTCAAGTTGGATACTTTGTTCTTAAGTTGTGGGGGTAACCAAATTTGGGTAGATGTATCATAACTATGTTCAAGTGAGGGTTTGGCTGAAGGTTAAGACCCCAATGGAGAATGGGGTATCCTACCTGAACAGAGACTGGTGATTAGTGATGGCCGAACTGTCCGCAAGGCGGACAGTTTGGCCGCGAACAAGCATGTTCGCCCATCCTCTCGCTGGCGGACAGTACGGGTGTTTGACCCGCCCCGTTCGGCGGCGAGAAGAAGATCTATATTCTTCATCCAGCAGGATCAGAACCTGCGAGATCGTGCCGGAGGAAGAATCTTTTCACTAGAAGACCAGGCATGAAGCCGGTCTTGTAGTGAAAATACCGGCTCGGAACAGGAAGTGACGTCAGTGACGTCACATCCGGCTCCCGTAACCAGGAACTATGCGTTCCAGGATGCTTTCCAGGGACCGGATGTGACGTCACTGACGTCACATCTGGTTTTTCCAGTCAAATTCCCCGCCTAGAGGCGGGGAATTTG
Source organism: Ptychadena robeensis (assembly GCA_036250615.1). Classification (NCBI taxonomy): domain Eukaryota; kingdom Metazoa; phylum Chordata; class Amphibia; order Anura; family Ptychadenidae; genus Ptychadena; species Ptychadena robeensis. Next base: position 61,985,453 of record CM070037.1, on the reverse strand, counting down.
GATGTGTCCCCGAACAGGCGGACGGCGGACTTCTTTAAAAGTCCGACCCGCCCGTTCGCGGACAGTCCAGGCCGATGTTCGGCCATCACTACTGGTGATCCGCCTGAGACTCTAACATGGGTCATTTATTTAACAAGCTTCTTGTATTAGAAGTAAGGCAGCTTGCAAATCGTATACAATGCAATTCTAAGCTAGAGGATTTCTGTTATACAAGATGGAATATTTTCCACTTTCACATACACTGTAAATATAAAAACATGACTTGCAGAGTAAAGGCTGTAACACCATTATGAAGATTAAATGCCTATTTAAAAAAAAAAACAAAAAAAAAACAACACCCAGTGATTTCACTTTGTACAGATTTCACTTGGAAATAAGCTTGTATATATGCTTTGATGATTCATACTGCTACTATGGAAATTATAGAATTGGAAGCAATTCTCAGAAATACATTCTTGTTTACATAATCTTGTTTAGGATTGTGATCCCAAAGGCAATTTCATACAGGGACACTAATCACTTTCCAATCACAGTTTCTAACCACAGCATAAGCACATTGTATGTGAGCAAAACACATTTGATACCTAAGGATTTGTATAGGCGTTAAATTCAATTTAAGTGCCTATCCAATAAAACTCATTTTTGTACAATACAAAAGTAAGGAAAGTTACAGCCACATGAAAAGTATTTACACATTACATCTTTTCATGCTTTATCCAAAAAGAAACCAGACTATAAATAGACTATGGATATGCAAACTATATCTTTAATAAATATGCAGCTTCAAACAATAAAATATTTACTTTCTCATAGATGAATTTGTTGCCTTCATTCAGCTCCAGATAATTAAAAAAAAACAGGTCAGAATTTTATTTTCTCATCATCTCAATCTCAACATCTTCCTCCTTCTTTGTCCTGTATCCAGCAAATGTTTACTGGCAATCTAACTCTTGAAATAAGAAAAGCCATAGCCAGCAAGTTTTAATTAAATCTGTTGCTTTTGTGTATTGAACTTCTATTGAAAGCTAAACCAGTGTTGTTTAGCATAGCAGGCGTATTCCCTTATTTGTCTCTAAGGAGATATGATAGTTTGATGGCTACCAAAGAAAAACAGCAAAAACATAACCATCAATTTTTGACACATGAATGTTAACCGACTAACTAACTGTTCCATAATAACTAACTTGCACCAATTTACTTTTAGATAGGTCCACTGAGATAGGTTCCAGACATATTATTCTGGAGTATTAAAGTTTTGCCTTACTTTGCCGTTTTTTTTAGGCAAAATACACATATAACCGAGCATGTCATAGAAGGTTACAAGCAGAAGAAAATAGTATGGCACATGGTAACAGTTCCAGTTCCACATAGTTTGAAAATAACTTTTTCATGGATATATGACAATGCTGAATCAAAATGTAAGCGTAGAATGCCTTCTATATTTTAAGGAAAAGAAAAAGAAACATAGATTTGACAAACATAGGGAAAAACTATAGAAGGCGATAAAGGATGCTAAGAGTAAAGTCCCCCATACGTGCTTTGATTAGCGGCCGATTGTTTGCTGTGTGCACTCACGGTGATCAATCTGCTGCAAAATTGGCCATAAATCGGTCTACAAATTGATTTAATGCATAATACATTACGGAGTTTGGATGGGGATACATGCCGGCACACAAAGGGTGTGCGGACGATTCTTGCCATGACCTCATCCCGCGCGGTCGATTTGCCGCGAAATCTAAAGAAATTTGGAACATGTATGGGGGGCTTAAGTGAGCGAGCGAGTGAATGAGTGAGTCAAAAAGGAAAGTGGGATGGAAATAGGGGGGGGGGGGGGGGGGGGGGGGGGGGGGGGGGGGGGGGGGGGGGGGGGGGGGGGGGGGTGCAAAGCCTCAAGGGCTGAGGCATCTTTCTAAAAAGTTTGTAAGGGAAAATGATTAAAGATTCAAACTTGAAAGTTGAGCAGAAGATATTAAGGCTTCAAGGATTTTTTTTGTTATCATTGGTGGCTCCAGAAAAAAACAAGTTATACAGCAGGGGTGCGAGACAAAGAGCCTGTAATGGCCGACTCACTATAGATGTGCCGATTCCTTGCATCACCAGCATCACTAATGTGTAATAGGTGACATGTGACACAAAAACAAATGCTTATTCATTGCAATGAGAAGAGATAATTGTTAGAGATTGCCTGTTGTCACCATGAGTATGTGCCTACTGTGTCATGATCAGGCCACTTCATCGTCCCCAAGGTAATGTTTGGACACCTAATCATTATGTGCACTCATTGCAGAGAACAAGCGGTGGGGAAGCATCTTTTCAACAAGGTGACAAAGGGCTGGAAAAGAAAGCTAAACTGGCCGGATATGGCCCCCATGCCTTGCCTTGCCCACCCCTGTTTCAGGCTGCTAAGAACCCCACCTTATGTTTTTGTAAGATAATCTCTCCCCACTTCATTTCATGTTATCCTTGATACCTAATTTATTAGGAATGCTGCAGCGAATGTAATGAATTCAGTGTTGAACACAAATATTACAATTGCAAATTTTTATTGCGAATATCGACTTCGAGAATTTGTGAAGATCTGGAATAAAGTGCTATATCTGCGTCTCTAATATTCAGGTCAATGTTTATTCATTCGGGAGTCCTGCGGTTAAACAAACCTGTCTTCCAGTGAGCTTAATGTCACCACGACATTGCAATCACAATGTCGGATTGTTAGATGAACTATACCATACCTACACCCCCAGATTGAAAGACTGATCGACCAAATGGCTACCGGAGATCAGGGAGACCCCACACCATGTACCCACCCCAGTAATGGATCGTCACCCCAGGACCACATGGACCCTTCCCTCTAATCTGACCGCTTGAACGTCTGACCGCTAGTTAACTGTCCAATTGTTTGGTCACACAGGTGAGACTGTTGCCTCCTCTTCCCTTGGGGGATACACCCCCAAGAAAACCCCTGCGGACAGGGGAGGGTGAAGGAGGTACAGTCCAGTCGCAGGATTCCCAGCAGGTGTGGGGACCCCATGTGCCATTAGGATTGAATGATATGACCTTCCCTCTTTGAACCAGATTTGTTGATCCGCATGACCAATATATGATAACAGGACCACCTACAGAACCAGGCCGCTCTTTCTCCCCAGGTACGCAAACAAGCGGGTGACCGCGACCTATGTTTTGTGTATTATTTTGGATATGTAGATTTGATTTTAAATGTTGATATTTTATGCAAACAATTCAAAGACATGTTGATGTGACGAATAAATGTGAAATGACTATAATAAAATACGAATGACCCTCTTGGGGCCAGTACATTTTAGGACAGCTATTGGACAATATAGACTGTATTTGCAATACGGGACATGTATTAACAGTATTTATATACATTCCAGGACACAAAAGACATATATTTTAACGTAAACTTCTAGAGGAACTGTCTCAACCTTGATCTACCCCTGATGAAGCCCATAGCTGGGCGAAACACGTCGGGTATGACCTACGGGTATAACCTACCTTGGACTTGATATGGAAGAGTTTACTGTGGAAGCGTTAATTGTTTTTATTTATGCCCAATTGTAATGGATGGGATTTTTTATGTTTGATGTACATGTCTCGTTGCCTACCAATAAATTACATAGTTTATTTATTCACATCCGTGTTATTAATATCTGTGCCATGAAAGTCTCAGGGACTAGCCACCCCACAATGTAGCGATCTGAGTTCACTCGATCCTATATATTCTTCAGTCTATTATTTAGAGATGTTGGCACCCATTATATTTCCCCACTGGTTCCACTATATTTATCTTTGCAATAACAATTTTCACATGTAAAAGTGCTGATATTCGCAAGAAAACAGGAGATCTTGAATTTTCAAATTCACTTGGAATTTGAATATTGCCTATGCTGCTCATCGCTAGTAATGATATATTTATACCGTAGTTGAATCTATAGCATAGGTAGAGTTATCCATGAGCACGCATTTATGCTTATGTGTCAGGAAAACATTCCAGAGTTTTCCTCTTGGATTGAGGATAACAGAAATACTGAAACCACAGTCTGGGTTTTTAATGTAAAGTATTTTTCCAACAGTAAAGCGGAAAGCCAGAGAGTGATTTCACTTTTTTTTCAGGGGGGGGGGGATTAAACATTTTAGTGTAAAATATAGTGTTGTTGGTTTTTTCTGACAACTGATCTAAAAGAAAGAGTAAAGAAGAGACATGGTTTCGCTTTTTCCCTTGTTATACTTAAAACTGTGTTAATGCGTTTGTTCTTACAGTTCAGCCAGTAGCAAGAAGATGATCAACATGCTGAATGTGATCAAAATAATTTAATTTACCAAACTAAATACAGGACAACATTCCATTAATTTTACACATTATTGTAACAACTGTGCTCTGATAATGTAAATTTATGCTGGGATTATGCAAGGGGCATTTACCAGGAGAAATTTTTCGACTAGCTGACTTTGTGAGCTGATTGCAAAGCCAACTGAACATAGTATAATCACCAAAATTGCTGGAGATGTAAAGAAAGGTTGTGGGAACATTGGGAAAAAAATATTTGCTCTAGCTTATGGAGTTTTTGCATAAGGTAAGTTCAAAGTCAAAGTCGAAATTTTGACTTTTGACATTTTGACTTGACTTTGAACTTAATTTATGCAAAAACTATTTGTGGTAGCTCCATACTTTTTTGTAGTATATTAAGCTGGCCATACACAGGTCGATTCCTGTGTGATTGATAAACAATCTATTGCTGCATGGTGTCGCAACTAATCGATTGCCAAAGATATTCGCTGAACAAACGTGAAATGAGGCGCACCACCTTTGGTAATCGATCCCTGGCTGATATGATCAGACAATCAAACAGGTTGGCTGAACGATTACTGCAAAGTTCATGCAAATCGTTCAGATATGGAATGCTGAATCGACATGTGTATGGACAGCTTGGTGGGGGTGTATAAAAGGCCAATGCCTTTCTGGACCTCTGACAGATCCTTCAAATGCCATCTATTCTCTCTGTAATTTAGTAAATATTGAGCTAAGCAAAGAAAGAGCCTAGAGCAGGAGAAGTTAAATAGATCCACCAAGGGATCAAGCTTCTACTAGATAACTCCACTAAATAAACCCTATTAATACACAAAAAATTGTGCTTGCCTGTACATCACAATTTGGTCCCCAATGGCTAAAAAATTCTTTCTTTTCCTCTGGTGGGAAATCCAGATTTCATTTTGCAGGCATAAGAGGGCTAAAGCAATGTGTTTTAAACTGTTCAAGATGATCTCAAGTCATTGATTTCAATTACTCCCGAGGTTTGTGAACACAATTAGAATCAAAAAAATTTTGATGAAAAGCATCACAAAGCTAGAGTAGACAGCTCTTTTTTGGATAAGGATTCCATATAAAGAACAATAATCATATGTAAATATGCAAACCTAGGGCATAACAAGTGACATGGTAAAATGCAGCCAATGAAGCTTTTGCAGGCAATATTTTTACATTAGGAGCCAGTAAAACAACACATGCAACTATAAAACAGAAAAAGTTTAGGATCTCTGGTAAATTAATCTTTTACTTTCAAGGAATCAGAAATGGGAATGATTCAGGAATGGGAATGAGTACAGGAGATCAATTCCAAATGACTATTAAATGAAAACATTTAAGTAATTAAAAAATGCATGCAAATTGCAACAACATCAATTATCTTTAAAAGCTGTAAAGTTGGTTGCAATCTATGAGAAAGCATCTTTAGTAGCTGGTACCTAAAATGATAGAAGTGAGAGGATTTTTTTTCCAATAACACACATAGGGAAGAAAATCACAAAGGTTTTATCCTTACTTCACTCTATTTATATTTTTTTAAATAACCTTGCTAATCATGATTAATTGAAAAGGCATATGTCATGTAGGCCTGGGCCTCAAAGCAGTCCTTGCATGACTTAAGTGTTATTAATAGAGTTGGAGAGAGGAAACTTAGACCTCTCGGGACCAATTCACCTCACTTAGCATCGAGAGTCTTGCTGACCAAGCCGAGTGCTGAGTAAGCTTCCTCACCTACATCATCTTACAGCTGCGGAAGGAGGGCCCAGGGGTGGTACTGAATATGTTTTAATAGACAGCAATAAAATGAATATATAATATCAAACAGCAACCACTGCATTAGTTTCAACATTAATTTTTCTTTCCACCAGAAGAAAGCTTTCTAATTACTGTATAATTTTATAAGAGTTCCCTCATAAAACATAAAAAATCTTCTGGCAAGGAACAATTCGTGTAATGGTTAGTTTATACAGTGTGCTTCAGTCCAAAGTTACTTTCATAGTATAAAGCAGGGAACACAGATATAAATATGGGCCAGATGATGGCCGCTTCTGGCGCTGTGTGTGCTCATGGTCATCTATCTGGCCCATATCTAATGCACCCATCCCTGTTTTCGAGCGGGATTAATCAATCCCACTCGAAAACAGGGATATGGGACATGACCACAAACCATGGTCGATGTCTATAGCTTTGCATGGAGACAGCGGGGTCTCCATGAAAAGCATCGGCTGAGATTAAGGCACAGCAACGCTGTGTCTCTATCTCCTCTGATATCGGGCAGCAGCGTGATGATGTCATCGTACTGCTCATCGAACCTCCAACGACTCCAATATCGAGCCATGTGTTCCCAGCCTCAGCTTTTGTCCCGACAGCAACCAACCAAATTCCAATCTGCATTTTTAATTACTGAAATAAGTTACAGAAGATTACTGACTCTGTGTAGTTGCATCTCCAATACCGGTATCTTTAAAAGAGACAAGAAACAGGAAATCAATAGTCCAAATTTTTGTATTGTCAAATGCTATGTGATATGCACCCAACATACGTACATCCTGTTAATGACTGGCAAGGGAATTAACTTTACAAAAACTGCATTTAGCAACCCTAGTCATATCTCAATATATGGTACATTTAGAATGACTTTAATACTGTTTAAAATAAAGAATTACAAAGATTGACTAAATAATCCAACTGAGTTTTTAGTTTAATAGTATGAATACGTTCATTTGAGTTTCCTTAATAAAGGTTTACTCAAATGCAGAAGATCAGATGAAAACTTTGTGTACTACACCAAGAAATAGGGAGATGCATAAGCAACTGTAATGTTACTGTTGAGATGTCACTAGCCTTGGGATAAGTAATACAGAACACACTTCTCAATTACTATGTCCATTTGTCCATAGGTGTCCTTCTTTAGCATTGAGTGAAATTCTGAAACATATCAAGGCAGCAAAAGAGCAAAACCTCAAGTTAATGGCTGCCACACCATCCTGATTTCACATTTGACCAATTGCGTAGAATTTGGTACAGCACAGATGATGTGTTAATTGTACTGAATAGGGGAATGTCCCTATTGCTCCTAATGCCTTGGTTATATTTTTTATGTGACCAATGAAGACTGGAACCTAGCCACCAAGTCTTATTACTATGCAATATTTTGATCACATCTTCACTGTTACTTTGCTGATATATTAACACACCAAACCTACACACATCTATGTTTAAATGTCTTCAATGTCAGGTTCACAACATTGGCACAATTTTATCTGATCATCTCTTCTGGTAACAGTTAAAAGGGTAAAGCCCCCCATACACCTTAAATCAGGGAACACACGGCTCGATATTGGAGCCAATCGAGTTTCCTGGCAGCAGCGTGATGACTAGAGATGGTCGAATTTTTCGACTTGCTAACTTTGTGAGCTGATTGCAAAGCCCCTGAAAACGGTATCATCACCAGAATTTCTGGAAATGTAGAGAAGGGTTGGGGGAACATTTGAAAGAAAACAGTATGGCTCTAGCATATGTAGTTTTTGCATAAATTAAGTTCAAAGTTAAAGTCGAAATTACGATTTTCAACATTTTTACTTGACTTTGAACTTAATTTGTGAAAAAACTATTTGTGTTAGAGACATACTTTCTTTTTTGCAGTATACCCCCAACCCTTCTCTACATCTTCAGCATGTTTGGTGATAATACCATGCTCAGGGGCTTTGCAATTAAGTCAAAACCGTCGAAATGGTCGAATTTTTGAAAAAAAATTTGACCATCTCTAGTGATGACGTTATCGCGCTACTGCCCAACTTCGATGAAGCTGGAGGCGCTGCACTGCTGCGCCTCTGACGACGCTTTGCGTTGGGACCCGCAGTCCCCATGCACAGCAATGGACATCGACCATGATTTACAGTCATGTCCCATATCTCTGTTTTCAGGGATGGTCGCATTAGATATGGGCCAGAGAGATGGCCGTAAGCGCACATGGTGCTCAAAGTGGCCATCGATCTAGCCCATATCTATGCGTGTGTTCCTTGCTTTAGATCACTCCATACAAACAATTTCCATTAGATCTACCAACAACTATGTAGTGCCGGGTCCTCCCTGATAGAATTCCTAGTGATTGGAAGGTTTAGAAAGTCCTCATATCACAGGGTTTTGGTAGAAGAAAAGTTGATTGTACAGAAATTGTATGACCTTGACCTTAACCTCCCTGGCGGTTCACTGAGGTCCAGATTTCTGTACCAAAAGTGATACAGTGTTTTGCCTTTCCGCCTCCATCGGCGTCACCGATGATGCCGATGGGGGCAGAAAGGCTCTGTTTGCCTGCAGCTCTGTAGAAATGCTGCAGGCACACAGAGAGCCAGCGGTTGCGCCTGATTCCGGCACGGGCGCAGTTTGATTCACGATCAGACTGCGCCAGTACTTGCTTCGGGCGTAACGCTAGGGAGGTTAAACCGGCCATAGACCCTATGCTTGGCGGGCGTTTATCGAACAATCGGCCGCAGCATGATGACATCATCATGCCATGGTCAATCGTTTGAAATACACCATTTACGATTCAACAACCAATATTTGGATGGGGACCATTGTCCCCATTCAAAGTACTGCCGATCGACTAGAGAAAAACGTTTGTTCTCTGGCTGATCAAAGTTTTGTGCGACTATGAAGGGTTGCTCCAGGTGGGCGCATTCATTTTGCGATTGATCACCGAGCGATCACCCCGAATGCGCATGGTGATCATTCGCAAAATCGGCCACAGATTGAAGCGCTATGGCCGGATTTAGAGGTACAGAAAAAAATATTTTTTTTTTATAAGTTTACACTTGTTTTCTTTTCTTTTGATTTGGATTGGATAAAACATTTAAAAAACATTTATCCAATCCAATCAAAATAAAAACAAATAAGTAAATAAGAAAGTCAGAAGAAGTAAGAAATTTTTTTTTCTTCTGTACGTCTGTGACGTCATCAGGACCCGAGTGCCGATCACGGAAATAGCCGGAGACATCGGCTATTTCCGGAGGCACTCGGGTGCAGCCGGAGATAGATCCAACTAGCAGAAATGCTCAGCGGGAGCGTTTCTGCTAGCTGGATCCACTTTTTAACTAGATTAGAGAAAGACATTTCTATAATCCAGTCCAAAAGTTAAAAAAAAAATATTTAAAAAACGAAAAAAAGAAATTTTCTTTAAGACCGGGTCCCGCCTCCGTGACGTCACATGTAACTCGGGGATTAGGAAGAAGCCGACGAGGAACGAGGTGAGCTCCCGCGCGTATCGATTGTTGCTGCGTCCCTTTGCCTGAACTGGGTTCGGGCATATGGCTAGGGAGGTTAAGGACCTCCATCAGGTTTTACTCCTATCTGTATTTCAATTTCTTCTGATTACCAGGGGAGCAACATGTGTATTACCTTTATCATTGATATTAGTAGTTGGTAACCATATGTATCATTAAAAAGCACATTTACCAACACAAAGCACATTTGCAGGAGCATGCTAATCAACAGCAACAGGCATAGTTAGCATTCTTTTCTTCTCTGCCCCACTTCTCCATGAAGTTCACTGTGCTTTTTGTTGAGTGTCATGCTCTATATATTATTTTGGCTGTAGGCTGTCAGCTTTGGAGGAACTCAGCTCTGTCTGCAAATTTCACTATTACCCAGGTTGGCAGCAAAGGAAATACCCACACATGGCATAAAATGTGACAACACCTGGATCTCAAAATATATTACAAACAATCATTTTTCTTTCTAGCATTGTGGGCACATTATTTATTTATTTATTTTAATTTTTTTGCCACAAATACTTTAATAGCAACCAATAATGGTCTTACACCAACATCGTAGCATTTATAATTTTTTGCCTTTTTTCCTTTTCCCTCCCAACCAATACCGGCAATCAGAGACAGAGACTGCATGCATGACCCTTGTGCTCCTTTGTGTGTGCGTCGAGCAGCGTGCCCATGTGCTTCTCCACTCAACAATTCTCAACTCAACTCAGGGGTTGCCAACGTTTGCCTCTGAAATCTATGAGACCTTTGCATTAATATCCTAGTTCTCATAGACATTTGGTGTGCTAGCAGGTGGTTTTGGGGGTGTTCTTCAGATGCCATTTGACACCATACACATGTAATGGTGTAGCAACGGATTGGAACATAAATGAAAACATGGTACAGACACTAGCATGGGGAATTAAAAACAAAATTTTTTTACTCTCAAGTTTATCACACAGGATCTATATATCTTGATAGAACAAATTGAGAAAATGTTATCTATTGCATTACTTTTCAATGGATCAATAAAAGTAATACACTGCTTTCACTAGGCATTTCTAATTTCTTAAGAAATACATCGTAAATACTCCAGAAAGAAGATGACGTCTGTAATCCTGGCACGTTATATGCAGGACTAGTTGGACCATGAGCTGAAGTCAAGCTACTGTCTGTTGATCACGAATATTCTAATTGTGATTCTTTATTGTGAATATCGCCACCTCAAGAAGATCTGGAATATAGTTCTATATCTTCATAATCATGAATATTCTCGATTTTTTACATCAGTACCCGGAACTACTTTGCATTGCAATTTGCACAATGAAGGTAATAATGACTGAAGATCGTGAATATTTAAATTTACGAACATCTTGCAGTGTTAGGTTAAAATTTATGATATTTTGCCAATACAAATATTGTCTATGCTTGTCATCACTATTAGTGACATTGGTTGTAAAAAAAAGGGGCTGGTTCTAGCATCTAACTTTCTGTTAGTGATTTTAACCTCCCTAGCGATATGCCCGAGTTCGTGCAAAAGGACGCTGCAATTAGCGATGTGTCCGAACTGGCTTCGGGCATGGCGTGGGAGCTAACCTGATCCGGCTGCTGCCTCCAGCGACGTCCTCTCCGGCTTCTTCCTTCTTGCCGAGTGACGTTTACTTTTGAACTGGATCAGAGAAATGTCTTTATCTGATCCAGTTCAAAAGTGGATCCAGCAAGCAGAAATGCTCAGCGGGAGCAGCTGGAGCCACCTCTCTCCCCCGAGTGCCCCCTGGAAATAGCCGATCTCTTCGGCTATTACTGTGATTGGCACTCGTGTGCCGATGACGTCACTGCCCAGGCGGGAGTTTTAAAATTGACATTTACATTTTTTTTTCTCTTACAATTTTTTTTTCTTATTAGTTTACATTTGTTTTTTATTGGATTGGATAAATGTTTCATCTAATCCAAATCAAAAGAAAACAAATGTAATCTTATAAAAAAAAAAATGTAAGAAGTTTTTTTTTTCATGGCAGCTGGACCAGGTAAGCTCCCGCACTCTGCCCAAAGTCAGTTCGGGCGCATCGCTAATTGCAGCGTCCCTTTGCCCGAACTGGCTTCGGGCGTATCGCTAGGGAGGTTAAAATTTCGAAAGGGGAATGAACAGGAGCCAGAAGGAGACCAATGAAATCTTCCCAATGAATGATGGGTGCAAAAGTGAGAGGTGAACCATTAAGAAGAGAACGAGGGGTGCAGAGGCAAGCAGTGCAAGGGCCCTACAGTGGTGATGACCCACAACATAAAACACTCATAAGGCATGTGAAATCCAACAAAAACACATCTGTGGCATTCATTTCTTATATAAAATCAGTTTTTTTTAAATCACATGCAACAAAAATAATGTACTGTGGGCCAGTGTATGTTTTACCCCTGCTCTAGTTGTTCTTTATTCATTTTTTTACTAAGTGCACAGCATTCTGTCCTTTAGCTATTCTGCAATCTGTGCTCTGTGTGCTCTGAATCTATCCTCTAGGTGTCTAATTTTCTCTTATCCAAATGTCCTAAATGCTATTCTCTAAGTATGACATGACAGGGGAAACTATGGGCAATACATATTACCTAGAGGCATCTGACAAACTTTAGGAATTATATCGAGGGGTGCCAGAGCATCTTGTCACATTTTGAAATATAGTAAATCCATTTTTGTTTAAAAGGGCACAGGAAATGTAAAAAGGTTGTAATGTTCCTGTTGGAATTGGGGCACCTATGTTGGACGGCCATTACAAGTTCTTGGTCCAGGCCCTCTGTCGAATTTAAGAACCCATTGAGCACCACAAGTCAAAAAAGTTTGACCACCCCCTGCTATAGGCTCTCTGAATTGTTTTTCTTTAGGCATTTTAGTTAAAACAAAATACATTAACATATATACTGTATATCTTTCTACGGTAGTAAGAGTGACCATGTCACATAACAAATACCTGATTGTTAGATTGTAGTGGGGACCCTGGTCACTGCAGGAGAGGGGGCTCCCATCATTAAAGAGTGAGAGTTTGGGTCGGAAGCTGCAGTTTGTTCTTTCTAAAATAAGACTGAACAGTTATTAATTGTTGTGTTGTGCCTCCATTAACGACAAGTAGCACTATACTGGTTCACTGGTTCCTAGTTCACTACCTGACACCTGCCGTTACAAGATTATGAATAAGAAGGCACAACCTGATGTAAATGAGTGTTTGTTCTGCACTATTTTGTTTAAGCTGTCCGTGTCTTTTAAATGAATACATAACAATGCTACTGTTTTTTTCCACCAATAAAGTAAATTTAGCTGTCTCCTTGAGAAATTGTGTTGACAGGTATTACCCTTCCATTGCAAAATGTGTTACAAAAATTTAACAGTTTTCTTGTCAGAGTAATTTAACAATTGCATATGTGCGCATGTTTCCCATTGTAACCCGCAGAGAATAAAAGCGACAGTGTTGTGGATGTTAAAGGCATATGTGTTCCAATACAGTATTTTAATCACAGTTATCACATTGCCATGGGGCTGTAATGTATTCAATTTAATACAATTAAATAAACTGTAAATTAAATGTGAACGCCGTGATTCTGTGAACAGATTAATGCATAAATGTTCTCTCAGACAACATTAAAAAAACTTGGTTCCCTTTTGTAGTGTGATAATAATACTTACATTATACAACTGAAAATTTGGAGTAAGTACCGTATATACTCAAGTATAAGCCGACCCTAGTATAAGCAGAGGTACCTAATTTTATCTACAAAAACTGGAAAAACTTTTTGGCTCGAGTATAAGCCTACAGTTTGAAATGCAAAGTCAGATAGTGGAGTTTTCTAAATGAGAAAAATATAGAGAAAGCAGCATTGCCCCTAGGAATGAATCAAACAGGAGTGTCTCTTTATACTTTATATATGTGGCTAGTATTTGGATAGTTGTAGTAGTAGTAGGATCTAGCAGGAAGAGCCTGATGAAGAGGAAAGTTGGACATATACTGTAGAGCAAAGGTAAGTGTGTCACAAAACATCAAAAGTGATGGGAGGTCCGGCAATCCCTCCAAATTGGGACACCCTCTTTGGAGGGGAACCTACAAGGGAGTCCTCTTTGGAGGTTCCCACACGGTCCTTAGTACTTGGGAGACTGGACTCTGGTCATGGTGACCTAATGAATGGGACATTTGAGGGCCTGGTAGCTTTGGCTGCTTGGCCCATTTGGCACCCCTACCAGGGTACCGAATCCTTAGCCCCTTTCGTGGGGGGGGGGGGGGGGGGGGTTGCTTAAGAGCATGTGTATGTTTTTGTGTGGACACTTTTGGTACACTCATTTGGCACTGGGTGTAAGCTGCACTGTTGTTGTTGTGTTTATGTGTGATAGTTAATGATCCAAGGTTAGCTTGGAAAGTACTGTTAGGTCACCTGCAAGTGATTTAACAAAGCCCAATGAAGCAAAGCAGAAGATTTGGTGGAGACAGGTCGAGAGAGAAAATACATTTTACTTAGGGAGAGAGGGTCCAGTTAGGGAGAGAGTTAATTAGTGTAAGGTCCAAAATACATATTTAGGGCATGTGCAGTTAGAAACGAGACATTACCAGACATAAACTGGTAAATTTTTGGACATTGCCCATATGGAAAACATCAGGGCACCTGTCAATATTTGACAAGCACCTCCCATGTGCCTGTACACTGTATGCACACAGCGATGGGTGAGCAATTTCACGGAGGTTGTGGAATATTATCTGCCCTAAATACTTTTTTTAAATAACCAGCTAGTGTAATATTTATCATCTTGTATTATCATGTATATCACTCCAGTATTTAAAAGATAGGCTTTGTGATAGACTGTCTTATAATATATGGTGTATCAGTGAAAATATATTTTTTTTAATGCTTGGTCTTTTTAACTCTTTCTCTACAAAGTTTTTTTATTAGGCAAGTAAATACCCTTTAAACCTACATTTAAAATGTGTCTCTGGGCTGTCAAGCAAATACCAGTGGTGACATCTAAAACGTATACTTATATGTACACTGGTCACATACCATCTAGTGGAACCTCAGTATCTATATCTGAGATATCTACGAACCTTGTGAAAGAAGTAAAAATAGACAGTTTGATTATATGAGGTCAATATGTATCTTACAGTCAACCGATTAAGCACTTGGAAGCAGTATGTTCCAGCACCCAGCAGAGGAGATGTGGAGGAAGTGAACATCATATCAGTAAAAAGGCATCTGGCTGTAAATTGCTTTCATTTGATAAATAGCAGCCTGCCGGTGCACAGATGGAAGTTATAAGGTGAGTAGAACATGTGATGAGTGTATGTGCTAAATGCATTGAGGTGTGTATGCTATGAACAGTGTGAAGGTGGTTCATGGTGCAGAATGCTGATTTGAGCTGATTAACAATGTTCTGATTCATTAATGTGCATGTTACAACAACAGGGTACAGGTTGGGTGTGCCAAGTAGGTTTGGATGCAGGCTGCTATATACTGTGTGTAGAATGTGCATGAAAATTGTATTAAAAAGGGCATGCTTCATATTACTGGATTGAATGGGTTCATGCTGTAAGGTGCATTCACCGAATTACATATTAAACAGTACAATGAATATCTTAGCATTATGCAATGTGTAAGTTTTGAGTTAAAAAAAAAAGACAAGGGTACTAAAAACTGGAAATAATACACATTTGAAAATGATAAAATTACATTTCAAACAATGCGAAATAGGTTGAACTTGAAGCTGTTCTGCAGATTCAGAGGTGAGTTAAATCTTGAAAACCTGTTTTACCAATGCATTCAGATCTCCTAACTTTTCCAGATTACTTACAACAGTATCCATGAAAGTTAGAACAGTATCCATGAAAGTAATGTAGAATCACACTGTGGAACCATTTTGAATACTTGAACAGTATTGTATTGCAGAAAGTAGTGTGTTGCAAAAAAATTTAATGGTATAAAGCTATTAGAGTAACAATTGAAGAGACAGCTTCAAACAGGTTACTGAAAGCCAACAGCTGGTGTGATAGGCAGCAAACAGGGCCACAACCAACAACCAATAGTCTTTGTTTCAACTGTAAAGTGACTGGAAGAAGGTCTTATAGAAATTTAGTCCAGCATAAAAGATTTTTCTACAACACATGTAGTGACAAATAGTGTTGAGCTCGAATATTCAATTTTCGAATATTTAGCTTGAATATTGCCATTTCGCCATTTCGTGAATATATCATCGGATATTCGACGCGATCGCGTTTTTTTGTGATTTATCGTGATTTTCGTGATCCCGAAATGGATCACGATTATATAATCGAAATGCGATTTTTTTCAACGGAAATGACAGATATTCTCCCAGTCGAATATCCGAGCTCTATTGACTTGCATGCATTGCGCATATCTGATCACAATTGCAATTTTTAGATCGCAATTCATGTCCACAAGTGCGGATATTCGGCATTACAATATGGAATCAAATATTATGGTGGATATTCACGAAATTACGCGAATTCGAATATTGCCTAGTCGCTCATCACTAGTGACAAATACTTTACAACGAGGATATGTTTTATTTCTACAAAGGGCAACTATGCTGCTCGCTGGCAATGCCTATTTCTACAAACCTCTCAGGTCGATGAAACCCCCGAAACCACACTCTGATTCAACCATAGATTATATTTGATCTGGATCTGGATAGACTTTTATTGGAGCTGTATTGTAAATTGAGGCTGAAGGAAGATGGACTCCATGCTACAGGTCTATGGAGTTCTACTGTGCCGGTACAGCTCTATGGGAGATGGCTGGTTTTGGTAATTGTAGCTCAGTTGAGGAAAGCAGTAGTTTAGTTTTGGAAGGATGAAATGATAGGCATGTTTTGATAAAATTTGTAGGTATCAGCCAATGACATGTACAAAATGAATGGACATCACAGAAATGCTGCTTTTCCAAATGTACTTTTGACAGGTGACAAATTACCATTCACCACAAAATGAGCTGACACATGTTTTGCCAAAAAGCATAAAACATAAAGAATAAAATGTGACCCTTAGTTAAACTAGCACTATTGGTATATCCAGATCTACATTGAACTGTAAAACACAATACACACAAGAAAATGTTCAGTATCACAACATGAAGCCTGACAGCATATATAGTCTATACAGTAGCTCAAGGGAGATCATTACAGATGCATATTTGGCCTTCTGGTACAGACATTTGGTCAATGAGGTTATTCAACCAAGATTAAAGTGTACGTTGTGTGCTTTACGA
Source organism: Ptychadena robeensis (assembly GCA_036250615.1). NCBI lineage: Eukaryota > Metazoa > Chordata > Amphibia > Anura > Ptychadenidae > Ptychadena > Ptychadena robeensis. Next base: position 61,968,623 of record CM070037.1, on the reverse strand, counting down.
CTGAACATTTCAGCAGCAGAGTAAAATACAACAATAACATGCTAATAAGATATATGTATGTGGATTCCCACTAGCAAAGCAAATTTCTGCTACTGGGAAGCCCATCAATTACATTGAAAAGAACACCTGTGCATGCATGTAATGAAACATTATGATTGTAGAGAATTGAAATAAGGAGTTCATGAATATTATGTTCCTGTCAAAAATGTCCTATATGACACACAGTTATAATGTTTAATGCTTCAACATATCAGTAAACATGACATTTTGTATGCAGTGATGTGGCTGACTCCAGGCATATTGTTTATTACACTGAATAATTCCACAATCATGAATTATAAATCCAAGCTCTTAAAACAAAATCACACACAGCTCGTGACATTCACAGAGAAAGGAAGGAGATTACTATTCTGTGCACTAATCAAATATGTAGAAAGGGCCTCTGACTTTGGGAAAAAAAAGGCTCATAAGCCACTCCACAATTCACTCGGTACTGCAGACTGTTGGCACCCCATTCTCAAGAAGAAAATGGGAATTTGCTTCCACAATAATGCAAATGGTCTATTCTATATTCTGTGCCCGCCAAGCCATGCTATTAACAGAAAGTGCCAATTTGTGCTGTATGCCTCTCACAGCTGCAGGCAGACATGGCTCTGCGTACTGGTACATTTAAAGACCATTCACAACGACAAAAAACGCACCCTCGATGCTACAGAAACTTCCCTTAACAGCAAAGGGAAAACACAATTACGCATCCTGACCTTTATACTTTGTGTGCAGGGTTTAGTAGGAGTGAACGTTCATGACAATTTAATATCTAGGATTCAATTCAAGTGTCAGAGGAGATAGAATTTGGGGAAGTTAACACAATTAGAGTCCCTGAATAGTGCAGATTTTGCTACACTTCATTCAAGTCTGGAATAACACCGCATTTCAGTACAATGGACATAACTAGCCATAGTCGGAATGTGACTTTTTTTTGCAATAAAAGCAAGTTCCATGGTACAAGATGTTCTCAGATTATGGTTTATATTTGTGTCCATTGTACACCGCACTACACAATATTTAATAGCCGCCTGAATAGTTGTTAAAAAAACTACAATGTGGTAATTAGATGTCCACATCCTCCAACCAAGCAGAATAAAAATCATAAATCACAACAAAGCACAGACAGCATAGTAATACAAGATAATTACACAATAATATTGGTGTATTTTATTTTAATATGAAAAATACTCAAGATGGCTATCTAAGCAAAGCATTCTATCTTCAAACTGTGATATTTCGCAACATTCTGGTGAGTTGCTTACAACTTACATATGAAGTGATAAAATAAATATTCACAATAACAATCTACATTACTATGAATAAAAACTAAGGCTTGTTTTACAACCACAGGACCTTGGCATCATATGCCCATTCAGTCAACTGTTAACTCCTGTGTATTAAAATGTATTTGAAACCAAATATGACACTATATGTGTGACAACTAAAGCTTGGCCAAAACTGGGCAAAGCAACAAAACAAACAAAAACTGAAAATTCCTATCTTACTTACCCTAAATTTCCTTTCCTGACGTGCTCCATGTCAGCATACACAATGAGTTGGCTCCGTCCCTTTAACCCAATAGGACCATGTAACTATAAATCAAATACCACTGGCTGCACTCACTGTTCAATAACTAGTCCTGAACCAGGGTGGGAATATACTGACATGGAGCGCATCAGGAAAATGACGGTAAGTATGATAGGAATTTTCCGTTTTCCTTAAGGCTCCATGTCAGCATACACAATGGGGCCTAACTAGCCACTAGAGGGTGGGATGTCGTCTTAAGGGACAGGTGAAAAGTCCCCAAAATATCAGCAATCAGGAAAACCTGCCCCAACAGAACATCCTAAGGATGACATTAATTCTTCTAGGAGAACATAGTTGGACTATTTCCATGAAACTATATAACCTGGCTAAGCAAAGCACTGCAGGTGCTCACAAAAGGCTTAGACTGGCAACCAGTGACCCCTAGGTTGAGACCTAGATCTTAAAGCTCTTTGAAAAACCCTCCAAAAGATGAGTTACTGGAAGTCAGCTGTGGATGCACCCTAGCTTCCACTGAAAGACAGGACTTCTGCAGGATAATAGTGTCCACATAGAGGAGGAATAATCACCATTCAGAATCACAATCTCTGCAAGAACCTGAAGATCACGGTACAAGTGGTAAAGTGTAACCCTCTGAAGACTTAATAGAGAAAACCGAGCAGCCGCCACTTTTGCTTGATGGAAGTAAAAAAAAACTGAAAAACCTGGGTGCCATAGCGTTAAATCAAAGTGGAGGCAATCAGATGGACTTCTGAGAGAAGTGACCACTGAGCAAGCGGTGACAGTGAGTGGTGTTTGATTTATAGTTACATGGTCCTATGGGGTTAAAGCGGCGGAGCCAACCCATTGTGTATGCTGACATGGAGCCATCAGGAAATGTATGTTCTGGAATAGTCCAGTCAAGACTAGATCTCCACCCAATTAAAATGCTGTGTTAATGGAGCAATATGTAAATGAAATATAAAGAATTGTTACCTGTGAGGAGATATCTGTGTATTTCCCCCCTCTTTCCTCTCTGTCTGTTCCTATACCTCTCACCAGTGCTGCAGCGCTGACTGTATGCCATGGGACATTCCTTAAGGGAGCTGATCATGATTTTTTTCCCCCTGCTTTTAATTTGTGTCCATTGACATTTTATCTGTCATTGTATCCAGTGGCCGTCAGCGTTACTGCAGCCTTAACCCATTAAAAAAATGTTTTAGATTTTTGAGCAACTTTGAGCTAGTGGGACATATAATTACTTATATTACATATAAATAATTAAATTTTTTTGCTGATTTTTTTATTTTTGAGTTTAAGTGCGCTTTAAGCGTAATGTGTATTAACTCCCTTGGTGGTATTCCAATGTGTAGCTCCGGAGAGATTTCTATTACCAATATTGGTGACCCAGAGACACACACGGAGAAGCTTACCTTCTCCAGCCGTATCTCTCTGTGTCAGCCTCTTCCAAGCTCATTGCTCAACCCACCTCCCTGAAGTCATTGATGATGCTAGTAAGGTGGGGGGCTGCCCTCACCATATGCCTGTATTATTTTACAGACAAAGGGGTACTAAGTCCTCACATCATCACTGACACCAGGGTTTTTGTATGTGGGGGGTTGAGGGTGAGAAATACAAACTGATCAAATAGTAATTTTACATATTTTAAAACCTGACAAGGACAATATTATTTTTTTATTCCTATTATATGTTAAAGCTCATAATTGCAAGAGTACGTACTTTTTTTCAGTTTTTTACACTTTCAGTGCAATCATCTGAAGACCCCTCAGCTTCTGCAGATTAAGGTATGTAATGTGTGCACCGCACCTGCCTATGATGAGGGCACAAACAAGTATCGGGGTGAACAACAGGTCATGGTCTAGGGTCTTTAGTAACTCTCACTGTCTGCTCCCTTCTGCAGACTGCTGCATCTGGCGGCAGATCATCATTACACCCATAGAGGCAGTGTTCCAATGCAGGCCCAGGCACATGTCCCAAAAAAATCTATGCACACTCTGCCATTTGGTGTAAGAACTGGTACCTTTCATTGATGGCTTCTCGGTACAGCATTCAGTTCCATGCCAGCCATGCTGGAGCAGCCATTGCCAACTCTCTAGCCTTGGCCTCAATCCACCCAGTGACCACTCCTCAGGGCTAGGACACCCTTGCCCCTTTACAGGGACAAGGGAGATGCGATCAGTTCAATCTCTGCAGATTCCAGGTCTTCAACCCCATGAACTGATGGTGTCCATTACCCATGGGGGTGTCCAGAACAACAATCCAGACAGGTCCATAGGTCACCCAGGAAAAGACTCCTCCCTTATATAAGCTTCTCCCAGACGGAGCACTCCCATATGGCTTAGTCATGGTCACATCATCACAATATTAAAGGAATATTCATCACTGTATTTATTAACCCTCTACACACTGGTTTCTAACATACCATACGGCCCTCTGCATCACTAAAGGGCTGCCAATAACATTTTCAATCTATATTGACTTGTATAAGCATAGCTAGAAGACAATTTTTTTTACATTTTTAAATAACAAAACTTGTGTTAAAATTATACTTCAAGCATTAGGGAACACTGTAGTATGGTAATGCACATACAGCCTATCAGTGACCCAGACGGCCCTCGTCTCTCTTCATGCTCTAGGAAGATCCGGGTGAACATGAGCCAGCTGGGGATTGGTGGGCAGGTGAGTTCCTATGCCATATGCATTAACAATTTCAGGGGCGCAAGTGGAGGACCAAAGCCAGGAGAATGCCAGAAGGGCCGCAGGTTGGGCACCTGGGTTCTATAGACAGATGTAATCGAATAAGTCACTGACCAGTAACTAGAGATGTTTTGTTGATTTTTGAGATACTTGCAAAGCATTTAAACATGGGATCATCCCCAAAATTGTTAGGATATAGGGAAGGGTTGTAGGAACATAAAAGTATTGCTTCAGCTTGTAGATTTAGCATTGAGTTCAAATTCAAGTTAAAATTTCAACTTGAATGTAATTTATGCAAAAAGTGTTGCAAATGTGCAATACTATTTTTAATGCAATTCCCTATACCTCCAACCTTCTCTAACAATTTTGGTGATGATACCATGTTCAGGGGCTTTACAATAAACTCAGCCAATTAGAAATTTCCTTAAAATGTCAAGGCTTACCTTTAACTGCACTAAATTGCGAGAGTATACTGTAACTACTCAACTTTGTTAGTGCAATTTGTTAAGCCATATATTTTTGTTACTCTATTATTAAAGATGAATATTGGGAAATGCATATACAATTATTACATACTGTCAAACAATATTACTCAGCTTGCTGCTACAAAGCAGCATAAATCAATGAAATGCCATTCAGTTCTTCACTTTAACATGTAGTATTGTAACTGAAGAGGTATTTTCCTAAAGGAAGATCAAAGAGTCTGCACACAATATATCAATATGTAACAGTTGTTCAACTTACAAATTAGTTGTCAGTCCTTCCTTTCAGTAGTGTTAAGATTAACTAAGGTGTTGCTCTAAAGGAGTTACCAGAACAAAGAAATAAAGCCCCTTGGATTGAAGCAATCACACAAAAACTACAATTCTACGGCACCACTTCCATTATACTCCCCCATCAATTATTATTATCGGCTTTCTCTTTCATATTAGACAAATGAGCTAAACTATATCCCATGGGGAAAATAATACAGCAAACAATGTATATTGCATCATCAAATATTGGCTGGTAGCATTTTTACATTATTAAAAAAAAAGGCAGAAAACTATTCTTGCTATTTCCTGACCACACTTTGATGTTTAGGAGAGAAATTGAAAATATCTTTCTTTTCAGAAACCTTTTCTAAGAAAGGTATGAGGTTTATTTCAACTTATTTCATTTTCATCTAAGGCCCAGGTTCGCCATCTAAGCTGTCACAGAAATCATGCATTAGTTCTTCCTCATTTCACACAAATGAACAGCCTGAAGGGGACTCAATCTTAACTATACTAAACGTTTCAAGGTTGGAAGTCGCAAGATTCCTCAATTTTTAATTGTTTGACAAGTGTAGGCGACATCCTGGAACAAGGCAGGAGCTCTGCATGTCTCAGAGATGGAGAATGGATTAAAAAAAGAAATTACAACTGCATTTATATTGCTTTTTTTAACCCTTCTTTTTATATGACCAGAGAAGAAATACATTCACAGAAGAAATACAAATGGGAAAGTTTCACCCACCAAGTAGTGAATTCAACCTTATGGGTGCGGAATACCCTGAGCCGTAGGCACTAGGAGAAAGATGCCATGACTAGGGTGGGCTAAGGAATGAACAGGGAGAAACATTCTAAAAAAGAAGAGGCTTTAATTTGAGAAGATTATTGGAAAGAACAAGAGGTGGAGGTAGCATTGAAATAGGAGGGGAAAAAATGGTGGCATCTATTTTGAAAGAGAAAATTAACCAGCCCACTCAACCTGTTGATTCAGTTTGTGCCAGGCATTTTTTTATGCTTTCTCGAAGGCAGGGTAGGAGGGCCAGTGCAAGTGTTTAGGGTGTGCTGGGAATTATTTTAGTGAGAATGTATAACAGCAGCTGGTGGGTTCTAGCAGTTACAGTTAATTGAGGTTCATGAATGGATTGGACGTAGTGACATTTTTCAGCAAGTGTATAGTACAGTCAAAAGGTATTGTGCATGCTAGAGAGAAGGGATGAAATGGCCAAGGTGGCTGGAGCTTAGTAGTATAGGTCAAGTTGAAATAGGGGTTAAACATTGTTTTCACACCAAGCTGGATAAGCGCGGCTAGTAACTGGTATGGCACTTTGTTTTCTTTTATATATTTGCCACTGTAAGAGACCTTTATACTATGCGCTTTTAATTTTGTATCTAATAAAAACTGTATACTATATTTGTTCATTGACCTAAACATTGTCATTATCCACATGGAAGAATATTGGCTGTTCTTCACTTTCTACTAATTGTGTTAAAAATATCAGGTTTAAATAAAAATGTGGCCGTTTTATGAAAAGAAGAAAATAGGTTTGGCCTTATTCATTTATATGTTCTTAAGAGGAGCCTAGCCTAGCCCTGGCCATATTCTTTATCTATCACATTTACTGGACAATGAAAGTATAAACAGTAGAAATTGGGGAGAATATCACTCTTTCTATGAGCATCAAAATGTGATACCAACCAGCCAACCAAAAAGGTACCAATTAATCAGTTTCTTTTGTTTTCATAACCAAAAACATGGACAAAATACAGCATTTTTATATATTACATAACAAAGGCATTGTTTCTTTTGTATTTCAGTGGTAACAATGGTATCTTTTTCATATAAATACAGACCACAAAAGAACAGAAAAGTGTCCAGCTCCGAAGAAGCTATTTATTTACTAAAAATGTTTTTTCTATGATCACTTCTGGGCAAACCTGTACTGAGACAAATGTGTAATCATTGTCACAGAAAAAAACAGATGAAACTCCCGCACTCTCAAATTTTGAAAGTCAAAAAGTCTTTGAAAATCAACAACAAACAACCACAACTTCCTGAATCCCATCTTTTACTCAAACCGGGCTTAATCTCTTTGAGCAGGAGCTTCATCATGAATGGTTTGTCTGTGACTTTGTACTGAAAGTGCATGGTATGTCCCTAAGTGTATGGAAACTACATTGATCAATATGTAACAGTTGTTCAACTGACAATTTAGTTGTCAGTCCTTCCTTTCACTAGTGTTAAGCTTAACTAAGGCATTAATCTTAGAGATGGTCAAATTTTTCGACTAGCTGAATTTGTGAGCTGATTGCAAAGCCCCTGAACATAGTTGCCAAAATTGCTGGAGATGAAGAGAAGGGTTGTAAGGAACATTGAAAAAAAGTTTTGCTCTAGCACATGTAGTTTTTGCATAAATTAAGTTCAAAGTTTAGAGTTTCGACATTTTGACTTGACTTTGAACTTAATAGCCATGCTTTTTTTGTAGTATACCCCCAACCCTTCTCTACATCTCCAGAAGGTTTGGTGATGATACCATTCTCAGGGGCTTTGCAATTAACTTGAAATGGACGAAATTGACTAAAAACCTTTAGTGCCTGTGTGCATGTTGGCCTACATATGTATTTACCAATCATTTACTACATGAACTTACTGAATACAAGCTCCAAAACAACTGAAACCCCTGAAATGTTAGCTAGCTAATGACTGGCAAAATGTAGAAACTTCTACTACATTACAGCTCTAGAAATGCCATGGTCACAAGCCCAAGGTGCACCATGCGAATTATATAAAAAATGTATGTCATGTAAGACTTGAGCGTCCTTCCATGATAATAGATCTACTTGTGCTGTCATTAAGTGGTTAAGGAAAAAAATTACAGCAGATAAACACATCTTCTCAAATTACATTTTTATCTTTACACAGCCATATTTTTTTCTAATTTTCAGGACAAGAATTCTTAGCAGATTCATCCTATAATACATTTCTTATTGTGCTAACTCTAAAATGAAGACTTCAGACAGTTCAATTTGTAAAAGTTCTACTGACTTAAAGGGCATGTTCCATAAAAACTACAGTGCATGGAATCTATCCCTCCCTGGGGCTTCTTCAGTAGTGTACAGTCACTGGTAAAAAATGTCAGTAAAATTTAAAGGGGATCTGTCAGGATAGTTAAATTGGAGCTGCCACTACAAACCAGATTTGTTTTTTGCAGCTGGAAGTCTATCATTCTGAACATGACTTTACTACCTCATAAATTTCTGACCTGAATATGTCACTGAAGTGTATGGGCACCTAATATGTGCATATTTGTTCTGTTCCAGGTAAGCGGCTCACCAAGAAAAGATAAGGATAACATTCTACCTTTAAAAATAAATTGTCAAAGACAGCTCACAAATTCCTGTCTTCACGTTTTCCTTTCACATTACAAATAGAATTGTGAGACTTCAATATCTCTTATCAGAGTCTCCAAGACAGCATACCACTATCATGATTTGTATAGCAAAGGCTCATGCACACTTCAGAGAATACTCGGCCGAGGAGATTTATGATGATAATTTCAGCAGAATATCTGAAATGTATAGGGGTGTCAGGTGAGGTCGCTGAATGTTCAGCTTGGAACAAACTATCAACAACCATGCTGCCAGACACCTATAGTCATCTATGGGGGGAGGACGCAGTGAAGTCCTCCCCTCTACCCTCTCTGTAAAGCAGAAGCACTATGTGTATAGCCCCCGTTCCTTCTTTGGTCCTTAAGAATATTCAAAGACAATTACTTTAAACTACCACAATTGAAAGTGATTACAGGGCATAATCTTTCTACAGATGCTGGATATCTATTTTATCAATCTGTTGAGATATCTAGCATCTGTACAACTAACGACTACAGTCATTTTGTAATGGCCGAAGGTCGGCTCCATCCATCCGCTTTAAAAAAAACTTTCCCTAAATTCCCTGCCTGTTGGGGAAACTGGAAGTGACGTCGGTGGGATGTCAGGTCTGGCCCATGTCCGGTACATGAGAGATTGGGTGTTTCTCTAGTGGAAATAGTTCTTCCTCTGGTCGGGGCTTTGCAGTTAACTCGAAATGGTTGAAATAGTCGAATTTTGACCAAAAATCTCTAGTGCCCGTGTACATGTTGGCCTACATGAATGTATTTATTGACCATTTACAGCATGAACTTACTGAATACAAGTTCCAAAACAACTGAAACCCCTGAAATGTTATCTAGCTTATAAAAATGAAGAAACTTCTACTACATTACAACTCTAGAAATGTCATGGTAGGAAGCCCAAGGTGCACCATGTGAATTATATAAAAAATGTATGCCATGTAAGACATGAGTGTTCTTCCATGATAATAGACCTACTGTGTGCAGTCATTAAGTGGTTAAGAAAAATAACAGCAGATAAACACATAATTACATTTTTACATTTTCCTCAATCATTATTATATTACATCTGTACAAAACTTTAGGCCACATCTATTTGGTAATCTGTAGACCAATACACTAAACCCCATCTAATAGGATGTGTATATTTAGGCTCCATTCTCCCTTCTGTATGCTTCTTATTTGTTAAAATATTCTTATTGATGCACATTTTTATTCACATTACAGTACGTATTGACTTATGTTTTAATGCACTGTGTATTGGTTCAAAGCATAGCACTGATAATTAGAAGAACGAGGAGAGGTTTCCAGGGGCAATGAACTACAATGCTTACATGCATTACCGTTTGCAGATATTGAAATAGGAGTTGTAATTCACATTGACACATAAAAAACACAGCAGCATCATTACACTTACACTCTGCAATGCACCATAATGAAAGGAAAAGCTCTCTACACGCACCAATGGACATTACAACTCATAGATGTGTACAGTACCAAAGAAAGTTTTTACTGACCAGCAGATTACAGTGCCTTTTAATATAATGAATGTATAAAATATATTTTTTATTTTAGGTAGCTTAGCATATGTTTTCTAGTTTCTCCTTGTAAAAAGTTAAGCCATCTCAATAGCAAAAGCTTATATAACATAGTTTGAGGTCTAAGTGACTTAGGGATTTTAGGGGAGCTTGGCAATACCCCAGAGAGTTTCTAATTGTACATGTGGGGAGTCCCTGTGTGCCACATATTGTGGACTTACTAGGATCATGGATAGGTAAAAATATTTCAGTTCTGTAGTGCAATTCACCCTCAGGCAGCCAGAGGTACTTGGCCCTTTAAGACATCAGACCATGATCCCCTTGGGGAGAGGGACAATATAAGAAAAGTTCCTCCCCCAAGAAGTTGCTGTGAGGTTGGTTCTTAAGAAGTAGCACTGCAAGCACTATCTTTGTAAGCCCCAACTATGAGGAGCTGCTGACTATTAAATATTATTATGTACCAGTATTGTCACCATTATGTACCAGTGCCAGGATTCCAGTGGGGAGGTGCCCAGTGTAGTGCAAACCTTATCATTATCGGAAATCCTGCAGTGTCTAGAGACTGCGGTTCACCAGCCCTTTGTGGCCATACTTTCCCTGGAATCAATAAGGCACTGTAATTTAATCAGTCCTTCCTTCAGGGATCACCCTGCCTCAGTTTTACTTTCTGTTTATTGCTTAAAAGTTGCGTGTTCTGGTAGTGAGACCCCTTGGGTTGAATAAAGTTATATTGCATCAAGCCACCTATTGTCATTGATTGATCCATAAATAACTGAAGATGTAACCTCTAAAAACCTGACCTTTAACCTTAACATCAAACTCTCACATAAATATCATAACAGCTGTATGAAAACTAGATTTGAAGTTATGTTGAGGTACACAAGGAATTTTATATATGTTCAGTTATGGATATATTTGATTTGCTGGCGATTTTGCCGCAGATTGACCACCGTTCACGCTAATCTAAAGTGCAAATCTAATGCACCCACATTAAATCTGCCCCAAAATTGATCTGCAAAATTACGGACATGTCCGTTATTTTTAGATTGATCTCATTAACTTGGCTGGTGATCAGCTTTGACCTATTCAAAGTAAATGCCGAGTTCGAGACATCTATGCCCAGCTTAACAGACTTATTTTAAAACAACATAAACATACGCCTAAGAATCTTTAAAATTTTTGGAAAAGGCTGCAATTATACCTGAACATTCGGTTTGCTGAAGAACCCCGATAGGCTATGTTATTGAAAAAGACTTCCAGCTCTTGATCATTATCAAAGTCAGCAGCTATTACTGTGCGGACTGGCGAGGGCATAGAAAACTTCTGAGAAGCAATATCCTGTTGGAAGATAGAAGAGATACAATAGTTCAGAATTACTCATTATTAATAGGTAACTCTATCACCTAATAAGTTTCATGCTGTTGTAAAATAAAGTAATCAAGAGAATCTTCACATTGAAATGAGAGCAAAGTCATTTATATGCTTATTTACAGTCTCGACAATCTGGTGACACAGAGCAAAAACCATGTATTATAATAAATTATTGTTTATATGTGCTGATAAATTGCTGTTTCATTTCCGCTGACAATCATTTTCCAAATTCAAAATCTCTTTCATTTGATTTATGTTCCAGCATTGGAACGTACCTTGATGTTTTTGACTTACACAGGACTTTTTTCCTTGCCCAAAGATATTATTTTCCTGGTTGATATATATATGATGTGTATATAGTTGATTAAGTAGATTTTTCTTTTATATCCAGGAAAAAAAAATGTATGTACTCCCAAGCTTTAGTTTTTTTGTACTTTGACCCTAAAGGTCCCCATACACGCTGCGATCCGCAGGCAATTTTGCGGCCGATCGTCGGGCCAGGAAACCGTGAAATGTCGGTAAATTTTCGGCTGATCCTAGTACTTTTGATGGAGAGCAGTGTCTCCATTCAAAGTAATAGCTGGCACGCAAAGGGTGCCCGGCCAATTCTCGGCACTCCCGGCCATGCATGATGATCATCACACATGGCCGGGAGCTGTCCATCTGCCAGGCAGATCTAAACATGTATGGCCAGCCTTAATGTTCAATACTTCCCCCAGATTTCCATATATATTAGTATCTAATTTGGATTAAATGTTTTAAAAAAAAATCTGATCTATGTAGACAGGGCTGCACATAAGTACAGGGAGTGCAGAATTATTAGGCAAGTGGTATTTTTGAGGAATAATTTTAT
>CM070037.1:61907309-61949642 GCA_036250615.1 Ptychadena robeensis | reverse complement strand
AAGACTTGAACATATACGGTGTTACCATCGTGGATAAGGTATCACATAGTCGTGGCATACGTGTCAGCTCCTGCGAGGCCCTCGTAGTGGTGGTATCGATAGGGCATTCTGCAGCGGCGGCCCATTTGTCTTGCCATTGGATCGGGGTGTGTCTCACTTCCAGTTGTTCCATATTGTACAATCCCCTCGAGCGACTCCTGCCGGAAGAAGTATTCATTTGGGCTTTTGTTCAACCACATTTTCATCCAAATACATCTATGTTGGCCGTAAGCAAGCACCTTTTGTGGCCAATTGTGAACATATTTTTTATTCTTCAATAGTGGGTTTGTGCTGGCCCTATCACAGTAAGAAAATAGTATCAACAGTGGGTTCCACGAGTTTTTCCACTTCAACCTGTTATCTGTTGAATGTTTGAGCCAGCACTAAGGACCAAAATTTTTGAAATTGGTTGGCCCATAGCCAGAGACAATGTATCAACACATTGGGGCTTTAAATAGTCCCACTTGGGACATTTCTCCCTCTTCGCCTAATATGCTGTTGGCTTGCATTTATCGGGTTAAAATCCTAGATAATCCTTGTGCATAATTTTTGATTGCATTTCTGCGCAGATCTCGCTATTTATTATAGCGTGGTTCCTGCTTGGGTATCCTAATTTAAGTATCTCTCGTCCATGTTAGGATGTCGAAGTCCACGGGCCAAGACGACCTTGGTCTCTCTCCATTTCTGGTTTTTTGTTTCTAGTAGCAGATATTGATAGATTTTAGAAATATTGCGTCCTATGTATACCACATTATCGAAGCTATTTCTTCCATGGCTTGTTGGGGTACTACTGGAGCTAGTGATCTCCAAAGAACTTGTCACTTGCCCCCCGTAAAAGCTGGGTGACGCTGGTAATTTAAATTGAGTCGGGAGTTTCTTGAAAATGCACGTGGTGGAATTTATATTGTGGAAAAATTGGGCTACTCTGTCAAGGCCTCTAGCTTCCAACGCTTATATGCTGGTAAGTTCATTAGCAATGTTATTACTGGGTTGCCCCGAATATATCAGGTTCTAGAATTTCGATATTTTGGCTGGTACAAAACCTATACGTTGTACGAATCTCTCTCCATGCTATTGTCGTGTCCCTGTAAAGGATGTTTGTTTTAAGCGACCGGTAGCTTTGAAGGGGGGCAGTGAGTACCCCGCTTTTAAAGACGTCAGGGGGATGCCACTTGCCTTCTCTAAAGTCAGATTTGGAGTAGACTGAGGTCCTCCCGGATCCAATCGCATTCCCGGGGTTTCAACAGAGCTCATCTGAACTCTCAGTCGCTGTATTTGTCTAAACAGATCAAGCGAGATGTGGCGGGTGCGTATGTGGGGGTATGCCCATCCCACCCTCGGTCCTGGTAGCATGGCTTCCTATAGGCAAACTCCCTTGCTTTTTCCGCTGTCTCCCCGATAATCGATGTAGGCCCCGTTGGAGATAAAATCTCATCTTTATGTTTTTAGGAGAAGGGGAAAGGGTTTGGAAGAGGGTACATAAGTCTTCTTCTCGGGAAAAGCTAGACATTTTTAGGTTAGCGTTGTATCCCTGGCCAAAAGCGATCATGGTAGGAATCCCATCCCAACTGCCTACACATATTGGCAATCAGTTGGGGGAAAGTTCAGTGATAAATTGGGAGGGGGTGGTGCAATATTGATACCTAAGTATTTAAATATTTATCAGCAAATTTGAAAGCAGTATCAGTCGCCCAATCCCCTCTTGTAATTCGGGTCAGAGGCAATATTCACTTTTACCAAAAGTTTAATTTTTAACCAATATTATTTCAAATCGCCGTAAAACGGATGTTTATTTGGGTATGTCTCGTGCAGGATCGGCCGTACAAGACAAGACATCGTCTGCGAACTATAGCTATTTTAAGAGAGTCAGTGCCAGTTGGTATCCTCCTTAATGATTTGCTGTCCTCGTTAGATATCTGCCGAGTCCAAAGCTATATTGAAAAAGCATTGGCCGATAGTGGGCAACCCCTGGCGTGTGCCTTTTTGCAGTCTAATATAGTGAGAGAATTCCGCATGGTGGCCGGCACGCCTATCCCTTGGATCCAAGTACAGTTATGAAGAATAATGTATCACATTACCTTCAAACCCATTACCCCGACATACACCCCGGAATCGCCAACGTATATTGACATTGTCCGAATGCCTTTTTCAGCATCAAGTGACCAATATTAACCACGTCTCCATTTCGGTTAGAGCCTTGCTATCCTGCTACAAAGAACTTTCCTCCCGAATATTGGAGACGGAGGATCGACCCTTTTACCAAACCCAGTCTGATTCGGTTTCGCATACATCAAAAATGGAAGTTCTTTTATCCAAACGGTCAGCAAAGTATTTAGAAAGACCTTTGCAAATCGACATGATTAATGATATTGGTCGATATAACACCCAAACCGGGTTCTATTGGGTCCTTTGTCTTTCTTAGTATACACATATATGTGCTTCTCTTCCTGTTGTGGAGATAACCTCCCCCCCGTCCCAACCTCTCTTTGTATATTTAGTGTCAATGTTTGCCCAGGCCTGCGGTAAAGCTCTTATCATAATTTTCCACCGTAGGGGCCATCAGGGCCCTGGGCTTATTGTTCGCCATACATATTAAATGTTTTTTGTACTGTCCTCCATTTCTGTAATAGAGTATTAATCATATCTAGAGTTCCGATGATATTTTAGGTAAAGATATTTGGGCTAAAAAATCTTCGGTTTGCTATCTGGTGTGGTTTGTCATTCTGGTCTAAGTATAAGCGTCCTGCGTTAAATTTGACAAAACATAAAGGCCTACTGTGGGGTGCTACTGTACATGAGCGACATCCAAAAAAAAATAAAAATCGACTGTAGCAGACGACCCTCAGTCTACCAAAAATCAATAAAAATCAATAAAGTTAGATATAAGTGATTAAAATTTTGACTGTATATGTGCTTTATTATTTATTGTCTTGTTATTTATTATTTAATATCTATTGTTAAATGTTTATTGTTTCAGAGTTGTTTTGTCTTTACCGTTGGTCAATATGTTTGTCTAAAAAATAAGACATACAGCAATGTCTTACAACGGTTCTAAATTGATTAATCATTCGACAAATACTGTATGCCTTGATTTCCTTTGTAAGGGAAAATGTGTCTGTACTTCTTAAAAACCCGAATAAAAAAAAAAAAAGAAAAAAAAAAAGAAGACAAAAACATCAAGGACTGGCTGCGGCCATTGATACTGAAAAAGTTACCCCGTTGTTTACTAAAAATGGTCCTTAAAGTTATTTTGTTAAACTCAATTGGTGTGTGTTTCCTGTGTTCATTATTCTCTGGCCTGCTTTCCTACACTCTTTTCTTGAAATTGACAGAGTACTTGGATGTCAGAAATGTACCCACTGACCAACAGAACTGATCTACAACAAATGAACAGAGAACACTTCCATCTTGCACAGCCATTTTGGCTGTGGATAGGGAGAACTTGCAAAGAACAAAATCATTGTTCAACTGATATATCAATCAAAAAAGTTTGAGAACATCATTCATTTTAATAGACCTTAGTTTGTTTTTGTCTATTATATTACGTTATGTAACCACTTCCTGTTTTCTATTTATGTCCATCATGGAAAGTGAAACAAAAGCTCTTGGAAGATAGATTAAAACATATATATACCGTATATGCCGGCGTATAAGACGACTGGGCGTATAAGACGACCCCCCGACTTTTACAGTTAAAATATAGAGTTTGTTATATACTCGCCGTATAACACTGGCCATGAAAAATCATTGGTGGCTGGAATTTAGCTGAAATGTAACTTATAAGTATTATAGCTAGAGTGGTGAAACTCGGGGTGTAAGTAGTAGTAGGTGAGAATTACTGACCCTGAAAGTTTCATCATTATACTAGAAATCGTTTTCCTGCTATGAATGTTCAGTTCAGTTCAGAAAGTTACAACAGAGCTACAGCGTGTGTTCTCCGTGAATAGCATCATGTAGCCATGGTAACACTGCCCTGCTAGTTCTACTTGCTACATTGTATCATTAGTCAGCGCTGGCAGCTTCAGGCAGTAAACCGGATCGCACAGATACAGTAAGGCTCCCAGAGATGGTCCCCTGCACCCCCCCAGCCTGCGGCACCCGGCGTATAAGACGACTCCCGACTTTGGGGAGGATTTTAAGGTGCTGAAAAGTCGTCTTATACGCCGGCATATACGGTATATCTATGGAAATAAAACAAAATATGTATCTATAGCTAGGCATACACATTTAAATTCCTGCATGATCCGACCACTGATGGGATGCCGTGCACGCTCCCACATCCCTGAGGAATCGGGTGGTGCAGAAATTGGATGCAGCAACCGACGAGGATTGGGCTAAAATCAGCCGTCCTGTCAGATCGCACAGTTATCCGACAGGATGGTAAATGTTACCCTGAAAAATTAGCTGCACATTAAGAGTGCAGTCCGATTCTCGGCACTAGTGGGTGGGCGTGATGATGTAGTGCAAAGAATAGTATGGAATAGATGGTAAATTGTAGGATTAAGGATTAAGGATTTTAAGCATTCCAAACTATACCGAAAACGAAAAAAAAAAACATTTCTGGATTTAATTTAAGTAAAAGCTACAACTCGGTGATGTTAGCAAGGCTGTCACTGTCTTTGGTGGTTTCATCAGATCTTGAGTCTGTTAAAGTGTAAAAGAAGGAAATAGCCATATCGCTGAAAAAGCAACGCTTTCAAGAGGGTCTTTATCAGAGATAATCTCTTGCTCTCGTTTTCTGCTTTAATTTAAGACATTACTACAGCAAGCGTCAGTAGACAATGTCCTTTCTTTTTAAGCTATTCATTGGCTTGACAATTATTAGGCGGCCGAACAAAGAACATTAGCCCCGTAACAGGTTCCCACTTCTCTCTTACTGATACTATGTTTTGCTTCCTACTTACAGATAGCTTTTCAAAGCATATTTAATTAACTGTTGTAGTAGCCCCGCTTTGTAATTACCTCTTCCCAGGATAGTTAACAGCCCATGTGAAGGTTAAACGCAAAGAGTGGAGATTTGGTGGGGAAGCTCTATTATTTTACATCTCATCAGTTTTTAAATGTCTTTGATTTAAACTGCACTGTTCTGCTTCATTCTTGAAAGCCTGAAACGGCATCTGAAGTAAAATATCGGAAAGATGGTTTAGTATTAGGAGGTAACTGGGCTTCAGATCTGCTCAGTTAGCATTAGCAAATAGTTGAAAATTATGGAAGAAATCAAGAAAATGTTTCTGACTGCAGTTCTAATCTGCAAGCAGAACCAATTAGACATCTATTTATGGGAGGAAGATAAATGGTGTATTCACCAGCTTACGGCAGGCACTGGGTGACAAATGACATTCTCACACTTCAGGCTCGTAGATACAATAGGTAAATGCAGAAATGCATCTGCAGCCTGCAGCTTTGACCTCAGGTTCCCCTTAGTGCATCCTGCTCTCCCAGGACACATAGGATTGTGCTAGTGGGGAAACAGTTGAGTGATCTAGACTGCAGCAAAGGATGTGGCTATATACAGCAGTCCTAGAGGATTCTAACATTGTGCCCTTTAAAGCAAAGCTAGCATTTCATTGACTGCCTGTTTCCCAACACTTTGAATTAATGTTTATTCTGAGTTAAGTGTCAGGAACGTCTCAACCACTTCAGACTAGAGCAAGTGTTCCATTCTGACTAGAGAGGAGCAGCAATATTCGTATTCACAAAATATCGAAAATTTATCACCTAATATTCACAACAAATTCGTAAATTCAAGAATTTTTGATCTACAGTCATTATTACTTTCATTGCAAAAAAAAGTGTGTCGATAGTTGCATATTTTTGCAAACAAGACTGCTGATGTAAAAATTTCAAATATTCGTGATTGCGAAGATATAGCAATATATTCAAGATTCTCCTGAATTCTTGTGGTACCCATATTCAAAGTAGAAATAAGCTATTCGAATATTCGCATTCAACACAAATGCTGACCCCTATGTGTATTACTTATGTGTTTAGGCATCAAATAGAACTACTGGATCCACCATGATCCGACCACTGTATATCACCGCTGTAATTACTAATTTAGCGCTACAGATCAGACCCCAAAGCTTTTATTTAAGTATGCTAGCTTTAAATCTTTAATACTAAGTTTCAACTGGATGTAAAGTATATAGTTCCTTATCCAAGATAAAAATATATAGCCCAAAGTATTTGGGCAAAGGGCGCACTCCTGCTACCCCCTCTCCTTTCTTGAAGGGACCAAGAAGAATTACTCTATACACTTGCTTATAAGTCATATATAAGTCAAAATATAAGCTGACCCATAATTTATTTTTGGTCAATAATCAGAAGGGGCTATACTAGGAGTGTACAAGACATACAAGTTTAGCTATCATGTCTCCTTTACATCTAGAGGCTTCTCTGTTTTTCCTCCTGGTTTCCTTTGTTTGTGTTGAGCTTGAATGTTCAATAATCACGGACTGCTCGTAAAGCTAAGACTACCTTTTTTGAAAACAACAATTCCAGGCCCAATCCATAAGTATATACCATAAAGCTGTCCATACACCTTTAGATCTCTACCAGATATCCTTTAGATCTACCAACAACTTTGTAGTGCCAGGTCCTCTGCGATTGAACACAGGTAGACTTGATTGTTTAGAAAGTCCCTATTACATGGTTTTGGTAAAACAAAATGAGATCTAAAGGAAATCTGACAGAGAAATCTAAAGGTGTATGGGCCCTTTAAGACACAGCATAACAAGTCAAATTGGTATATACATCCAAACCAAAAGAGGAGATAATTGGAAAGACATGTGACAGAGGGATATTATTCTAAACCAAAAATGCAAATTGTGGAATAACTTTGCTGTCAGGCTGCCTGACTTTTATAATGAACCCAAATACAACACAACTAAAGCCCCCCATACACATTTAGATTGTGACCTGATCTTTTGTTCGATCACACGGTCAATTGGCCAAAACATCAAGTCACAATCGGCCAGGCACCCTTTGTGTGCCGACTGCATCTAGGGACCCAACCGTGAGGACAGGCTGCAAGGTCAGTCAGTCAGCTGGCAGCCTAACACGAAGGGAGAGGGAGGAGCTGCTAGCCCCCCCCCTTCCCCCCTCAAAGCTTCTGAAGGAGAGAAGCAGGCAGCTGCAGACAGGTTCTGTTTCCTCAGCCCCATCGGATCCCCCACGGAGCTGAGGGAAATACCTGTGTTTGGACGGGGAGACTTGTCCCCATCTAAAATATTAGACAGCTCTAAGAATTATGGACATGTCTGTAATGGCTTAGATCGATTTGGCAGCTGATTTTTGCCCTATAAGCTTTAGACCGCCACCCAATTTTTCGGCTGACCGACCACCCTGAATGTGCCCAAAAAATCAGGAGGAAATCTAAGCGTGTATGGGGGGCTTTAGTGATAATGATAACACAAGAAATCTCTCCCTCTGACTCTGACATACCTTCATAATGTGAGTCAAAGTTTGAATAGTTCAAGTAAAGTTCCATTAATTTGAAGATTGCAAGAGATTTCAAGAACATCCCCACTGTTTCACTCAGTAGTATCCATAGAAACACGATCACATGCATGGAAAAATAAATGAAATCCAACATAACATATGGAAGCTCATCAAACTAGCAGGCCAATGTCTCTAAGCTGTGTACAAGCGGTGATGGAATGACTGTGCAAAACATGACCACTTAAGAGGAAGGGACCTTGTGGTGGTGGAGAAACGCAAGGCATATGCAACAATGAAGACACTTTGTAATCTGTCTATTGTGTGCTTCCGCTCTGTTCCATTAAATACCACTTTGAGTTACAAAGAAAGATCAATAACATATAGTTTATTTATAGTCCAATAAATGTATTTTACTTCACTTTGCCATTATGGGCAACTAAGTCTGGATGCATGAGAAAAAAGGAATTTAAATGATTACCCATCATAAGTCTGCAAAATAACAACATTGACAAAAAAGTTAAGGGGGCCTGAATACCATATATATCTTTAAATTAAGTATCTTCTTTTTTATTATGTCTATGGTATTTGTCCCCCTACACTCACTGCCTCTGTAAGCGGCACTTCCCTGAATTTCTGTTCAGTTTGCATACACTAACTGAACCAATGACTTCAGGGCTATATGTGCCATAAGCACTAAAACACATGCATACTCGACATGTATATCTTAATGTGAAAGCACATTCAGACGCACATTATCCTGTACATAATGACATCTTTGTGTTGTAGTTACTGCTGGTGGGTTTGTACTATACATGAATGCTGATGCCTAGTTCTGTGCTTTTATGTTCATGTCTCTCATCTTAAGCCTTCATGCCTGTCTGTAGTCTCTAGGGCAGTGGTTCTCAACCTGTGGGTCAGGACCCCCTTGGGGGTCGAATGACCATTTCAAAGGGGTTGCCAAGTTAACTGAATGCCCCCTGCTGATTCTCACAAGCAGAGTGGGAAGTTAGGAGGAAGAGTAACTAACTTATGGGTCATTACTCCTCCTTTTAACTGCCCACCCTGCACATCGTTTGCACAAGTGTGGTGGGAACATAACACTAACCCGATCATGCTGGAAGTGATGTCACGGAATGTCACGTCTTGGTAAAAATACACAAAGTTACACTTTGTGAGGTCACTTCTGGGGTCATGGATCTCAAATAGTTGAGAACCACTGCTTTAGGGGGTGCGTGCATTTTGTGGTAGCTATAGTAAGGCTCCGTAGATTCCCTAAAGTATATGTTGCCATCAAAGAAGCAGAGGTCTACTATAGAGTCCAAAAATTTAATTTAACGCTTATTATGTGCAATAAACAACTGAGACAATCTGTTTAAAGGTCAGCAACTATGCAACATTTGGATTTATTTATTGCCATTTGGGTTAAGTAACAACATAAGCCTCAATTGGCAATATACAGGTGATCATACCACTGTAGAGGTGCTGCATTTGAATATACTGATTATTTCATCAATATCAAAATCAAATCTTTTCAATATCAATATCAAAATTGCAGAGACTATGTAGGTAAACGCATAATGAGGTATGGTAGAACCTTGTTTGTTACAGTCAGCAGTACAATTTGGCTGTTCTAATGCCACATATTCTATTGTCTATGCCAGTGGTTCTCTGGGGGGGCGCGAAGGTGTTCCAGGGGGGCGCCAGCCCTCATTCTTAACATGTATTTAATAGGGAAGGGGGGCTCAATAGTGTTCCTAAATAGAAAAGGGGGGGCCCTGCGAGGAGAGTTTGGGAACCACTGGTCTATGCAGACATCCAGCCCTATGTAACACTGGTTTGAGTTAAGAGATATCTAGCTTCCAATAAACCCAGATATCTAGTTCATAATGGGGGCAGAAACTAACATCGCAAAACCGCAATCTCATGTCATAGTGCATGTTGCTTTCTTAGTTTCAAATTCATTTTTTAAAGGTGGACACCGAACAAGTGTAAGAATTATTTGATATTTAAATTCATGTGATCTGACTACTAAAATCAACTGTACTCAGGAGACGCTCTTAAAGAATTGTGAATGATTGCGGATTCTATACAAATTAGAACATTTGTCGTTTTCAACTGTCAGGGCAAGCTTTACAGCCTTAGCTGATGGAATATATCTTAAGTATACAATTTGTACAGCTTCTGGGGTGCATTTAAGTACGGATAATTTATTTTGCGCTTGTAAACCTGTGAATTATGGCAATTTCAATTTTCCCACACTGTGCTCATAACTGTGTCTTAATTTGCACCTTCAGGAAATACAGAACAACAAAGTCTGTAAGATGGGTAAGAAGATACATATATATGTACATATTGGAGCTTAAACTTTAAATAATCGGGAATTTAAAAACAGCAGTTGAATTTCTAAAATGAGAGTGTGGCTTGAGTTATCATCTCAATCTCAACCTTTTTATGGTAGTACGAGGCATAGTCACCCACCTCCTCCATGTCTAAAGCTTGGTCTACACTAGGCAGCCCCAAAAACCACAGGTGACGTTATGGATACATCGGCATGACACGTCTTTGCATCTGCCTGTGGCTTGCTAGGTGCTGTTTTTGTCAGTTTAGGGAGTCAGGGGACGTCGCGGCAGATGCCCCGGAGTCACATAACACGTCCATTGGTAAACAATGGGCATGATAAGTGACGTGAGCAACAGTTCTCGATGCACCAACATGGCAAATACTGCTCACTATAATTTCCAATAGCAATACATCACTTCGGTGCATCTGCCATGACACCCTCTGACGCGGGTGCCAGCATTAAAATAAATGTATTTATCCTAAGCGTAATTGTTCGTTTATGGTCCCCATTAAGCCCTTGACTTTAATAAGTCATGGCCTAATATCGTCCGTCCAGTGGGGAAATTGAAACCATACCGGAAGTGATGTCCCTGAAGTAATTTCCGGTATATGGAATGCACAGTTCCTTGTTTCTAAATAATAGCACTAGAGATCAGGTGTCTCTACCAGGTCTCTAGTGAAAATATTTCTGGCCGGACCAGGTGCGGAAAGGTCTGGCCGGAGTCTTCTTCTAGCCAGTTAACCTCCCTAACGCACTGCTGAGGTCCAGATTTCTGTACCAGAAGCGCACCATAGACTCTAATGGAATTGTTTTGTGTTGTAGGCTTGTAGCTTCCAAAAATCTGTCCATACAAGGGTCTAATAGACATCCAGACTATAATAATGTTTGAAACACACAATTATTATAAAAAAATACATAAAAAAATTATGAAATGTATCATTTGAATGCTTAAATCTCTTGAATACTTATTTGGTGAAAGATTTCAAAACAGTATTTATTGATTTCAAAACAGTATTTATGTTTGTTTATAATTACATTTTTATTTTGTTTTTGTTTTGAAATGTATTGCATACAGTTATCACTGTAGTAAATACAATGGCATTCTCTAAAAGGGTTAACTTCAAAGATCACATCTGGAATGACAATTGGGTGATATTCCAGGTGTGCTCTTTGAAGATATCCAATTTGCATATGAATATCACAATATGCACATGTGCAATGTGCAAATTGGGATATTCATATGCAAATTGGGACATTCATGTGCAGATTAGACTGCTAGAGAGGTGTCACAGCCGGCTTGCATAACAGCGGGACAGCACATAGCAGAGTGTGCAGCCGGGGATTCTGAGCTCTTAGCTGGGCGGCACTATCTCGTCAGCTGCAATACTGCATAAGCAAGTGCAGGACGAGATAGTGCCGTCAGAAGCGCTAAGGAGGTTAAGGGGGCTGGTTGAACACACGTACTGTTACCCCATGAGAAGAAAAGCGAACATACAATGTTCACCCCAAACTGTCCGCACCTTAGTAACTTTAATTAATATAATCTTCTCAGTGTATGGTATAAGTGCAATTATATTAAGATTAAATTGTCTTTAGGTGTTATTCGGAAAAGATTTCAGCTAAAGAAGTTAAAACATTGTCTTTGTCATACTCTTTGGTTTGTCAGAGCAATGGGGAGGAGGAGGACAACATAAGTACGAAGGAGCCTAGTAACTGAAATCTACACCTAGTTTAGAATAGATAAATGGATTTGGAAAGGATTTAGTTGCAAAAAGAAAGGTGGAATAATAAAGATTCTGAAGGTACCATGTGATGCTCAATGTGATGCTGTATTGTCAAAGATGACAACATTACTATGTGACACGTTCCCTTTAAGGAAGAGTCCTGCTGCACAAATCATTAAACCTGAAGTACCATGAAAAATCTCTATTAACGCTCAAAAAAAGAAACATTTCCTTTATCTTAATTTTACATGTTTCCTTTTCCAAAGAGCTCGCTGTTTCCTCGACACATCTTACAATGGTTTTGCATAAGAAAGAACCCTGCACTGTAAATCAGTAAAGCAAAAAGAGGAGGAGGGGAGGAGCGATGATTCCGTTAATACATCTCCAGGCTCTGAATCCTCTGTGATCTTTGTTTACTGAAATAAGCTAACTATAATTGGGAGTTTTTTTTTTTAAGAATATAACCGCTTTACTTCCAGGAACATTTTCGAGCTGTGTGTCAGGGTGAACCAACGCGGCACAAAGCAGCCGATTACTAAAACCTAAATTATAAATTATTATTAATTCAACAAGCTGGGAAACGGCTTCCTGACGGTTTATTACGATAACTAGAACATAATTATTCCTGAATTTGCGCAGCACACGGCATAACTGCAGGGCTGTATATCAAAAACATAAATGTCAAGTCGAGTGAAATAAACCACAAGCTTTAACATAGGCACATAGCTCATGCCCAAAGGGTAAGCTATGTTTTGTTTATACAGAATAAGCGCTACTGTATCATAATGTATGTGCATATCATTTAGTCAAGTACTGCTTTACTAAAGTCAGGGTTATCTGCTTTAAAGTGATTTTTTTAATACCTATGTTTACAGTAAATAAAGCTGATCACAATTTGCCCTTCAATAGATCTAGAGCACACCCATATGCTCTAAAAAAGCACCACCACCTCCATAACATAGAGGTCAATGGCGCTGCCTACCCCACGCACCTCCGGCGCCAAATCTGCCATAATTGTGACGGCCCCAAAAGCAGCCGCAGGTACGCTGATACACAGAATCGCCGGAGAATTTCGGTGGACAGGCGAGTTTGCCGTAGTCAATTCAGGGTGAGTTTTTTTAGCTGAGAGACCCACCCCGAGTTAACTTGAGCAGAACGCCCGGGAGGTTAACAACCTCAAATCTTCGGGTCAAATTTGTTGCCACAATACCATTAAAGTTTAAAAAGCAGAAATTTTTTTGCAAATACCGAACTGTGTCATGGCAGAGGGGGATCAATGGTTATTAATTATTTAGTTTTTTTTACATTTTTTTAGAAAATAATTTTATTAGAATTTCTATCCTTCCGTATAGTTACCTAAATAGTTACCTAATATTTTTTCAAGGTAAAACTCCATCAACTCCCTTGTAGAGTCAAGTTTCCCATGAAGGGGGTCTCTTGGAGCCAATTGAATTAAGCTTCAAAGCCAGGTGGCTTGATATCTGCCTCTTACTCTTTTGGTGGTGCATAGGCACAATGTTACTCATTCCAGTTTGCCATCCATAGATGTCTTTGCTGTATAACACACTTCATGAAGAAGCATGGTTTATGCAAAACGTGTTGAAGATGTTATACAAGATATACCGTAACTTCTTAATGGTTTAATATCATGTGCACCCATTTGTTTGAATATATGATAAATAACTGGGGACAGGGATTCCCAATGTATTCATGGTGTATGTTTGTATTTCTTTATATATATATATATATATATATATATATATATATATATATATATGTGTAAATACATGTTTTTGTACATGTCTATTGAAAGTCCCCTTGCTGTCCAGTTAACACCCTTCATACCGAGGTGGGGGCAGAACTTTCATCTCTTTTTGCATTCATTTGGTTGGGATGTGGCATCACTATTAATAATAAGGGAAAACCACACACCATGCTGTTTGGATATCCACTCAGCATGTGTTTTCATACTACATACCATACTGTTTTAAATGTAATTTTAATAAATAATTAATAAAAAATTGATCCCACCTTTTGTTTCTATTTTGTGTTTTATTAGCAATAAACCCAGACACAGGCTTACATAGAAGCGAGTGAGAGAGCCATGAGCATTACTCTGTACACACCTCAGACACAACTAGTAGTGGATCTTCAAAACATGGAATTGTATTATGAAGACAAAGTCACTTGCATGCTATCTAATACTTCTAGCTGATTTATGCACCTTGAAATGGGTAGGAGAGATTAGTAAAATATTCGTTTTATATTTATATATATATAAAAATGTTATCATTATTATTTATAATTTTTATATTGCCTAACCTTAGTTGTAGGTATGAAAGTTTAACTTTGGTTAGTGAATTTGCTCAGTGGCTTTTTGTTCACATTTTTAAAAAAAATAGCAATAATCTTCAGGTTTTGCTGTATCATCTCACTGAAGACTGAACCTTTTGCTTGTATTATTAGAAACTCAAGTTAATCAATATTTTGCAGTGCATGCATATATACATTATATAACAGGTCTTACCCGAAATCGAACTTTCCCATTTGTGCTTGTCTGTAAGAACAGGCGATGAGGTCCATTCCAGTTTCCATAAACAATATCTACCTTTCCATCCCTATTAAAGTCAGCTAATGCAACACCACGACCATGCTGATAGGTGTCATCCACCCCTGAGAGAAAACATAATTCAAAGGTTTTACACAGTGGTTTTGGTTTAACCATAATATGGTTGTAAATCAGAATTATTTCTACAATTCCTACAGTTTCACAAAAGTCTTTACATTGTGAGAATTACACATTCTTAACATACAGCTACTGCAAGTAAAAATATACAAATCTAGATGTATTATATTTTAGTAACCTCTGCCAGAATTTTGAGCAAAGCATATTACCAGATCAAAGAAAGTAATAAACAGTTTGTTGTTACCCTCTCTAGAATATGCGTTAGAACATGTGGGATGCGTTTTCATACATGCAGCTCGATCATTACCATACCATGCTGGTACACAACGTAGATCATATAGTGTAAAGAGCCCAAAGTCTCCCTAGCACACACACCCCCTGTTTTTTTTCGTGTTCCATGGGAGTTGCTGCATGATCAAGGCTCCCATATTCCCCCTTTCCTGGAGGGGTGCAGGAATCTTTTAAGAACGATATGTGGCTGGATCCCCCTTTGTCTTCCCCTCAACCATACCCTCAGTGTTTTTGGCTAACTTACTGGTATCCTGGGGTGCTACTGCTGGCATGCTCTATTTTACTTCAAGCATTTATGTGAGGTAGAAAAGGTGGAGGCTTGTAGGCATCCAGGGAGCCACAATGAGGCTGAAGAGTCGAAGGTTGCAGACCCCTGCCCCAGAACATGCACTTGGTTGTAATCTATTGGAGTATCAAAATTTACCTAGGCCTATAGGGTACAGTTATATACAAAATACCTCATTGAATTTGTATCCAATCAGAAAGGCCCTCACATTGCATCCTACTACTAATTTACAGTGCTGCTCAGTGTTAACAGCCAATAGAACTAGCCAATAATCTTAAACATTATAGAAACAAAACAAACATAAGACTTATATAGCGATTGCATTCCTTACTAATTGGAGCCTTTCAGTTCAAACAGCAACCAAGTCTCTTCCTGGTCACTAGGTAGGTGGCCCTTCTAGCCTACTACTTGTAGGTGGATTTATGGCTAATGATAAAAGCAAGACCCAGTAACAAGTCAGAAAATAGAGTGCAACATAGAATTACCTCTAAAGGTAGCCATACACAGGTAGATTTTCCATTCGGCGATCGGCAATTAATCGTGTTCTGTCCCCCCTGGATGATCGACCAAACAAAATCAGAATCAACTATAAATCAGATCGGACATTGGACTGACATGTTGTTTTTTTTTGGTCGATCGTTTGGCAATCAAAGTAAGTTGGTGGACCCAAAGTCATATGCAGCAGCCTTTCCGATCGATGGATTTTGTGGAATTGGCCATTTTGGAGATTGGCTCATGTCCAAATCAGCCACAAATCGGATTCCCAAGGTGGTGTTGCATTGATTCCCGATCCGATTAATTGCAGATTCCCGATCGCCTGGAATGATCGGATCAGGAATCGATCGGTAACAAATCGGCATGTGTATGGCTACCTTAACAGTAACTTAATAAATTTTAAAAGATTCCCACAGTATTCTCCTACTTCAATGAAAACATATAAAGAACAATGTTAATAAATGCCAGCATGCATGGGGTTACATATTTAATGGGAATTGCAGTGTACTTTGTACTAAATATCGCTCAGCATGCAGCATATTACAAACTGATGCACAATGATAGACATCAAATGTGGTTACATGTGTTGTGACTGGTCAACATGAAGACACCTGCTTTTGATTTATTGCTCCAAATGATTCTCCAAGCCTATTATAATATTTTTTTGGTATTTTCTTTGCAAATGTTTAATCAGTGTACCTGTATACTGCAGCCAAGAAGGCGTTACACTATGGAGACACATCAATACATAAATATATCTGTACTTCTCCACTGGCTAAGGGGGCAGAGATGTATATAACAAAGACAGTAACTGATTCAGGACAATTGTCCGCTGATGCGTTCTCACCCCACCCTTAGAGTGGGAAGAGGAGGAGAGGCAAGAGACTGGCTTGTATGTTGATTGGTGTATGTGAAAGCAAATCAGCAACCCAGACAGTGCCTCAGCATGACCCTCTCCTCCTCTTACCACTCTAAGAAGATACTGGGCGAGGAGGCATCAGCAAGTGATTAGTGGACAGGTGAAAGCCTATTCTACCACTATCCCACCAACAAACATTGTATAATATATATCGCGGCACATAACCTCAGAATAAGGGCACTTAACCTTTGATGATATACATGGGGCATTCCATAGATTATCATGAGTAGCGGTTGCACACTGACCTGGCTTTCCTAACCAACTTTGGTGCTCCTAATGACATCAGTAAAATTGTCAATGTTGATTGGAAAAACCAGGTCTACATATGACAGCTGCACCCAGGAGCGGTCCTAGGCTTCAGAGCGCCTTGTGCAAGAAGATAAATGACAATGACTGTCATTACACATTCTAATATCAGTATCATTTAAAAGAGGTTATGTTATTAAAAAAATAAAAATAATGACTTCTAGCTTTGCCTGCTGTCATTTATTCAAAAAAAATGCTTATACAGCTCAGTGTAGACTAAAAATGTTATGTGTGGCACACTTGTGGCCCTCTATATCAACTCAGTTGACCAGCACTGCTTTAGCTACATCCTTATACAGTGATCAATTTCATGTAGTTTATTTGGGAGTTAATTACAGGTATCAGCACCAAATTTGCTGGAGATAAAGAGAAGGGTTGTAGGAACATAACAAAAAAAGTGTTAGTAAAGTTATATTGAAATGTTAAAAAACTTGGCGATGATACTGGAAAAAAACTGGATATGTAGAAATATAAATCCTTTGGCAGGAAAAGAGGCTATTAAACATTTCTTTCTGTGTATTAAGCGTTCTACTAGAAGTCAACATAAGTATTTGTTTTTTTATTGCAAGGTTATTTTTAATGTTTGGTGTGAATTCACTGGAAGTATAGACAGTGAATTCACTGGAAGAATAGACAGTGAATTCACTGGAAGTGTAGACAGTGCAGAATGAAACCCTAACGAAAATTATTGCGGGTGAAGAGGGTGAATGCAAAAGGAAAAATGAATATTATCAAGTTTCATTACGACAAGCTTTCTCTCACCTTGAGAAGAAGTCACCTGTTGTTATCCAGAATAATGGGGGCATGAGTTCTCCCACATCTGTTTGATAAATGCACCTTTGACAAGTCTTGTTAAACCCTTGCCATCATTCTGACTTTCAATTACCTGGACAGAGCATCTACCTCACTCTCTTACCCATACATTCTCTTCTCACATAGATCTTGTTTTTTCCTGGCCTGGCTTCACTCACATTATTACCTTATCAAAATCACCGGTTTACCCCTGCTTACTGAAAACAAAATATTGTGCTGCCAAAAAACACATTTTTCTTTAAAAAGAACATATTACTGAGGGAAATGGGATTTTAATAAAAAGCTGAATTACATTTTTTTTCTGAAATATGACCAGCATCGTTTTAATCAGTCACTTCATCTCTCCAATGGCCTTCCTCATTGCACATACTGAGGGCCTTGAGTCGAGGGAAGTTTTATATTTTCCAATCTGTGCCTAAGTAAAATGAATAAAGTAGGTTCTCAGAATATATTCAGTAGAAGTCTTGTGATAGAAGTCAGCAGCTGTGCAGTCCAAAAACTGGTTGTTTGTATACCGTCAGTGGCCGCCAAGGCCCGTGTCAAGCTGATTAATCGCAGGAAGACCGGGAAAAGTCCATGATAAAGCTATAATTGATTGGGAGGCATGTTCTAGATTAGAAAAGCAGAATTAACCTTACATGCCAATAGCAATTCTTTTTTTATGAACCAAAGCATATTTTTTTCACCTTTGTGTGTATTTCTTGTTTACTAGTTAAGAAGTTTGTAAACAAAAATGCAGGGGAAATACCAACTAAAGCATCTTTGAATCACTTTGAGTCTTAAAAATATAAAGCAAAATGTAGTTGTTAAGAAGTTGTAGAAAGAATTGGCCACTCTTCTAAGTCAATGGCTATTTACACAAATACACATTACATAAATGTGTGGCTACAAAAGGGATGGACAAACTTTTTTAAGACTTGTTGGTATAAAGAGCGGCAGAACAGAAATACCTAGAACAGAAATAACAATTGCATCAAAAAATCCACAGTGTTCCAGAGGCATTAGGATGCTCTAATGCTAGGAATGGCATTTTACCTGTAACAGACATGGTCGTGTCCGGTAAATGACCACAATGTGAAAGCAGTGAGGCTAGTGTGAAATGGCCCTGAATGATTAAACCTTAAAATCAACCACGTTTGCTCACTGCTTGAAAGTTTTTTTAAGGTCTATACTGGGCTCCCCTCTGCCTATTTACTTAAATCTGCATTAAATTGAACCAGAGGAGGGCTGGAATAGCAGTCACATAAATACATGAAATAAAGGTTTATAATAATGAGCAGACATGGTGAAAAGGATGCTAACCGATTTGAATTGAAAAAAAGGATTTCCACATTGGCATGCAAATTTTAGGCAGGCAGAAACTGAGCCAACCAAACTCTGCGGCTGCTGTCTTTGATTGGCTCAGTTTCAGTCTGAATTTGCATTTTGCATGCTAATCTCAATCGCGGCTTCACATTTATTACAACCATGGATAGCTTATATATAGGTATTTGTTACTCCTGCTGATCAATGACATAGGGGTATTTATTATTTCATCATACACTGTCATAGGCAAACTTTGCTTTCTCAAGTCACTGGCACAGGAACATTTTTACACCCTCTGAACATCAACATAGGAGCATATACTAATTCCACTGACCTAAGACCATTTATTACAACCACTAGGGACGATTTCCTGCTACCTAGTGATGGCCGAACTGCCCGCAAGGCGGACAGTTCGGCCGCGAACAAGCATGTTCGCCCTCCTTCACGCTGGCGGACAGTACGGGTGTTCGACCCGCCGTGTTCGCCAGCGAGAAAGATCCCTCTATTCTTCCTCCGGTGGGATCATTAGCAGCGAGATCCCGCCGCAGGAAGAATATTTCACTGAAGACCGGGTAGAGAACCCGGTCTATCAGTGAAAATCCGGCTCGTAAATCCGGATGTGACGTCAGTGACGTCACATCCGGTTAGAACAACCAGGAACTATGTGTTCCAGGTGCCGGATGTGACGTCACTGACGTCACATCTGGGTTTTCCAATTCAAATTCCCCGCCTAGAGGCGGAGAATTTGAATCTGTCCGCGAACGGGCGAACAGCGGACTTTTTTAAAAGTCCGCTCCGCCCGTTCGCGGACGGACACGCCGAATGTTCGGCCATCACTACTGCTACCACCACATTTAATTCTTTCAGTAAGCACTAATGTGGGGGCAATTTTATTACCTCTGACCGCTTAGGACATTTGCACTCGCATGGGCACCAAGAACAGAAGTAGTTTAATCATTATTTTTATCACTGACACAGGGGATATTTTTACTGTCTGTAACCATAAGGTAGTGGTTTTGCACTTTCACAGACTGCTTTTGAAGACATTTGTAGTTGTGAAACAGCAACTGAAAAGCATTTACAGTTAAATTAACCATTGATATAGAGGAATTTACCAGGATAATTTATAATTGACTTTGGATCATTTATAAGTGCCACTGACCATGTATGTAATGGCATTTCTTATTGGCCTTTAACCCCCCTGCTGTTCCTGATGGTCCCAGCTCGTCCAGCTCTGACCTGTCAGAACAGCAGTGGACGAGCTGGGTTCGTCAGGCAGAGATCGGAGCCACAGTAGAGCAAATTCACTGCTCTGTGTGTCTCTGATCTAATGAGGCAGATGCAGGAGAACGGATCACACACCCCCATGCAGTCCTATGTAACATGGCACATCTGCACTGCCATCCAGTGGTTGCAGTGCTAATTTACCTGTTAAAGTGAATTATTGAAATCTTCACTATCTGCTATTGTGAGTTATTCAACAAAGCATCTGAACATGTTATGTTTTTCAGGATGTCTACCAGACTCCTGTATAGACATACTTTGGAAAATTACAGGCCTACAGGCCCATTAAAGTCTATGGTGCGCTTTTGGTGCAGAAATTTGCACCTAAGCAGTGCACTAGGAAAGATAGTCAAATGTTTAGGAAAGTTTATGAGCCCCTACATTTTAACAAAATGGGGGGGGGGGGGTACAAACCAGGGACACTAGCAGAAATTAAGCAGCTAATTTAGAAAGATCTTTGGCTGAGAAGACATAAAGCTAGCCTACACATCGGATTCCATGGCCGATCGATCACCTATCCGATCGTTCCGGCTATCTCAGCGGGGAATCGGAGGTCCGATCGAACGGCCATTAAGTCTGTCCGATCGCCTACATACCACCTTGTCACATTTGCTGGACCCTGCCAAACCACCGACAGCATCCCCTCAGCCATGGGTGGAGGAGAACGCATTCGGGGTTCTCTCCAGCGGTTTCAAGGGTTTCCTCACCACCATGAATTTGGCCCCCCACAGAGTGGACAAGGTTGTGTTGGCGACCTGTTGTTCTCCACACAACTTCCTCCGCGCCTGCACAATTCAGTGTCCTATTGCCCACCCAGCATGGTGATTGTGTGGAGGACATCAACACCGGTGTGGGTAACCCAGGGGCAATGAACCAGGGGCCCTCACTGGCATGCAGGCCACTCCACCTCAGGGACAATCCCTCAAGGCCCACGCCAACCGTGAAGGCTATGTAGCCTACTTCAATGGTGTGGGGGCTGTGTCCTGGCAGCATGACCTGACCAACCATTCTGATGTCCTTCCATGCACCCCATTTGATAGGCCAATGGATTCAGGCATGAGTTATGTTCAAACGTTTTTATTTTCTGTCAAAATAAAATAACCTGTTAAGTTACCAGGTGTTGCTGTGTGTTCTTAATTAAATAAACATACAAACAAAACAGATGTCCACATAACCCCTGCCCTGACAAAGCTGCACTCACAGTCACAGAGCTGGTAGTGTAACCCCCCTGCACACCAGTTTACTGTGTCCCCCATGGTTAGGTGGGCTGTCACAGCTGGCCAGATGGGGGCACAGTGGGGGTCATCCACGGGCAACCCGATGGACAAGCGTCCGGGGTCGCATGTCAAGTTGCCCCCTGCAGCCCTGCACGCCACCTCTGTCATCAGGTCCTGTGCTCCTCCCGCTGGGCCACAGATCCCATGCGCAGCTTGGCAGCAAGGAACAGACCATAGTTCTCACACTCGTCTGCCCTTGCTGCCAGGATCTGCTGCAGGGTCTGTTTTTCAGGCTGTTCCTCTGGCCCAGGCTAGCTCTCCTCCTGCGGCCACGTGAGAGGTGCGGGGAGGGGACATAGCTGCCGGGCGGCTCCTCCTCATACAGGTCCAGGTTGTTGCTCCTCCTCATACGAGGGTCCAGGTTGTTGCTCCTCATACGAGGGTCCAGTTCTGTCCTGGAGGGTGATGAAAAATGTTAGTGACAAGCATACACATTGGCGAATACTGAGCATTACAGACAATAACAGTATCAAATCTGCACTGCCAGGGAGCTCCGGATGTGGAACCATCCTCCTGGGTAGGGTCAAGTTCCCGTGGCCTTACAGGCCCCCCCACCCTCAGATCCTGCCTCATCGAGAGGTGGATGCCCTCGGCTGGTCCTGCACAAACGACAGAGGTCGTAGTACCAGACCAGGCCAACTCCTCAGCCACACCTGCCCCCGACCGCCTGCTCTCCACCACCTTTTGATGGAGCCTTCTTGTATATAACCGACCTCAGGTTGCTGATTTTATATCTTGAGGTCGGTCATGGTGGCGGTGGCGCTTAAACCCCTGCAAGAACGTCAGCAGTTGCTGATACGCCTGCTGCTTGACATGCTTGTTTGCATACAGTGGGCTTTTCACCTGCCACAGGCATGGCAGTTGGCGGTACAGTTTGATGAACTCTGTCACTGGTCTGTGGTCATATCCGGGTGGGCCTCCCTTCCTCTTGGGGCCATCGCCTCTGTAAATAGGAGCACAATGTCAGCACATGGGAAACAATTCTCAGTAGGTGCAAGAGTCAATAAGCACCCCAGATGGCTCATCCACTTCCTCCCATTCTACAGGATCTCCTTGAGTCCAGGGGCATCCTGGGCCCCCAATGTGGAAATGCCTACACATACTTGAGCATTACACTGGGCAGGTACATGGCAGGCACATGACACTACATGAGCACTCCTAACCTCATCATTATTAACATCAGTCCAACTTCTACAAACCTCTGCGAGACATGCATGCTGTCACATATCTACCCTGCTATTCGATTAATGGTATGTGCGGGCTCTGTTGATGCCCAGGATGCACATGCCCCCCCATTCCCCAACTCATGTTGCCCCCACTGGCCTCCACCAATACAACATCCTATCTCTCACATCTACATGGTTCAAGGAAAGGCACATTACAAAGGATCTGCATTGACAGTGAGTACATATTGGCCCAGGCAACCAACAAACATGTCATATCACCACATAAACCTGTGATGCCCAAGACTTGATCCCAGCACAACAGCTATGGCAAAGGTCACTCACCATGGGACAAGGAGTTGAGCCTTCACTGAGCAGCAAGCAACAGCGTATCAACAACCGAGAGGGGGGACAAGCTGGGGAGCAGAGGAACGGCGATTATCTACAAATCACACATAAACGCAGTTGAGGTGCTCCATGCGTCGAAAAGGCTGTCTACTACATCACGTTGGAGTGTGATGTTTGGGGCAACGATTAGGTAACAGGGAATTGGCGATGCCTCTGGGAATCGGCGGGCCGGAATCGGCGTGCCATATCGACGTCGGCGTCGGCCGTGAATGGGCTCAACGGACACGCGGTCGCAAACAACGGAGACATGAATCGGGCGAAAACACTTAGCACACGGAGGCCTAAGCACATCGGGCAAAGTCGGCAAACACTAGCTCTGCTACTTCACATCATGTCAGTGATTTGGGTGGGATCGGCGAGCCACAGAGCGATGTCGGGGATCCTACAGGGAATGCGACTCCGTGACGGTAATCAGCGTGACGATCTGGACCCTCGCATACATTGCTCTTTTTATAGCAGCCGGAAAACACCGCCAGAGCCGAGAGTTGGTGCCGAAATGTAGCAAAACACGGGGGCCCGCCCAGGGGCAGGTCGTTGCGCCATCTGGACTGAGAAGAGCAGGGAGAGAAGCCAGAGGACCATGCAGCGTGCCGACAATGGAGAAGAGGGAGCATGATTCCGGGAGCGTCAACGGAGAAGGTAGCGTAGGTGATACGTCGGCCCAGGGTAGGTCATTAGAGTTATGCAAGTGAGGACAGTTCTGTGACATGAGGTCATGATGTGTTTTCCAGGGGGGAAGAAGGAGAAGGCCCGATCCGCCACCGGTGTCCAGGAGCCCCAGACAGAGCTAGCAGCCTGGTCCATCAAGTGCAGGATGTGACTGTGCAGGCCTCAGACATGCTTGTGTTGCTCAGGTGCTTCAGCCGGGTTGCAGCTCATGCTTTGTAGGCAGGAGTGTGGGTGGATCGCCGAGGGCACAGGGGTGATGCACGGTGTGGCAGTTCTGTGACATGAGGTCATGATGTGTTTTCCAGGGGGGAGAGGAAGGAGAAGGCCCGATCCGCCACCGAGGGTCCAGGAGCCCCAGACAGCGAGCAGCTGGTACTGTCTACAGTAGGCGACTGGGGGTCTGTGCAGCCTCACACTGCGTGTTTTGCTTATTGAGTCAGGCTGGGGTGCAGCTAATGATTCGCAGGGCAAGTGAAGTGTAGATCAAAAACAGTGACCATCTAGTGTTCAATTTTGGTAATGCATTCTTTACCTGCCTAGATGTGTATTGTGTGGAGGCCAAACTATGCTGAACGCACTGTAGCATGTGCATCATGCTGCCAAGGTGGCCAGTGTTTGTATGTGTGTCACTGCTATTGTACAGTCAGAGTGGTCAATGTCGCCCACTTCCTCTGTCCTGCCCAGTGCCCAGGGACCTGCCAAAGGAGGAGGGTCGGCAGCAAGCCGTCAAGTGGCAAGAGGGCAAGCACCCAGCTGAAGGTAGGATATGACAGGGCAAGCGGTGAGGTTAGAGGCCTGGGACATGTTATGCGCTGAACACAGACCCATACTATGCATTGTCGTCCCCAGGATCCAGAGGGGCCAGTCAGCCATGGTGGTTGCGGCTAGGCGGGCGAGGCGGCCATCATGGTGAGCCCCTTCGGGGAGGCTCAGATGACACCCAACCCCCTGAAGAGGACAGAGCACCACCGCTAACCACCACAGGAGGCGTGGAGGGGGCCGGACCCACAGGGACCAAGGGTGGAGCAGACCTGCCACCACCACTGGCTCAAGGGAGGAGCGGCCTGCCCCACCGCCACCCTGGAGACGGAGGACCAGTGACCAGCTGGACCCACCCGCCACCACCTACAAGAGGACCCCCTGCTGCACCTCAGGACCTGGGGGGCCGATGCCCATGGAGCAGGTCTGTCTCCTGGTGCAGACCTTTGAGGCTGGGACTATGATGGGAGGCTTGACTACTGGAGGATTGGCCAGAGGAAGCGGGACCTCATTGCCAAGGTCCAGCTGAGATGCAGCAAGGTGTGGTGAGGTCGTACCCCGTGACCCGGCAGTCAAGAAGTGGTACGACCTCAAAAACCACCAGAAGAACACCCTCGCCGATGCAAGGGCCCTCTCAGGCGTGTATGTTGACATTGTGACATGGTGCCACCACGAATGCTGGGAACACATCTAGGCAGGTTTAATTGTTTTTTCCTTTTCAACAGCACCCACACCCATCAGGACGTCCCCATGGTCGAAGGCCAGGAGCAGCACCAGGAGCAGACCCAATGTAACAGTCACCTTGCACAGACCACCCCCTCCAAACGGCGGCCTACAGATGGGGGACTGACTAGTGGGAACTGTTTGAAGGCAACCAGTGCCCAGCAGTTGTAAGGGGTCTGAGGTGAGGCACAGGGGCACATTTGAGCAGGAATACGGAGTCTCCTCCTGTTGTTTCCAGGGCCTATTTTTCTTATGTGATTAGTGTGGACCCACAGAAGACAGCCATTGCCACATCCCCTAGCCACATGTTGCTGCTACAATGCCTAATTGTTTTGTAGTTCTCACGGGTGTTTCTCTTCATGTCCACTAGCACGGATTGCTGTCTTTGCCACTGTTTTCGGGATGTGGTGGTCTTCCTGTGAAGACTGTGGACGTGGGCCAGACGACCCCCTCCGTGCCCCTGGGAGCTTCCTTCTCCCACTAATGGCACTAGATGACCATACAAAGGGCCTGGGCGTTAGCAGGGCACATGTTTGGGATGATTTTAGCAGTGGGACTAATTCTTTCTTTGTATTCTTTTTTCAGACCCACAGCCTGTGACCACAGGCCGCGTCCATTCCAGCCTCCTGAGGTCGAGCACGGCTCAGAAATGGAGGAGAGCTGCGAAGGTGCAAGGTCATGGCCGATATGCGCCAGACACTGGCAGGCCTACGCCGGGAGCTGGAAGGGGGCAACTGATCCCTGGTACCCCTTCCTGCCCCCTCCCTGGTCACGTTGACCTTTGTTGGACTGTTTGGACCCTATGGGTCCTGGTTGCTGGTTTGGGGTGGCCAGCTGTTTCCCTACCCCTGCCCTGGTCATGTTGACCTGTATGTAAATAATGTATATTTTTAATATGTTTTTATGTGTTTTAACATTTGTATGAAGCGGGGCCAACCATGGCTGTTTTTAAATAGTAAAACCCTTTTGCCCTGCATTCTAGTGTGTGTTGTGTTTACTGCTGCGCAGGGGTGGGAATAGTGGAGGGTGAGTATTTTTCCCCAGTGCTAGAACGTGCAAGGGCTGGCAGGACATGATGTGGGATGTGGTCCTCGGACAAGGTGGGCTGCACGCGATTCCGGCACGATCGTTTGGCGTGCACACGCCCAGAATCGATCGTCCCGGAATCCGATGGGAAACGGACCCGTGTATGGGGGCCTTAACACTGAATGCATCTAAGAGCATGATGTATACAAGGTAAGTAGAGTTGTCTGACTTTTAAAAATGCTTGTCTGTAGAGTGGTTGTCGTTTATTGATTTATTTCACCTATAACCTGATCCTGCTGAGTTCCATATAAGCCAAAGTTAAGAAAATGAATCAAAAAACCAATCATGAACCTACAAATCGAGGCCTGACTTTACCAATTAGGATCAATCATTACATAATAGGGTAAAAACATATATCTGTCCCCTGTTATTGCTGCACCTTCCTTTGCTCTGACTCTCCTGCTCTTTTGACATATCGCTTCTTATTAATTTTAATAGTAGCTAATGTATTAACTACAGCATAGGTCTTGATGCCATTTCCCCATGACCGCTTCTACATCTATTTTAGAATGTGCAAAGTCCCCTACGCATGGTCTATTTTTAGATTTCTACTCTGAGCTGGGCAATAAATATAATTCTTCTCAACTCCTGCATGAAAATCACAATTAATTGAGTTTCCCTACATTCAGTTTTATAGCACTGTTTGTGCTATAAAAGATGATTAGTAATTTTAAATTCCATATTGCTATTGTAATTTCCTTTTATAGCCAGCCGTCTCTGAACTCTCCACCTTCCTTAATAGCTTAGAGAACTACATGCCTCTTCCCATACAAATTTACAGGTGTGTAAAACGAAGGGAGAGGAAGAACACGCCACAGCACTAATAGATCTGTTTCCGAAATAACATTTTATTTAATTGGAACTTACATTTGCTTAATTGCATTGTGTGGCATGTAGAGCAAAACATGACATTTACACTAGTTTATCACTCAAAATAATTTGTTCCGTGGTGTGGCTTCAAGTAGGAAATCTGACATGTATTGCTCTTTTATCAAGTTTGAGATAAAACTACCTAGTACGATTGTGCACATAAGTAGATGGGGTTTCCTTTTAATATAGCTAGAAGACCATATATAGATATATAGAATAGAATAGAATA
Source organism: Ptychadena robeensis (assembly GCA_036250615.1). NCBI lineage: Eukaryota > Metazoa > Chordata > Amphibia > Anura > Ptychadenidae > Ptychadena > Ptychadena robeensis. Next base: position 61,922,529 of record CM070037.1, on the reverse strand, counting down.
TATAATATAGACCAGCTTACAGTACATTTTTTTACTGCTTGGACACCCACAACTAGCTATAAGGTATTCCTAAACCCAGGAACACTTTTGCAAACAAAACTTGTGGATGAGCTCCCTTCCCAAAGGTTATTTCAAACATAGCTTTACACATCTCAAACATTTTTCATGATGGTTTCCTTGTCTGACTATGTGGACATTGCTGGTGTCTCATTACATTAGAGTTCCACAACAGATGAGCTTAAAAGAAAAAGGAGCCCTTTAAGAGCCAGAAAAAAATGATTATTAAGGAAAAGTCATTTTTTGAATCTTTAGAAATTAAGATGGATCCCCTTATAAAACAGAGATAGTATTTTCCAACCCTGTCCCGTCAGTTGGGATAGTGGGATGTGGAATACTATATGCTAGAGATGATCAATGAGATGTCAAAATGTCTATATTATTATGCAAAGGCATGCAAATTGTACACAGACAAAAATTAAGCCAATCAAGTATAACAGCTGTTGTACGGGATTGGTTCAGTTTAAGGCTGAATAAAATGTTGTATACATTTGCATACTTTTGAAATTTCTGCAACTTATTGCCTATCTCTGCTGAGTATAAGTCCCTTCAAGAGCAAAGAGAAAACAGCAAACCCATGCTCCTATTCTCACAGGTACTCTGTAAACATTATGTTTTGTTTTTGTTACCAAAGGTCATTAAAGTTTGGATGCTGAGACTAAATTTAACAACATCCGTACTTTGACTTTAATTCTTAGCATAATTTATCAATTCAATATTGGGTGGGTTTACGACGGCTGTTACCACATTTTCATGTCATGAGAAGGAATATTTTCCATGGTCCCATGCACTGTCCTGAAGTAAGGAATTTTTCCTTTTACTTTTGGGATGTGTGATGGAATGGATCATATGAATACCTTCTGTTTTAATAATGCTTTACTGTTCAACGTACATATATGTAACAGTGGATGGCTATATTTTTTTAAATATGCACAATGTGATTCCTGGTGATGTGACCTCTCTACAGGTCTAAAAATCTTGCTTTCTCAAATTAAAAGAGAAGATGGGTGTAAAATATCCACAATACTCCTTGGTAACAGACCATAACTAAGGAACATTATTTTTTATCCAATGTTCAAAAAATATACTTAAATACAAAGCAATATTACATTAGTAAATGTTAATAGCCTGGCCCACACCATTCTCTGAATCTGAAATTCACAATAAAATTACCCAGAAATTCTTAGAAGTTAATACAATCCACTGCAAACGGTTCATGCTGAAAAATATTAAACTTCAGCTCCACCCTCTACCTCTAATCACAGGAAGTCTGGGAGCATCATTCAATTCCAAAGATCTATGGACCACTAAGTAGGCGAGTCTGCCAGGTAAATTTGCGGAAAAAGCTGCATTTTGTTATTTTATAAATTATGGGTTGTTCACTTGAAGAAAAATATCTTTCACAAAATTCCATGCTACAATTTCTTTCATAAAGCTTAAGTACAACAAGTATTTTTTAGCTAGAATCTTCATTCTGCATACAGAAAGAAATTCACAGGTCCCACATTCTTTGGATCCCTTGTTACAGTGATCTGATAACAGCAGGTTGATGCTACTTCAATGCACTGTGGAAATTGCAACCAATAGTGATATCATCTCCTGTCCAGCCCAAAAAGCTATAAAATAGATAGTAGGAGATAGCTTGGATGGCCAAGCACAGAGCAGTTGCAGTCTTTGGTGGCCTTTTGGTGAGTAGGCAGTTGCAGTCTTTGGTCGCCTTTTTGGTGAAGATGGCAGGGTTGTGGCATGCAATAGCTGTAATGCTGAAAGGGGATTTTGATTACAAATGCAATGGCAGTAAAAGTCTATCATTTTTGAAGCCCCCCTTGACTATAATAATCCCTGCTACTGGAAAACCTTTTACATTTTTGGGGTAGAAAAGAAACAACATAAAATTTTTTGACATACTAGAGTCCAATTTAGTTGCACTTTGGGGGGCAAACACATTACTTTTGTTCGTACGTACGGTTATTCTCTAAGGTAAAAATATTCTGTTTCATCTTCTTGTTAATGAAAAAACTTAGTTTGACACAAGACACACCTCAGGGGTTTGAGCCTTAAGCAAGTGTCCTGGTTTTTACACTGTTAACATTAGATTTGCATCTTGCTGAGTATTACAAGAACTACAAAGTATGTCTACAGAAAGGCACAGCATGAGATGATACTGGAGAGCAAAAGGCCAAAATTTGAACACCGGAAGGTTTTATTTTCAATGTCACATACAGAAATACATCATTTTATTCCTCCTCTGCCACACAGGTAATAGCAAAAATCAATTCTGCTACAGTAAATCTGATTAAATGTATTTCAAATAATTGTCAACAGTCCATGCCATTAGTACCCTAAGACTGGTGATTTAATTTGTGGATGTAGTATGATCAGTTCTTCAATCTTTAAACCTTTAAATTTAGTCCTTCTGCACTTTGAATAAAAGTAAAAAATGGATACAGAAATATTTCTACCAATACATATCAAATGAATCAATCAAACTTTTTTTAAAATTATAGGACTACTTCAGTAAAGGTATCGTATCTAATGCCTTTCATCTCAAACAATATACTTCCTTATGTGTTTTTAGATCAGCATTTTAAGATGATATACACGTGTTCCAACTCAAATGGCGATATTCATTAAATTCTCCTAGTACATTCTAAAAAAATTATATGTATATCAATAGGAGTGGAAGCTGTTATTCTTACCTGCACTGGTAGCTACATCAACAAAGGTACCATCACCTTTGTTCTGAAAGAGAAAGTTGGGTCCATTCTCATTGTCACAGAAAATGTCAGAAGCAGCTGAGCTAAGGATTGGCCCAACTGTTACTCCACGTCCACCTAGAGAAAATAAATAGAATGAAGAATAAGTAAATAGAATATATTATCAAGAAATATTAGATTATGTGTAACAAAAGGGGTAAAATGCTTTACTTTCTGAAAGCAAATGAAGCAAGTTTGCAATTATAAATTTTAATCTTTTCCCTAAAACATGCTCTCTTGAAAAATAAAGTTCCTCCTTTTATCTTGCCCCATGGTTTGTGAATAAATGAGCAATTACTGTTAGCAGGACATGAAAGAAATATATAAACTTTTTTGCATGCTTCTTTGTCCCCTCCAACAATTTTATTATTGGATTATATCATCATCATTATAATTTTATTTATATAGAGCCCAACATATAACGCAGCACTTTACAATAAATTAGAGTTGAGTTGCAACACTAGATAACACATGGGTACAGGTTATGACACAGTAGGAGTAGAGAACCAAAGGTAGGAACAAGTCTAATGGGACGAGGTAAAGAGTTCCAGAGGGTTGTAGCGGCCCTAGAGAAGTCTTGAATCCGGTCATGTGATGATGTTATGAGTGGAAATGTCAAAAGTAGGTCACTGTAAGAGCGAGGGGGCAGTTAGGGGTATATTTATGTATTAGGTTCGAGGAGGAGTAGAGAACAAAAGGTAGGAGCAAGTCTAATGGGGTGAGGCAAAGAGTTCCAGAAGGTTGTAGCAGCCCTAGAGAAGTCTTGAATTCGGGCATGTGATGAGTTTATGAGTGGAAATGTCATAAGTAGGTCACTGTAGGAGCGAGGGGGCAGTTAGTAGTATATTTATGTATTAGGTTGGAAATGTAAGTAAGACAAGAGGTGTGGAGTGATTTAAAAGCAAGGCATAGAACTTTAAGTTTAATTCTCACTCAGAGAGGAGCTGCAGAAGAGGAGCGGTAAGAGGAGTAAATGATTTTAGCAGCACCCGTCATGGTGGACTGAAGAGCGGACTAAAGAGCTGACAGTCTAGTTAGAGGAAGACCAGAGAGGATGATGTTAGAGTTGTCCAGACAAGTAATGATGAGAGCGTGTACCAGGGCTTTGGTTGTCTCTGGGGATAGGAAGGGGCGGGATCTAGCAATGCTCTGTATGTGGGGAGCAAAGGAGAGTGCAGTGTCAAATGTGATACCAAGGCATGCTTGTGGAATAGGGGAGATGATGGTATTATTTACTGTAAGAGAGATGTTGTATAAAAATAATACAACTCATTCATAGTTGGCATCTCTTTTGACCATAGGATACGTCATGGTACGAAAAGGCCATGAAGGCTAATTTCTCACTTAAGGTAGCCATAGATGGGTCAATTATTTTGAGATCATCTCACGATTAGATCAAGAACATGCAACCATTTAATTGCTGACCAAACCACCTTGGTTAATAGATTTGTCATTGATCTCTTTCCAGAAATTTTCTCAGGCTCCCAAAAAAGGTTGACCTAAACCAAATACCACATCATTCATGAGGGATAGCAGCTGCTTCATGGTTTCATGTTTGGATTGGTTTTCGAAGCTCAATCCAGTTGCGTTTGGATTGGACACCAACACTTACTGACAACCAGTTTCTGATTAGCAGTGAAATAATATTTGAGGTTAGTTCTAAAATTCTATACCTGACGTCTATAACATTCAGAAGACACCTTTCTGGCTTACATATGTTCTTCGGTTTGTATGGGTTACTTGCAGGTATCTGGTCATCTCTTACATTGCAAAAACATGTTAGTAGGCGTTGCTAAAATCTAACCCTATTTAAAGTAAGAGCTTTCTTCTAAACCTATTGTGATAGTGTAGAATGTGGTATTTAGACTGTAAGCTTCTGAGAGCAGGCACTCATTTAACCTCCCTAGCGATATGCCCGAACCCAGTTCGGGCAAACTGAAGCTGCAACTATAAAACGCCCGAACTGGGTTCGGGCACATCGTGGGAGCTCACCTGCTCCGCCGCCGCCGTCCATCTTTGCTTCTTCTCTCTTCTTCTCCGGCTTCTTCGGGTCCCGGATGACGTTGGTGACGTCAGGAGGCGGGACCCGGTTCGCCGGTCTTTTTTTTAATCTTTTTTTTTTTAACTTTGAGTGGATTATAGAAAGTCTTTTATAATCCAGCTCAAAGTTGATCCCTATCAGAAACGCTCGCGTGGAGCGTTCGATAGTGGGAGCATCTTCGGCTGCACACGAGCCGTTCCGGATAGCGAGGTCTCCGGCTATCTCCGTGAACAGTCTTCCTCTGCGGTGACGTCATCCGGCGGCGGGAGATTAAAGGTACCGAAACTTTTTTTTTTTAGATTTTTTTTGTCATTTTTTTTTTCATTTTTTTTTTTTATTTTTTTTTTTTTGATGGATTGGTATAAATGTTTTATCCATCCAATCAAAAGAAAACAAGTGTAAACTTCAAAATAAATAAAAAAAATTTTTTCCCCAAAATTTTTTTTTTTTCTGTACTCTAAAGCCGGCCATAGCGCTTATTCTGATTTGCGAATGATCACCATGCGATTCGGGGTAAGGCGTGGTGATCAATGGCAAAATGAACGCGCCCACGAAGCAAGTACTGGCGCAGTCTGATCGTAAATCAAACTGCGCCCGTGGCCGGAATCAGGCGCAACCGGCTGCTCTGTGTGCCTGCAGCATTTCTACAAAGCTGCAGGCACACAAAGCCTTTCCGCCCCCATCGGCGTCACGGTGACGTCCGATGGGGGCGGAAAGGCAAAACACTGTATCACTTTGGTACAGAAATCTGCACCTCAGTGAACCGCCAGGGAGGTTAAATTGCTCTGTTGGTTACAAAGTAGTAAGTTAGGAGTATTCCAACAGTTCAACAATAGACTGTTGCAAATTGAATAGTGAATCAGGGTGATTTATTAACCCATCATGTCTAAATCCATTCAGACAGTTTAGTCAACAAACTTTTTAAGTGTTCTCAGCGCGAGCTGATTTTATTCTTTAGATATGTAATTGCCCTGTAATCCTGATTTCTGGTAAGCGTGAGACTTTGTTATCACCTGCCTATGCAGAAAGTGATTTCATCATTCACCAGAAATATGTTGTTTGGTTTAACTGATGAAGAATGTGGCCGACCGCGCTTTACAGGAATTTCTCTAGTGATGTCGCGAACCCGGAATTTAATGTTTCGGACGGCGACGCGAACTTTTGTAAAGGTTCGCGAACACGCGAACACGCGAACCCGCCATTGACTTCATGGGAGGCGAACATTAAAAAACAAGGGACCTGTCTGGCCACTAGTGTGGGAAACTGTTTCAAGGGGGTTCAACCTGGACATGACATGACAGAGGGGAATCATGGCAAAACTCCAGACATTTTTTGTTTTTACACATAATCCGCACAAGATTTCAAATGATAGTCAAGGATGGTCGCTGTTGGCGGGTTTTCGGTCATCTTGGCGTGCGTGTGGGTTGGCGGGGTTTCGCGCGCTCATGGCATTGAACGACCTGGACATGACATGACAGGGGGAATCATGGCAAAACTCCCAAGAAAAATTATTTTTCACAAATAAATCCGCACCAAAGATTTCAGAATGATAGTCAATGGGGATCGCGTCGTGTGTTGGGGGTTGTGGTCATCTTCGCGTCGCGGGTTGGCGGGGTTTTCGGGAGTTTTTTGGCGTTCACTTCATGGCATTGCCGTGTCACCACCTTTGGCCCTGGTCCCACTTTGCCCGGTTGTCACCACATGGGCCGTGTCACACTATTTGCCGTGTCACTGACCTTTGTCGTTGTCACCACAGTGTCCCGTTTTCACTGACCTTTTCCGTTGTCTCCACTCTCTAGGCAGCATGTTGAATGGCTCTCTCCTTGCTGGTTTGATTAGGGTGGATGGTCCGTGAGGTGGTGGGTGCTGATGGGGATATGCCTGCTGACTGAGACGCAAGGGTCAAGTTGTTCAATGTAAAGATAGGGGCGAACTATTTTTGCCATGTGTGCGGTATTCGCGCGAACGCGAACATGCTATATTCGCCGCGAACAGTTCGGCGGCGAACAGTTCGGGACATCTCTAATCTTCTCCTGGCATGTAAGGTTATTGCTATTAAGTGGATGAATCCCTTTCTTCCAAGCTTGACCCCATGGATAACACTGTTTATCACATAGTTCAATGTAAATAGGAGATTTTCAAAAGTTTTAAATTTGATTCGCCCTATATAAACCCAATATTCACAATCTTTTAGAAGGTACTGCTTTGCGCGATTCCATAAATAATACTATGAGATTTTTTAAAATCTTCTTCTATACACTTTTTCACAAATGTATCTTGTTCATGTATCTGAGCCCACTAAACAAAAGGAATAAATTAAACAAATGTCCCTCTGTATATTTAATGTGTATTAAGTCTGCAAATACTAAAGAAAGACAATGATACATTCCTACAATTAATGGAGCTAATGAATATTTTTTATTGTGTTGACTTGGCAATATAAAGTGTCAAACAATATTGATACAGCCCATCATATCACATAAGTTATAGCTGGTAAAGTTGATTACTGCCATATCAATAAGTCTGAGTTGAAACCAAATAAGTATGCAGGCTCACAAAGACTAAGCATCCATCTTCTGCTTTGACGTGTTTCCCATTTCAGGAGAATTTCTAAATCTAATTTGCTGATTGCAATTGGTTAACGTCTCAAGCTGTTCATAACACAAAATTAACTGTAACCATGGTAACTGTTTCTAATTAATGACGGTGGATAAATCAGCAGACAATAGAACCATAATAGAGAAATTACTTAAAATCTATTAAGGCCGATCACTGGTGCCAAATTGTCTCAGGATGGATTTGTGTTCTATTACGTTGCTATCAATTCTAGTCTGACAGTGCGCAAGTCGCTTGACTGCAGAACGTTACTTTTCAGCCAATACCAGGCAACTTGGAAATAATTAGAAGAATTTGGATTTCTGGAGATAATCAGCCTAGAAAATAGGAGATCAGGGAAGCAGTGTTGGCCATTGGAGTAATACAGGAGCTGTTTCCAAGAATATACTGTAAACTAATCACATAAACGGGGGAAAGGCTGGAATTAATATCTTCACTTGGCAAGGAAGTAAAAACAAGCCTAATGTTTCTCTAATGTCATATTAAAATAAAATACTGCTTTCCAGAAGTCATTAATCCGCAAACACAGTTGTCTGAAACCCTAGACCAAAGGAAGCAGCATAATACGTTCTGAATAAAGAAGAGTTTTTCATAATTAACTTTATCCTGGAAAATTGTCCGTTACTGTGCAAAACAAAATATTATAACCAAGCTATTCATCAAGGGAAACCCAACTATTTCAGCAGCTAGTGGCTAATTAATGTCATCGAGTATTGATCAAAATAGCTGATTTGAGTTGTTCTGAAATGTACAAGAATAGTCTACACAGAGAAATGAAAAGGTGTGGCCCAGTGAGCACAGAATGAAATGTTTTCTAATTATAATTAATTACATCTTTTTTATACAAATGTCTATCTCTTTCATTTCTAACCAATCCTTCTAGTTGCAAAAAGGCAATATGTTTTTGTAGCCCAGTAACAGTATATGCAGAGGTACAAGTAACTTCAGCAGACTTTGGATGTAATTACTTCACTTAACCTCCTTGGCGGCAGTGCACATGTACTGTGCTGTTTTGACTGAAAACACTGCTGTATTGAACCACCCTCCCTTCTCCCCTCTACACATGTAGGGCAGGAAACCTCTGCTGCCTCCTTAACACAGAGGTCAAGGGTACTGCCCCCGCCTTTCCTACATTATGGGTGACATTGAAGAGGTGGTGCTGAAAGTGATCTCCGATATTTAAAATCGCCACTGGCTTGTTAAGGATAGGTGAATATGCCTGAGTGTAGCTCTGGGTGAGTTTGTTCAGTAAACAAACTTCCCTCGATCTAGACTTGGGTTACCGCCAGGGAGGTTAAACCCTTAAGCACAATAACTAAATGCTGCAGTTCATAAAGACTGTATTTGTTTGTGGGTGTTAAATGTTGCTCTTTAGCATACACTTATACACCAGCATATATCCAGTTATATCCAGATCATGATGATCCCCCTAGTCTCTGGGAGTATACAAGGGAGGGGTCTGCCCCCAGTAAGTTGCCCAGTGAGGTCGCTTCTGATGAAGTAGGAGTAGCTAGGCTCATTTTCTACCCTGAGATCAGTTATCCACATCAGTCTTGTCTGACTGGCAGGCAGCTGGGGAGTGTAGTAGCATGCAATCTGCTTCTAAGTCTCAGTTAAGAGAAACTGCTGCCTTTCCTGAGGGGTGGTCCTATGGCCCAGACTTAAATCGCTACTGCGGGGTCCTGCTGGTGCATGGAAACGCAAGTACCTGCCCACTGTAGCCTTAATTTCCCTTGCCTCAAGCCAAGGCATTGTGGTATAAGCAGGACCGCCACCAGAAGTTTCAGGGCCCCATACTAGGTAATTTTTTAAGACCCCCCTACCACTAGCACTCCCCTACCACCCTTACCCTCCTCCCCTCCCCCGGGCTCCAGAGAATGCCTACCTAGGGGTGCACATAACTTTTTTAGTGAGATACTCTAATGAGTACCAGGAGATGGTGTTTGTTATGCACCCCATATTTAGCGTGGTCTTCCTCACTGTCTCCCTCACTGTCCTCTGCGTCAGCCTCCTGCATGGTAGATCGGAGTTGTGTCAGCATTTAACGAAAAGTGGTACAAATGTAAAAGTAAATAAAGCAATCCTAAAAATATTTTTCTTTATTGGCAAAGTAAAGAACAACACAGACCAACCTCCTCAAGGGCCCTAATGGATAAACAATACATGGCAAATGTTAAACATAAAATACCCTAAGGGGCATGTGGACCACAGGTTGAGTACCAAGGAAAAAATACCTTGTGCTGCTGACTGCACAAGAAAGATCTGCCGTAAGCACTCACAAAACTCAGATACAGTTTTAACCGCATTGAACAATGTTACATGTTGAATCCACCATCGAGAACATCAACCATATTACCTTGGCCACCAATCCCTTAAGCTGGCTGTAGATGGTTCGATTTTGCTGCAAAATCTGATACAAATTGAGCCCACCCTAAATCGGCCCAGAAATCAATGTGCACAATTACAGACATGTCCATATTCATAAGGTCAATCCCATTACTTTGGATGGGGACGCTAGTCCCCAAATAAATGTCAGCACACAAAGGGTGTGCGGCCGATTCTCGGCACGACTGGCCGTACGTCATCATTCGTGGTTTATCTGTCGAGAAATCAGCCCGGCATTGAGACGTCTATGCCCAGCTTTAGCTATATCACTAACAGCATTAACCTTTTCTTACACTCGTTATTCTAGTTTCTAAGTAGAGGCCCCTTTAAGTAGAGAGCTGTGGCTCTATAAACTAATTATTGTAAAGGTTGGCTCTAACTCATGTCTCATCTTTTATATCTTTGAAGGTTTTCAGCTAATGATTATATGAAGACCCTTCCTACAGCTCTAACAAATGAAATGTATTTTAGGTAAGGCCGTCAGGGAAGGTTGGCCAAATAACACAGTGATGAGATGTTAATACAGTATCTCACTTCACTCTCTCAGTATGCTGCTGAGCCAGTTGATGAGGTTTATGTAAGGACATATTGAAGAAAATTTTTTCTTTCTCTGTAATTATGTAAAATAATCAGTAGGTGTTTTCAATTTGTCAAAACGCCGGCATAGATGCTGGCTATGTCCCAGAGAAGCATTTTTTATTCATTTACAATAGGCTTGGAAGAAGACCAAAATGGCATTCACGGAACCCAGGGAGGAACTGTTGGTGCCTTGCTAGGATTAATAGACTGTTTGGTCCATGGCTCTGCATAGAATTATGATCGAGTATCCCTGTGTTCTGACACATCTTCCCAACTGACATTGCAGAGTTTGTTTTAGACTTTTAGTTTTATTTTCTTCCTTTGCATTTGGCACAGCTTTGCATCTGTATAACACTACATAATTATGTGTGCATCACAACCTGTGTGCACTCGGATGTCACCAAACACATCTGTTCTTAGAAAATGTTTGCTTTAATTAGCTTTGAACTTTCACATGTAAAGAATCCCGACACTGTGGATCCTTGCAATTTCATTTCAGTCTATAGCAATTTTTCTCTTTAATATCCTTGCTAAAGATATTTATCACATTTTAGCTAAGTTGGCTTGTAAAACAAAGCAGGATAATTAGCGGTACTAATGTTTAGCATACTCACTGTATATCAACAAAATTTCACCCTTTATCGATGTACCGCAGAAGGAAAAATTAAATAAAACTGATAGTTGTTACTGTTCTTTAGCCTTTTCATAGCACCAAGTGGTAGGTAATACTGACCAAGAGGATGATTGTAGCAGTTCCTTTAAAGAGGCCAAACCACGAATGGACACTAAGAAGGATCACTTACAACATTAACCTTTTTTTAGATTTAGACTGCAATATTAAAATACTGATTTAGGTTGTATTGAGCATCCTTCACTGAAGTGCATTGTTATGTTACCCTTGCTATAAAATTTAACAAACACAATGTGCCATATTTTGCTGAATCTAAGGTCATGTTGACACTGGTGCCACATGGTAACTACAATGATCTTCTTAACTATGACAGTTTGACCATCCCTATTGGAGAATGAATGGGGTGGCCATGGTTTGGTCAGGAAGGAACCAGAAATGTTATTATGTCCTGAACAGCCAAACATCAAATTTCTTATACAACTAATATGCATGTTTTTTAAAAGCCAATTACGGACCTGTAAGAATTCTGCATTGTACTTGTTACTGATGTACAAAAACATTCACAGTAATACTGAGATACCATTCAGGATCTGCCATTCATCTTGTATTTATTGTATTCTCTTGGCATGAGTTATCAGGTGTTCATAAGCGGTGAAAACAAAATGCTTTCATAATTGAGATTTGTACAGTTGAATCCATGAAGTGTTTTCAGAATTGGGTTAGGGCAAATGTTTGCAGAGCCACACAGCACAATCTATACTTCTGAATTATATACCATAAAGTTATCCTTGATCAGTGGACAATTACAATAAAAAGGTATCCTTGAGCAGTGCACTATTATAATGATTCAATCATTCATTCATTAAAAAATTCTGTAGCTTATCTGCAGACATTTTAATTTTATTTGCCAATTTAAAAACTAGCATTTATATACATATTAATAGGAAGCATCTAACGTGTAAGTGATTTCAAGGTGAAGTTCTCTGGATAATTTTAGGTTTCCTTAGACATGATTAAATTCTAGGGGGTAATTTCTGTCTTCATTCGTGATCTGTATTCCTAATAATTATCATAAAAACATTGCTGCATGCATTCCAAGGCTCACCCTATTCTACTAGGAAAAAGGGTAGAAGCTCAACTTAAAGGGTTGCAATAGAGAGATTTACATGTTGCTCTATTCGTCTTTTCCAATAGATTCACTATTGCTCACTCCTTGTGTATTCTCTGACAAAGTGAACATGCATTACCTCTTTAGTAAATCACTAAAAATAATTTATTTCAAAAGAAATCAGTATATGTTTTTTTATTATTATGTATTATAAAAAAATGTTGATACACAGCCTGTTGAGCGTGCAGATCTTCAGGCAAGTGCCCACTTCATTTAAACATACTGTACTGTAAAGGTAGCCATCTATGGCCCAATTTTCACCCACCTTTTCAGCCAATTGACCGCCATGGGCATTCCTGCCAATCAAAATCGGGAGTGCCCATCTGACAAGATTAACAACTAATCTGTTGCATGTCGAATCGCATGGTTATCCGACATGCTGGTAAATTCCTGGCCGATCCCATTCCTTTCTTTAGAGGGTGCCCGTCGATCAGCTGAGGGTCCGGCTGCAGCTGTATTATGTCACCACGCTGCAGTCAATCCCTCATCTATCGAGAGAGAACTGCCACGACCTTTAAACTTGACAGAAGAAGTCTCAGCACTGAATCAAGTATTTGCACTACTGTGGTTCAAAGCCACACTTTGAAACGTTAAGCGCATTACAAGGTGGCTATCGTGTCTTTAATTCAATCACATTTAAATCTCTATACTTCATATGTGTACGTTTACATCTAGTGATGGTTCATCTATTGTTGTTCTATAAAATCTTAATACATTTGATTAAATCCAAAAAATAAAGTGGTTCACTCTTTTTTTTATCTTTTCACCAGATATGAAGATTTTTACTGCCTGACACTTAGGTCCTAAAGATCTTTCACTAAAGAGTCTAAAGTTGTGTGCACACGTTGAATTCTGGTTGTTGGGAATGATTTTAGGTGTGTATGAGGCTTTGTTGTTGGCTATGTGATAAAAATAAGCTATTATCATCTTCCGCACAGTGAGTACTGAAGTTCGTGCTACTTGCTGTGTGTTTTTAATGAGTTTTAGTACACCGAAGTCAATAAAGGAGATGTGAGCAAATAGCATCAACAATTAGCTGCTGATATATATTGAGAGGGGTGGGGCTGTCTCACAGCTACTTGATTTAATCACCTCAAATAGTATGTTTGCATTATTCCAAATAAAAATTCATGAGCAACAGAAAAATTGCAGGTGTGTTAACACAAGGTACATAGATTACCACAGCAAACCTGTTGTACCTTTCAAACTTAGCTGCATTGCGTTATGCCTTAACATGCTAATGCAACATGCTGACACAAATGCAGCACCACCTAGGTGGGAGGGCACATGACAGGAAGGGCTGTCAGATGAAGAAGGCGCCGCCCTACTGGAAGTGACGCAGAGCGGCTCGTATCCCTTAAAGGTATAAAACAGAATGGGATTGGCCTCTTTTGCAAATAAGTTACGTTATTGCTTATCCTTTCGGGCTACAGGGTGTTGGGGCTTTTTTGTTATTGTATGTATTATTTTGTACTATTGTATTACTCGTCAGAGCATGGCGGTCCTGATAGTGCCCAGGTTAGAGTTGTCTGGATAACAACACAAGTTTATTAATACTGAGCTCTTACAAGGGTCAATGACCCACTGGCATTTTGGTTTAACTAGTTTAGGAAGTCAGTATAGTGAACACCCATCGAGCCAGTCTGGGGAAGGCTGATGGGCAATTTTTTATATATATATATGTATGTATTAATCGTAAAACCCATCGAGCTGGTCGGGAAGGCTGATGGGCATTTTAATATATGTACATATATATGTTTGGTTGTTTTTTTATGGTAAAAAAACCCATCGAGCTGGTCGCGAAGGCTGATGGCTATTATATGTTTTCATATTATGTTTTGTTACATGTTTTTCAGCTGTGGCCAAATAATTATATAAATATCCACATCTTTCTGAATAATTGGTGTCAGTGTGTTTTTTGTAAGGATAAGTTTATTGTTGAAATAAAAGTTTTTTTTTATTAGGTAACAGAGTCAAATGAGCCGTTCCCCTGTCAACACATGCCAGAGGCATGTGTTAGGCTAGGTTTTCACAGCATTATGGGATGCGGCGATTCCCCTCTGCATTTATCACATACCTTGACGGGAATGTCGACAGAGCCCATATATGATTACTGCACCAACTGTTTCCATGGCTTTCAGCTGGTCCGCCGGCAGAGAAGTTAGCATGGTACACTCAATGCCATGGAAACAGGCGGTGTCGTAGGCATATAGATGGATGGGCTCCGTTGACATCCCTGTCAAGATATACAATTAACACAAGGGGTATCAGCCCAGCGCATACCGCCGTGGAAACACAGCCTTAATATGAAGTTTATTTACTTCTACTACAATCTGCAATGGACATGTTACCTTCAATCACAGTACATGTAATGTGAAAGGACCCTTAAAGCCAGAAGATCAATCAATCAGTCAGACAAACAAACCAGTGTTGTCAGCAATCTTTGAATACAGATATGTGTTAAATGTGATCAAGTGTAGATGACAAACACAATAAATGACCTACCTACCCTACATGGACAGAATCAAACATATATGTGTAAATGTAAAGCCTACTGAATAAAGAGATGTTTGGGGAAGATGAGAAGTTGGGAAAATAACTACAACATATGTAGATAGGGTTTAGAACACAGTTTGTTAATGTGTTTAATTATTTAAAATGGCGTTGGTGGCTCCCCAGCTGTCACTGTGAGATGTCATGCAGAGAAGGACTGTTCACAGCAGCTCTCTGCCCTGTGGGAAAGAAAGTCTACACATTGGCGTGTGACTGTCTGTAAAAAAGAACTAAAAGTAGAAAAGTCTAGTTCAAAATGCCAAAATCTGAAACTTTTGTTTTTTTTCTGTATCTTTTATCTTTGCCATATGTAGCTTTATATGCTTAGAAGTCTACCACTTTAATACATCAGTTCCAACCCTTGTATAAAATCAGAAAAGGAAGAGATTACGAGGTAATGTGCCCTGGATAGGGCAATTCAAATACCTGGGGCT
>CM070037.1:61881576-61895573 GCA_036250615.1 Ptychadena robeensis | reverse complement strand
ATGTCTGCTGACTGTGACTCACAGGGGTCAAAGTTTCTGCAATGTTAAAGGTAGGGGGCGGATCGAACATATGTTCGCGAATATGTGCGAACGCGAACATGCGATGTTCGCCGCGGATAGTTCTCCGGCGAACAGTTGGCGACATCACTAGTCTTTACCTGTTGATCAAACAAATTGGACTAATGGATATGTGAAACCCTTTTGACAAGCATTGCCTATTTGGCACTTCTATGTAACTGGTATTTTTAACATGTAAATAAATAGATGTTTTAAATGCAATTCCAGCCTGTGCAGACTGGCCACCTCCATCTTGAGCTGTCTTTGAGCAGAACTCAAGTCCCCCTCTTCTTTGGTAGGTATAATATACAGTCGTATGATAGGTACACTGAAAATATATATATTATAATATATATATATAATATTTGTTTGTGTCTATAGTATGGCTTTAGTGAGGCAATGCTTGTCTGTTTCATGCAGAATGATGTGTATGGTTCCTATGCTGATGTTACACTGCAGTACTAGGGAGTAACTCATCCTTTATATTCCCCTAAACTGACACTGAAATGTTGTTTTTCTTAACTGGGGGGGGAGGGACTTTTACATAATAACTTATATAAAGAAGACTTTT
Source organism: Ptychadena robeensis (assembly GCA_036250615.1). Classification (NCBI taxonomy): domain Eukaryota; kingdom Metazoa; phylum Chordata; class Amphibia; order Anura; family Ptychadenidae; genus Ptychadena; species Ptychadena robeensis. The sequence continues at coordinate 61,894,945 of CM070037.1, read as the reverse complement.
TCCACTCCCTCCTCCTAAAGATCCAATGTGTGTGTGTGTGTGGGGGGGGGGGGGGCTATTAACCCATTGTTTACCAGTGCAAGAAAGTCCTTCATTAGAAGAAGTCCTTCTCAAACTGTTCACCAATGTAAAGGGGTACTTATTCCAAAGACTAGCACAATAATGGGCTCTTCTTACAAATGTCGTAGATGCGTAAGTAAACACAATGCCATATTCTATCCTTACAGTTGCTTTCTCTAGTCACAACATTACAAACAGACTACTATGATTATTTGGCTTTGGGCCCCTTTTGCTAGGTCATTTGTCCTTCACTAAACTTTTGTAGAAACTCCAATTGAAAGATACAAATGCCTCCTACCCCCACCCTTGTAATAGAACAACCAGAATAATTAGCTGTCAGTATTTGAGTTATGACTGCTATCCAAGGAAATGAAGGAAGAGGATTACATGAAGCCACACATCCCAGCATCTCTATGATGGTTTTTCTTTTAATGTTAGATATACTCATTTCATTTTCATTTGCACTGTACCACCTAGAGGTAAAAATAAGAAGATTTATATCCGCAGGGATTCAAGAGATGCAGAATTCTATCTTGTTTGTTGAATTTCAAGTGATTAAGACAAAGGAACAGTTTAGAGAACAGAACATGATATCCTGCAGTTCTTCTTCCTGTTCCAAGAAACTCTTAAAATTTTCATCGAAGTTACATGCCGATTCATAGCAATAAAAGTACTTGAGTTTTCTTAAACTTTTGCACACATTTCCCATAACATGGGCTTCTATTGTCAGTTTGATTCATAGATCTATACTAACTCTTCCGGCGGTTCCAACAAATCTCACTTTGCCTGCAACATTTACATAACACCCACCCGTCATATGTCTCTATCGTCTTCCCATTCTAGTGTTTGTAGCCTGGCATTGCATCATTCATATACAGAACCTTGCTTGAGAGCTCTAAAATAAATGATGCCGACTCTATGAAATTTTTGCCGCTAGAATGGTAAAATCGCTAAACATAAACCAAGTTCAAGTTCATTTATTAAATAACAGAAATGTAGAAACAGTTTGGAAACAGTTTAAAGCCTTGAACTTGAAGACCCTAGTCTTGCACTGTTCTATGGGTTCCTCACCTGTACAGAGATTGCTTGCTAATGTACTTACCATTGTGAGCATTGTAAAAATTACTAACAAAGATTACAAAAAATGCACCAATTTAACAATAGGGTTTTGTTGTTGCCCAATTCATTCTTAAGGTCATGCAACGCACTGCACAACGCAGGGACTGGCATGGACAACAATGGAGCACAGGTGCTAATGAAAACTCTCCCATTCAAATGAATGTTTCCATGACAAAACCCCCACACATGTCTTTGGGATTAAGTGTACCATATTTTTGGACTATAAGATGCACCCCCCCCAAAAAAAAATCAGGGGGAAAAAGGGCATGCATCTTATATTCCAGTGGCTTTGCTCTCCCAGCAATCATGTCGCTCTTGCGGCAATCAGGTCAGCCTGATCCACAGAACTTCCATCTGCAGTTCATTGTTTATGTCAGTGGAGCCGCCACTGACAGAGCTGCCAGCCGGCGGCTCTACAATCTATCTCGCCGGGTCGCCGGGAGGTGGATCTTTCCTCCTGGCTCTGTATGTGTTACTGCTTGAGCAGTAAGGCTGCAGGCAGCTCTTCCATCTGCACTGCATGTGAGTTGGGCTCAAGCTGCCCAGCTCACATACAGCTCTGACGGTCAGAGTTAGAGGCTTGTAAGCTGTCAGAGACAGCCTCCTCAATTCCTTAACTCCGGCTGTCCTGAGTAGAAGAAAGATGAAATATTTTTGGCCCATCGGACACTCTGTATAGTATAGGGTGCATCCTATATATCAGAGCATCATATAGGCTGAATAATACGGTATTTTACAGTGTAATCCACAAATGAATAGCACAGAATTATATAACAATTAGGTCATAAGGCCTATTTGCACCCAAAGGTTTATTTTGTGTGGGTTAGATTTTAATATAGCATGGCCCCTAGAAGGGATGGTTGCCAAATTTATTTTTTAGTTAATTGCAATGCCCCTGAATGTGGTATCATCACCAATAGTGATCGCTGAACTTCGGCCATGTCCGTCCCCTCTAGGTGGGGAATTTGAATCTGAAAACCCGGATGTGAAATCAGTGACGTCACATCCGGCACTTGGAATGCATAGTTCCTGGTTGTGCTAACCGGATGTGACACGTCACATCCGGGTTTACGAGCTGGCTTTTTACTGAAAGACCGGGTTCTCTACCCGGTCTTCAGTGAAAAGATTCTTCTTGCGACGGGATATCGCTGCTCCTGATCCCACCAGAGGAAGAATAGAGTGGTCCTTCTCGCCGGTGAACAGGGCGGGTCGAACACCTGTACTGCTCGCTGGCGAGAAGGAGGGTGAACATGCTTGTTCGCGGCCGAACTGTCCGCCTTGCAGGCAGTTCGGCCATCCTGGAAATGTAGAGAAATGTAGTTGGAATATTACACATAAAGTATTGCTATAGTAAAAACCTGACTTGACTTGTAACTTTATTTATGCAAACACTATGTGCATGAGCAAATTAAACCATCTTTATCCCCTAGCCTCTTTTTTTGGTGCAGGCAGCACTTGTCTTACAGCAAAAACCTGTTTATTCTTCCTTCCTGATCTAATTCTGCTAAATGCATTTAATAAATACAAATGCTAGTATATAGAAAATAATATAGAGATATACAGTTTTAGTTGTAATTCAACATATTTTGCACATTAATTATTTTAACAAGTGTTTTTTTCCCCATCTCAGAAAGTGATGTATCTTTCTTATCCCAGAAAGTTAGATTGATATTTAACATCAATCTTGTCTTTTTATATAGACATATTGCCCAATTATAGAGAAGCCTAGCCTTTGCTTACGCTGTTCTTATGATTATGCTTATATTTATCTCTATGTATATGGTTTAGAAATAACAATATGCTTTAACCTTAAATATTCCACAACTTTTATTTTTACATGGCCATAATTATGAAATGTAGAAATTTCCCAGAGCTGCCATGAATCTTCAATAAAGCAAGAGTGTGCTGCAATCTTTGTTATATTTCTGCAAAAAGGAGTATAAAAGAGAAGAAAGCTTGTGTCTCTCTTTTTATTTACATCCCATTGGCGCAGCTAACTTATCAGCCTGAAGTCAGCTCAGTAAAATATGAATTCTGATTCAGCATATTTGATTGTGTAACTTCTCTTGGCTGATAAAAAGGTTCAATACAATTGGGTTCTCTGTGTTTGTACATCACAGTGTATAACAACACTATTTGCATTGCCTGTAAAAATAATAAATGTTACAAATGCTCCAGGGGATGATAAAGTCTTCCGCACAGAGTAGGTGTAAAAATCTGTGCAGTTCCTCGTTCTATATATGCCTTAGTAAAAGAAATCAACTATAAAGATGAACACCATAGGTCTTTATCCAGTGTGTGCTTCTGGGATTGATGTTACGTCACATGTGTCCAAAGTCAGTGCAAGTGTAACTAAATATATCACGATGGACTCCAGTAGGCATTGCTAAAACTCTATAAAACTTTTCATAGTAATGGCATTCTCTGGGGTAAACATCCTTGAGCCCATAATCTGGTCAGTGTTGCTTGGCTTTATGTGGGTGTATGGCTCCCTTTCACTTGATTCCCACTTGCAGATCCAAAAGTTGGGAGGATCTTGAATGGCTTAAAGTTTAGTTGACAACTTTTGATGGACAAAGTGATTGGTGTCAGACTCAAAGAAAATGAATACCAGGAATTCCGAAAGGTGCCTAAAAGTCGTGACTTAAGCATTGTAGAAGGGTTATAGCTTGTCCTGGGTCTAAACTGCATTGGTTATATATGCTTTTAGATGTGAAGGTGTTCTCAGAACAATAAACTTCCATGTTTTTTTTATTAACGAATAGTTGAATCCATCACCAAATTTAGCCTTTAAAAGAACATACAGTTATCTTATTAAAACATTTCATTTGTAAATATAAGGTCCAGGGAGTCGACCATTTGTTACTATTTCATAGCAAGTCAAGCGTTCTTAAAACAGAAGGTATTTACATGCTCCAATCCATCAAAATCCTAAAAGTTAGGGAAAAATCCTCAGTATAGTAGGTGAATCATTATTTTACACCCCATCAGCCAAATGCACATCCAGAACAGCTGGTGTACAGTGCAAATATAGCCTAAGGGCTTGTCCCCACTGAGGAATGTGGCCGCAAGCCTGCACAAAGTGCATGAGGAGTCACGGCCGCACAAAGTGAACGAGTGGTCGCGGCAGCCACGCAAGTGGGGACAAGCCCATTAAAATTAATGGAAGCGGCCACCCGTGGCTCATAACTTCACAGCCGCGCGGCCAGCTTCACCAATGTACACAAGCCCTTATGGTAATGAGCCATTTATTCCAAACTGCATACAGCTGTTTCAGGCTTGTTGGCCATCATATGTGCATCGTGTAGATTGGGGAATGTAAATACCTTCTATTTTATGAAGGCTATACTGTGTTATGCATTGCTTGAGTTGAGGGCTTTTTGATTCCTATAATCCCTTCTCACCATAACCTTTATGGTTGTTCCTCTTACTATTCCATAAAAATATTATTCATCCAAACATCTAGTATTCATTAGTTTATGTAGTATGTATTATTTATGAGTAGTATGAAAAGTATCTATATGAGATATCAAGAGAATAAGCAACAGGAAAGGAAAGTCACTTGACTTTCAGGCAAATCCTACAATCGCTCCACATGTAGATTCACCATTCAAAACACTGCACAGTGACATTTATTGTAAAATCAATTCCAGATATCTCAAGGTGTAAAAACCCCTTTAAACATTCTTCAAAGAATCTGATTAGCACATATGAAAATGACGGTTTCTGAAAACAAGAACTTTGAACCAAAGCTTTGCTCCCAGAGCCTCAGAGCAAGGTTAGGAGAGGTCAGAATGATTTGATGAGAAAATGCTTCTTCACACAGAAAATTAATGAAAAGTGGTTGTTTGGGATACGCCACAGACAGCATTCTTAATTATTTATATGACACTCTTATCTGGAGAATGATTTAGGCGGCTTTTATTATACAGTAAGTACAATGGTTTATCTTTGTAATGATGCTTGGGTCAGCATAGAGCTCATTCAAAGCAAGACTATATTTCACTCTTCACTTTCTACTTTTCCATATTATTTATACCATTGTAAATGAGATTTTGCAAACATGCTTTGTATGTCTCACAAAACAAATGAACTGTCTTAAAGAGTCATATGTGAAAGGCAGGTTTAGGAATGCAAAACCTTAATCCTGACTGTCCTAACAACATAAAAAGAATGTATTCTTCAAATGTTAAAGTGTAAAAAAATATATGTGATGCAGTCAACAGAAGTTAGTTTTTGTGTTACTTACCCCCCCCCCCCCCCCCCCCCCATACCTTGTTTAGATCTTATTTTTCTACTTCTAGTGTGAGGGGCCAGCCGGTCCACTAGGGGGAGCCCTGGGGCTGAGGAACCTCCGGACAGGGAGTTAGACCTGTTTTAGAAGAGAGAAGACTGAGGGTTGTAGCAGGTGCGGGTGCGATTAAGGATAACCCTGGGCCTGTTGAGGATAGAGAGTGGAGGGTGCAGGTGGCTCGACAATCTGTGAGGTCCTGAACTATCACTAACTGGGGTGAGCCCTAGCTGGGCGCTACAGCAACAGCTGCTGGCTGACAGTGCTGCCTACATTGAGCAGTAGTCTCCAGAGGGGCTCCTTGTTGCATAACTGCAAAACTGCGTAACTGGGGTCCCACCTTCTTGGGCACCTGAAAAAGACAGAGTCGCTGAGGCCATCAGTTTTCTGAGAACTGTTTTCCGTTGATTTAAAGCGCAACCGTTACTCCTGTTAATCTCTAAACAGAATAAAAATGTGTTGCATTGAACTCGGTGTCTGCGTCATGGTTACTACCCTGGATCCTGCCTCGAAACACTAGCACCCCTGTCACTGTCACTGTGGGGTAGTGAAACATTTAAAAAGCAATAATATGGCCATAGAACATAAAAATGATTTCAAGAACAAATCATATTTCAGTAACAAATATGTGAAACTGAATTATAGGAGAGAAATACCATTAAAGTGGGGATACCCCAGCACTACAACGATTGAATGCTTGTATAAGTCTATGGGATGTGTAAATAGTACTTAAAAATACCTGGTCGATGGTGTGTTCCTGTCTTCTACACTGCTGTACACAGGCTGTAATCAGTTATTTCCCCATTCCTACAATTATTTTTCAAGTGTTGCCATTTTTTCCTATAATTTGTTGTTTAATGTTTTATTTTTAAATTATTGTCCCTCTTGAAAAAATGAAGTAGCCACTTTATGACAGTCCACCCTGTTCATTTACCAAAAAATGAATTGATTTATTTTCGGTACTTCAGGACAGCCTTCAGGACAGCCTATATGAAGCCTCATATAGTCGAAACTGTGGTAACCAACCATTTGAAAAGCACAGTTGTCCAGTAAACACAACATCCAAATTGATTACTTGTGGGTTATTGTGGGTAAAGGACAACCGCTGCCATACTGGACGTACATTATGTGCAACCACTGTAGATAGCAGCATGGCTGATGTTTTAGGTCAGTTTCAGCTTCAGGCTGTCATCTGCCCTGAAACCAATCGCATTAATTCAACTTTAATGTTTTTGTTCTAGATTTAACCTGTTCAGGCCCCCAGATGACCCAGAATGGTACAACATTGAGTGTGACCTGTAGGCTATATACAAGGAACAATTCCTAGGAAACATGAGAAATCATTTGTTGGCAGAACAGTCATGTACAGCTTAGATCAGCTTTAACATATAAAAGATATAATATTAGGCCTTTAATAAATTACATTGTCAGATGTCTTATGGGACCATGAAAAAATACACATCATGAACTGGTGTGAAAAAAGAAATCCCTTTAAGAATAACTCACATGTCAGATCAATCAGCAGCTCAAGAGATAGATACATAACTGTTGCCATATGCAAATAAATTTTCCTATAAAAAAAGAGATTGGTCTTTAGATTGTAGCCTTTTGATGACCCCATATAAAGTTTTAGGAGTGTAATGCTTAGGAAACTAACAAGCAGTCTGGGCTGAACTTGGATTACACTTACACATCAGTTATGCAGAACTGCACCCTCAACAAGAGGCATGCACATTTCATTTACTGCCCCATCAGCTTGAGCTGTAAGGTTGTAAAATGAAATTGAAATGCTCCAGACCTAACTTGCTAAAGTGCCTCTCTCGATTCTTTATGCTCTAGCTTTCCCTCTGTGGCCCAGATGAAAAGTACGGCAATAGGAAAGCCTTCCAGCCATAGGAAAATCTGTATAGGCAATGTTGTAATTCTAAGAAAATGAGGACTATGGCTATCCTACTTTTTCCAGGGCAACACGAACATGTACAAAAGGAATAATGGTCTGCGGCACTGTTTTATGGGTTTACATCCCAAGAATTATCTCACGTTATGTCTTTATTGGTTTAATACCCACAAAGGAATCATGAGTTCATTTATGACAACTTTCCACTATGTTTAGTTATTTCTGAATATAAAACAAATGGACAGACTAAGGCCAGCCATGGACATCATATTAATTGGTATTTTGGGGAATTGTGGCAATTTTAAATGACATAATAAAAGAGGACTTTTTTAACACTTTTTAACTGGAGTTTTTAAGCTTTGTTGTGGGAAATAATTTTTGCTTCAAAAGTTAAATCTACTTTGCATGATATATTGGAGTGGCAATGCAGTAAAAGGCCCTCGGCTTCATATTTCCCTCTTAGACAAACTAAATGACAAAAGATAACTGCTATTCATGTAGGAGGGGTCCATAAGATGTATATACAGTAGAATGGAACCAAACAATTTCTTCAATCGATCAATTAACAGTTATCGATACCAAACAACAAACGATTGTAAGGTGATCAAACATGTTGGTACATTTTGATTGATCTTTTAAACATCGAATGTATATTAAACGTTTTTTATTCGAACTGAAAAATTAGCATCAAGCTACTTAACCCCCCTCTCGCTTCTGATGGCTCCATCTCATCCAGCGCTTTCCTGTCAGAATTGCAGTGGACGAGATGGAGCCATCAGGCAAAGATCAGTGGCCGGGCAGCACATACTCACTGATCTGATGCTCTTAGCTGGCTTCTTCACTGAAGCCGTTGTCACCCCCCCCCCCCGAGTGATATGATGACATCACATTCGGGGGGGGGGGCGTGAGACATTCAAATGTAAATTGGATTAACTTCAAAGAGCACATCTGGAAATCACACTGGGGTGATTTCCAGATGTGCTCTTTGAAGTTAACCCTTTCAGAGGGTGCCAAAGGGCATTGTATTAGATACAGTGATAACTGTATCCAATACAATTCAAAGTAAAAAAAAAACACATAGCACATTTCCAATTGTAATAAAAATTTTATTATAAACAAAACATAACTAGGAATACATACTGTTTTGAAATCTTTCATCCCAAATAAGTATTTAAGAGATTTTATCATTCAAATTATACCTTTTACTCATTTTTATAAAAAAAATGGTGTATTTCAAACATTATTATATTCAGGATGTCTACTAGACCCTTATACGGACATATTTTTGGGAAGTTTCAGGCCTACAACATTAAAATATTTCATTTAAGTCTATGGTGCGCTTTTGGTACAGAAATCTGGACCTTGCAAGAGCGCTAGGGAGGTTCATGTGTAGAGTTGCATTGAGCACATGTTCATACATATTATGTTAGGTCAGGTCGTGTTCGTTCGTGTTATGTTCGTTCATGTTATGTTCGTTCATGTTATGTTCGTTCATGTTATGTTCGTTCATGTTATGTTCGTTCATGTTATGTTCGTTCGTGTTATGTTCATTTGTGTTATGTTCGTTTGTGTTATGTTCGTTTGTGTTGTGTTCGTTCATGTTATGTTTATTTGTATACCGAACAACTTGAAGTGTTTTTGGTTACACCACAGCACTTCGGATACATTCAAGTACATATGATCGAGTTTTTATTCGACATCGTGTTTGGTCGAACTAATATCAAGTGTATGAATTTAATATACAGTGTAGCCCATAATTATTCATACCCCTGGCAAATTCAACCAGCAAGTTATTTTTTGATGGGAAATGACATAGGTGTCTCCCAAAAGATAATAAGAGAATGTACAAGAGACATTTTTGTGGAAAAAAAAATCCTCAGCTTTTATTTACATTTGGGTAAAAAGTGTCCAAAATTATTCATACCCTTCTCAATAATCAATAGAAAAGCCTTTATTGGCTATTACAGCGATCAAACGCTTTCTATAATTGCAGACCAGATGCATTGCATTTAGCAGGTATTTTTGCTCATTCATCATTCATGAAGGGTCTTCTTGCCATCAACCTGATCTTTAGCTCCCTCCACAGATTCTCAATTGGATTCAAGTCAGGACTCTGGCTGGTCCACTCTAAAACGTTAATGTTGTTGTCTTCTTACCATTTCTTCACCACTTTTGTTGTGTGTTTTGGGTCATTGTCATGCTGAAATGTCCACTGGTGCCCAAGGCCAAGTTTCTCTGCAGATTGCCTGATTTTGTCATTGAGAATCCTCATGTATTGCTCTTTAAAGCACCCCAAAGGTTCCCACCACCATGTTTGACAGTGGAGAGGTGTTCTTTTGGGTTGAAGGCTTCTCCTTTGAAGGAAATATTATTGTGACCAAACAATAAAATTTTGTTTGGTCTGCATCTGTGGAACCCAGCAGTGTGCAGTGTCCCTTGGATTGTCTGCCTTGAGACATTGCCACCAGCAGAGCCCAGATTGACCAGGATGGCCTTGGTGGTGATCCTTGGATTCTTTTTCACCTCTCTCACAATCCTTATGACCAGCACAGTCAATTTTGGCTACTGACCACGTCATCTGAGATTTTCCACAGTGCAGAACATCTTGTATATTTAATAATACTTTGCACTGTAGCCACTGGAACTTGAAAACATTTAGATATGGCCTTGTAGCCCTTTCCTGACTTGTGAGCAGCCACAATGCACAGCCCCAGGTCCTTATTGAGCTCTTTTGTCTTAGCCATGACTGTCCACAAACCAACTGCAGAAAGCTGTTGCTTTTTACCTGTTGAGTTGATTTAAACAGGTGTTCCCAATTAATCAGGGTAATTAGGATGCTTTAGAACAGCTTGGACTATTTGGAATGGTATAGAACTTTGGATGTTCCCAGAGTTTGTGAAGGGTATGAATAATTGTAGACATGACACATTTGGCTCAAATGTATATAGCTGAGAAATGTTTTTTTTCCCACACAAAAATCATAATATCAAACATCCTGATCGAATCGATGGTAGATTGTGCAAAATTCTATACATGCATGGCCAGCTTAGTATTGTTTATGCTGATAAACACTGATAAAGGAAAAAGTTTTCTTTTACAACAGATGGCCAAACAACATTGTCCAAGCTCCATATCTGTCGATACCTTCAGGTAGTTTTTGAAGGAGCAGGGAGAATACCCATTATTTCTTTGTGGCACACTTGATCTTGGTACCTTTTATGACCAATTTAGATTGGAAGGGGGTACAGATACTGGGGGGTAGAGCAATGACACCCGAATTCTGCACTCCTTAGCAGCCTGTGCGCTGACCATAGTGTTTTATTGTAATTTTTGATGGTTATTGGTTGGTTATTAGAATGAATTACAAGGATAATTGTTACTATTTTTTTTTGATGCATTGTTGCCTTAAAAGTCCCCACTAGGACTCAACCATTTTGGTTTTAGTTTTTGAATATGGTTGAAATATTAAAGCCAATAAACAACTGTTGCCTATCTACAGTAGTGTTCAAACAGAGATGCACAACAAATCGTTGGACCACGCAATAATGATATTTCAGTTATAGAGCACTTTGCGTTCTTCCTAGAATTCACCTTAATCCATTTTTCTTAAAACAAGTCATTGTTCCTCTACATGAAAATCACACAGGCTGTTGCAGAGTGCAGAACAGCTCATGATACATGGATTCATTTTGCATGTGTCTTATACAAGGGCTTTGGACAGAGATAATGCATTTTCTATTCTCCAAATATATTATTCTGCTTTGGGATCTCCCGAGGCCATTAAAATGGACAGACCTGTATTCCATCTGACGATGTATTACGCTTATAAATCCATTGCATTTTGGTGGAAATCCCCAGTGCTCCTGTGCCTCACTCATGGATATTTCTAGATAACACTTTCACCTATGAATCAATTGTGTTCCAAGACTATTCTAACTAGGGCTCGGGAAATGTGTATGCTGAAAATGTGAACGCTTAAATTTTCTTCATATATGCCATGTATACCTAATATTTTATTTATGGAAATATGAATAAAATGGTGATTCAAGAGACACTCCACACCATATGATTCATTTTCATATATATATACATAAATATATATCTTAGATTATATGTACATTTAACATATTTTCTGCCATTATTTACCTGTAAAAGCCCACCTTGTGTAAACATCCAAATCCCTTAAGGTAGCTGCTGGGCGTTCCCTCTTGGTTGTGATGCCAACAACCCCAGCAGATTCAAAGCTCTCACTCAATGGACACTCCATAGTAGGGTCAGCAATCGTTTCCACATTAGTGTCAATTAGACTGTTGATGTGGCAATCATAAATAAATAAAACATGGCTGTATAGTTTTCATTTCTGTGAACTGGAGACATCCCTTATTCGCCCAGTTGTGCTGGACATACACGGGTAGATTCCAGTGCAATCGACCAACAATCAATAACAGCGTGGTGACGTCACCACACTGTGATTGATCGCGGGTCAGTCGAACAGTAATCAATGGTGCCCATCAATTGCTTTTTGATGGGGATCCGGGACACCCATGTTGTGAGTAAATCTCTCACAACAGGGGCTGAGAACTGTGAGGAGAGAAGGCAGCCCTGCAGCCAGCATGGCCCCTCTCTCCTCGTGGACAGAGCAGTGACAGGCTCCGCCTACTTGCCACTTCTGCTTTCAGTACTTCGGAGGGGGACTCAAGGTCCCCTTCTGAAGTAATAGAAAACGACCGTGGTATACGGTCATGTCCGATAGCCTTGTTTTTGAGCGCGTTTGATTGATCGCGCTCAAAAGAAGGCATATAGGGGTATATTTGTTAAAATATTAGAGCACGATCTAGCGCACACAGCATTCTATTGTACTCAAATCTATTTACAAATCTACCCGTGTATGCCCAGCTGTAGTTGATGCCAAACACAATATATTTTAATCATTGGTTCCTTAACACTTGATTCTTGTGTACTTGTAGTATTCTCACTTTGCACATTGCATATGCATATTTAGTATTTAATTACTTCATATCCATGCTGAAATTTTTATGACCTCTATTCATAATTAGAATAATCATTGCCAAAACACAATAATGGAAGTCCTGGACGACTCCTAGGAAGCTTGACCTTGTTTAAGCCATAATTGTTTAGGTTACAAAGAAATGTTAATGGCCATTCTGCAGTTACTCCTTATGTTCTCCACTGTAACATATTACAAATCTAATATGATGAGCAAATAACACCAGTTCTTGGTATGAAGATGAGTTGAATATAAATTACCGAATTTATAAGCAAATCCCCATTTTTAAAGCATCACCTCTACACTAGTGTGATTTCTTCTGTTATTTCACAATAACTAACTCCAAGGTGTCATTCTGGCTCAGTTGCCCATCTTTGAATGCAATATAGGCTTGGACTCGCATTCCACACTTGTCAAGTTTTAGACTGCCCTTACACCTACAGAACAAACAATTGACTAGAGAATACTCTTTTTAAGAGCAACACCCAGCTTTCTTAATTCAGCAAACACAGCCACACACAAAGTAGTGTACTACACATGTTTATAAATATCTCATTTTCATGGGTCGGCCAGTATGGCAATTAACATCTGTAACAGCGGCTGCCATGTGCCTTTGCCCCCTTACTTATAACTGCAGTCCCGGTCACTTCCTAGAATTTAGGGGATTGGTCATGTGTCCTCACTGTCCATTCCTGCATGTATATAAGTTACTCAGCCCTTACTACAGTTGCCTCAGTGTCAAGGCCCCTGTGTCTTGATATTTCCCATTAAGTTTCCTGTGTTACTGATTCATGCCTCTGTTCTTTGACTGCTGCTTGTTTAACCCTTGTCTGCCTGCCTTGACTCTCCTGGACTGCCTGATATCTAATTGTACAGCCTGCCCTGACCCTTTGCTTGCTTTACTATGTCTCTGCCTTGTCCTTCGGTCCTGCACTGTGTAACCGACAGTACTGGGCCTTAGACGAAGTTAGGATGACAACCACAAGAGGAGGAA
>CM070037.1:61855895-61881476 GCA_036250615.1 Ptychadena robeensis | reverse complement strand
CCACACGGGGGACCCCGAGGGTGCCGCATTCCCCCCAGTAGGTATAGAGGGCTGACACACTGTTGCTGTGCCTACCCTCCCTCAAGAGGTAGCGACCTGGTGTTCCCCTCGGGAACGTTTATCCCCACTTTCAGGGGTATTGTGAAGAAAGAGTGGGTTCACTTAAACAACACCCTTAGAGGAGATAGGACTTGTGGCACAGTGGGTCCACACCTGCTGGTTTGTGACAAAATCACAGGACCTCCCTCTTCTTCTGTTTGGTCCTTAATGCTGCACTAAACAACACTAATATATAAATAAGTATAAGCCCAATTCAAAGCAGTAGTACTCTGATCCAAGTTTAGCATCATCATTTAGCATTAGGAATACAGTGGTGTGCAAAACTATTTGCCCCCTTCCTGATTTCTTATTCTTTTGCATGTTTGTCACACTTAAATGTTTCAGCTCATCAAAAAGCGTTAACTATTAGTCAAAGATAACATAATTGAACACACAATGCAGTTTTAAATAAAGGTTTACGTTATTAAGGGAGGAAAAAAAAACTCCAAATCTACATGGCCCTGTGTGAAAAAGTGATTGCCCCCTTGTGAAAAAATAACTTAACTGTGGTTTATCCCACCTGAGTTCAATTTCTGTAGTCACCCCCAGGCCTGATTACTGCCACACCTGTTTCAATCAAGAAATCACTTAAATAAGAGCTTCCTGTCACAGAGAAGTAGACCAAAAGCACCTCAAAAGCTAGACATCATGCCAAGATCCAAAGAAATTCAGGAACAAATGAGAACAAAAGTAATTGAGATCTATCAGCCTGGTAAAGGTTATAAAGCCATTTCTAAAGCTTTGGGACTCCAGCGAACCACAGTGAGAGCCATTATGCACAAATGGCAAAAACATGGAACAGTGGTGATCCTTCCCAGGAGTGGTCGGCCGACAAAAATTACCCCAAGAGCGCAGAGACAACTCATCCGAGAGGCCACAAAAGACCCTAGGACAACATCTAAAGAACTGAAGGCCTCACTTGTCTCAATTAAGGTCAGTGTTCACGACTCCACCATAAGAAAGAGACTGGGCAAAAACGGCCTGCATGGCAGATATCCAAGGCGCAAACCACTGTTAAGCAAAAAGAACATTAAGACTTTTGGGAAAATACCTTGTGGATCGACGAGACAAAAGTTTTTGGAAGGTGCGTGTCCCGTTACATCTGGCGTAAGAGTAACACAGCATTTCAGCAAAAGAACATCATACCAACAGTAAAATATGGTGGTGGTAGTGTGATGGTCTGGGGTTGTTTTGCTGCTTCAGGACCTGGAAGGCTTGCTGTGATAGATGGAACCATTAATTCTACTGTCTACCAAAAAATCCTGAAGGAGAATGTCCGGCCATCTGTTCGTCAACTCAAGCTGAAGCGATCTTGGGTGCTGCAGCAGGACAATGACCCAAAACACACCAGAAATCCACTGCTGAATGGCTGAAGAAAAACAATCCACCGCTGAATGGCTGAAGAAAAACAAAATGAAGACTTTGGAGTGGCCTAGTTAAAGTCCTGACCTGAATCCTATTGAGATGTTGTGGCATGACCTTAAAAATGCGGTTCATGCTAGAAAACCCTCAAATAAAGCTGAATTACAACAATTCTGCAAAGATGAGTGGGCCAAAATTCCTCCAGAGCGCTGTAAAAGACTCGTTGCAAGTTATCGCAAACGCTTGAAATGCAGTTATTGCTGCTAAGGGTGGCCCAACCAGTTATTAGGTTCAGGGGGCAATTACTTTTTCACACAGGGCCATGTAGGTTTGGAGTTTTTTTCTCCCTAAATAATAAAAACCATCATTTAAAAACTGCATTTTGTGTTTACTTGTGTTATCTTTGACTAGTCGTTAAATGTGTTTGATGATCAGAAACATTTTGTGTGACAAACATGCAAAAGAATAAGAAATCAGGAAGGGGGCAAATAGTTTTGCACACCACTGTATATCCATAATGACCTGGATGAAGAGGCTTAAATTGAAGGGGGTAGTTCTACATTTACTTTTTAATTTCTCAAAAACTTAAGTTCACAGCTATCACAACTACATTTGATCCTACGTGTCATGTCATTACTAAAACACAGAAAGTGTCAGAGGAGTGAGATGTGCACTGTGAAGGAAGAAGCCAGCAGATAACACCTGTGCCTCCTCTGGTCCTACCATTGTTCGAGTGCAGCAGATGTGAATCTGATTTCCCGATAATTTGTTCTATAACAAACTGTATGAGACGGTTAAGTGAAGGAGAGGAGGTGACAGACAGTGTGAATCACACAGACAAGCAAAACCATTTGTCAAGCCAAGTCCCCAAAATATCTAATCATTAAGTTGAGCTCTATTGTTCAGAGTTCTGTGGTTTAATGTGCTGTCTCTGATGATTAAGAAAACTAGTGAAAAATAAGAAACATTTCTTAAAACACTGCAGGTAAGTAAGTTAGTCATTCCCTTAACCAATGCTTGCAAAGTAGGAGTATGTGGGGTATAAGATTTTAATTGAGCTGAGATGAGTCAGTGTTTGACTTCTACATTGATCTAACTGTGTGAGTGACTTCAAGATTCAAGATAATAGGCAGAAAAACAAGACATATGGAGCACAGAAGATAAAGTATCATTTGCAGTCTGATTTCAGGCATGTAGTTTACTTGTGAAGCAAAGTCTATTGTGTAACCTCTGAAGTGAACTGTAGAGTCATTCCTCTACTGACACTCGTCAAGCAATGATCTGTAAAAAGGCTCTGTGAGTAAAGGTCTGCATACATGGGTCAATACCTGCTAGATCGATACTTCATCTATTAAATGGTGAATCGATGTGCACCACTTTGCACAATCAATTCCCGTTTTATCTTTGGGTGGGGACCCTCTTCCAAAGTAATGGCAATTAAACAAGGATTTATCAAGCTTGAGTGAGCTTTCTTCGAGCAGGATGGATTCATCCTGTTGAAAGAAAGGCTCGCCACATTCGACTCGTGAACTTGCATGTTAACTGATTGTTCGGGAATCGAACTAAAAATTCTGGCTTTGCCATCATGTTTTTAAAGATAAATTAAAAGCAAAAAATTCCAGTGTGTCTTGTGAGTTTACACCTGAAAATACCCCCATCATCACAGAACAATTAAATAGACACAGAACAATGTATAAAGAGTTAGAAATATGCTTATGGATATAAAAATCAACAAACAATAATGATTACAGTATAAAGTAGATAGCAGAAGGTATTACCATTCCCTATAACTTATTGTACAGTTGTAAGTGAATCATTTCAAAATTTTGATTCAGCACCCTATACATTGCAGCATATAATGGGCAAAAAATATTTTTCCCATTCTGCTGGACACAGTGTTCCGACCGGCAAAGCAGATGTTAAGGAGGCCCCAACGCCAGAGCTGTATGTGAGCTTGGCAGCCCAAGCCCCAAGGGCGGCTCTACCATGTACTTCTGTCACTGTGTGTGAGTTGCCCAGCTCATAGACAGGAGGCACAGAGAAGATCCACCCATGCACTGTACAATCAGCAGCACTGGGTGATGACACTGTTCTTGGCTCTGTTCGTGTGTGGGAGAGAGCTGGCAGTGTGAGGATGGCAGCTCTTTCATCTGCCTCTGTCACTTTATTGTTTATTCAATAAACATTCACTAAAGGATATTTAACTGGAAGAATTGAATCATGGCCAACCCCAAATGATAAACAGATAAAACAGACCCTAGTGAGTTTGGGAGGGCCTAAATAGGATACCCCTAATCCCAAAGATAACTAAAGAGGATTTAAAAGACTCTCATGAAATCAGTTCAAAGTCAGGTTGAAGAGTTAGCAGTTAATAGGTCTTAATTATTAACATGATAGAGCGACATTAAAAAACAAAACAAAAATAAAAACAGAATTTGACAGATAAATGGTTAAAATCACTGGACCAGTATATTTTATGGCTTATTCCTTAGTCTGATGTGCTTCACACTTTTCTCTTGGGCATCTTCAGGGACAGAATATTGCAATACAAAAAATTAAATAGGCACTACAACAGCATGGCCCAATGCCTCAATTGGTGATTAGCTCAGTTTGTTGGTACAGTCACACTGTGTCTTCCCAGCCATGGTCCCTTCAACCATCCTATAGAAGCATTCACTAGTACAGAATATCAATGTTTTATAGTGAGGTAGTGAAAGGTCATAGTTAATTCACAGAATCTTTGATCTAGTAGACCTTAATTGCAGGTCACAACTAGATTAAAACTACAGAAACAAGGCCCAACACTAGGAGGCTAATTCTACAACTAAAGACAATATTCTTAAACCCTAAGCAAGATAAGCATTCTTTTTAAGAAAGTAAAGTATATTGGTTGACAAGTTCGACTCTTGACTGGCTCGGTTTGGCTGTTGATAAGATAAGATAATTGCAAAGCCTCTGATAATGTTAGCATGACCAAAATTGCAGACGTAGGGAAGGGTTGTGGGAACATTACAACGTGATAATTGTTTTGCTCTAGCATATGTAGTGTTGCATAAAATAAGTTAAAAAGTCAAAATGTAACCTAAATTTTAACTTAATTTATGTGTAAACTACGTGTGCTAGAGCAATATTTATTTTTGTAATGTTTCCACAAACCTTCTCTACATCAGCAGCAGTTTTGTTGATGATACCGTGTTCAGGAGTTGCAAGTAATTTCCAACAAAACTATTAAAAGCTTTGTGACCATCTGCAGGGCAAGGTGTGAATTAGACCTTCTACAAGTTAAAGGTCTAATTCAGGTACGCATGTGGTCACCTCCCTTTCACCAGGGCATACATTCTGGAAGGAAGAGAGAGCAGCCAAGATCACGGTTGGACAGCTCCTCTCACAGCTGCTCTCCTCAGGAAGTCATAAGTATAGGGCGTTTCCCCAGATATCCAGCAAGTGTGTGTGTGTGTGGGGGGGGGGGGGGGGGGGGGGGGGGGGGGGGTGTGTTTGGGTTGTGTAAAAGGCATAAGGAAAGGGCGAGAGTAAGGAGCCAAAGTAGTGATTTCCACTGTGGCTCATTGCTCTTATCAATCTACCCCCCTCAAATGGTCCCTCTTTATTCTGAAATTGTTGCAAACCACTGAGTAACAACAACCATTCCAGAATAGTGGAGGAGGCACTGACACCATGTTCTTTTACATAAAATGCCACTTTAACATCTCACCACTGGTGATTTGACAACAGTTTACACCTACGGACATGTAAATCATACAACACCTACACAGTTTCCTATCAGCAGATATGGAGTTATGCAACAAGCACAGCATGGTTTTATATATTTTCACACTTCCCACCCTGACAAGCCCATTTGAATATCACTCACTACTACTTGTCAATTTAAATAACTTGCATTTAGTTATTTATAACAATGGCCACTTTGACCTCTTTCACCAGTACCTAGCAGCTTCAACTGTTATTGACCTTAACATGACGTAATCTTAATTAAAGACATGTAGTACAAGAGATGTCAGCTGCATGGGCTGCTATGGTTACTCCACATACACTAAGGGGAAATTAATGTGAGTGACATAAAACACAAAAACAACCAAAATTGCATATAAATAACTACATCAACATTTAAAATGTGTTAATCCCTACAAACAAATGGACATACACCATTCTAATTATCAGGTTATAATCAGCACAAGAAGCCATTACTGGTTCAAAACAAAGTTCTGTTCTGCCTTGAAAAGAAGAATCTCAGTTAAAGTAATCATTACACAATTAAGGACGATGGATACGCCTACTTTTGTTTAAAAAGTTGTATGTTGAATGCAATCAGAAATCTATGGAGGCTATGCCTGTTGGCCTGAACATACTAGTAACCAGGCTGCCTGTGGTTTTATTTTATTTGATGTACTGCCCTGATACAAAAAAAACATGCAACCATTAAAACAGCATGATGTGAGAATTCCTTTCCAACATTTTTATTCTGAGGAAGTGACTTAAAACAGTAACAGTTTAGGTTTTGCACCAGAATAACAACTAAAAAAAAAAAAATGAACACATTGATATTTCCAAGTTTATTTCCACATAGGGTTTCTTTAAATGCCATAAGAGAAGTACTAAAATTACACTTTAAGTGGTGCAACTCAATACACAATTAAAAACAGTTTTATGTATTGTATTGTAGGTATGAAAGTACCTAAATCTGACTTAAGCTATATATTGAGAACATGTATTCTTGTTGTACATGGCATTCATGCATGATGCTCCCTGTACACCATGAAAAATGCAAACTGTAAAAGGTATTTAGGCCTAAACTTTAAACAATAGACTAAGAATGAGTACAGTATTTTTCGGACTATAAGACCCACCGGACCATAAGAAGCACCTAGTTTTTAGGGCAGAAAACCAGAAAAAAGGATTAAATAAGTTTTCACATCAATTGGGTTAATGCAATGAATTTAATGGATGCAATATTCAATTCAGCCAGAAGATGTCACTAGCAGCAGTACAAGCTCAGCAGAACTTCATACTTCACACTGATCGGCAGGAGGCAGGAGGAAGGGGGGAAGGAGGGCTGGGCTGCTCTTCTCTCCCAATGTTTCTGATTCTGTGTCCGTGGGGCAGCAGAGTGATTGCTGTTCCCACGGACAGAAGAGATAGGTGTAGATGCAAGTTCATCTACACTTCTCTCTTCATTGCCTATGCCAGTTCAGGGCTGGCATAGGCAATTTCACAGTTCAGATGGGAGAGCCGGCACAGGCCGGCATCTCACATCTGACAGCTAAATTCCGTGCCGGGAGAGCTGGAGGGATGCCAAGGTGTGACCACGGGTGGCCGAGTGGCCGCGGGGGTCACGCATTCGGACCATAAGACACAGGCACTTTTTGCCCCCAATTTTGGGGATGAAAAAGTGTGTCTTATGGTCCGAAAAATACAGTATATTCATATACCTGAATATGACATTTGATTCCAGCTTTGTTGCACACACTCAGCATTGATTTATGTAAACTATCATGGCCATTGTATGTGTGAAAGTTATACATTAAGCTGTAACTCTAGCCATCCACTACTGACCTTTATAGCTCCAAGGCACTCAGGCTCTTCCTTTAAGCTCTCTAGCCAATCAAGAAGACAGTGTTTTTTCTCATGTATTTTGGTTATCTGATATTAAAGAAATGGCACTATGTCACACTGTCTTGAAAGAAGATTACCCAGGGGCCACCAAGTACTGGATACCATTTTTTAAGGCCTCTTAACTTGCAATAGGTCTTCTATTCAGAAAGTGAAGCCAACAGGTACTACTGCTACTAGAGGACTGGCTGCAATATCTTCACTATGGTACTCCCCAGCTTTGTTCCCTGTACATGGCAAAAAAATTTTTTAAGAACAAAGTGTGAAAAAAGAAAGGGCTTTACACACAAGAGGAACAACCATGAAGGTAATGATGAAAAGGATATCAAAAAGCCCTTAACTTGAGCAGCACATAGAACAATCACGCCTTCTTACAACTCTTATTATGCCCAATTCCATCACAAATCCCAAAAGTTAAGGGAAAATCCTCTATTCAGGATAGAGGGTGGATCAATGCAAATCATTCCTTTACGCCCAACAGCCAAATGTACATCCAGAACCGCTGATGTACAGTGCAAATGAAGTCTTATGGTACAGAGCTATTTATTCCAAACTGGTTAATCCCTTCTCACCATAACCTTCATGGTTGTTCCTTTATGTTCAGCTCTCAAGCCTCACACCATATAGCCATAGTTTCCATGCACTGCACTGATGATGACCAATAAGCCTCAAGCAGATGTATTCAGTTTGGAATAAATGTCTCTGCATGGCCACTATCCTGAAACAAGGGTTTGTACCTAAACTTTTGGGATTTGTAATGGAATGTAAATACCTTTTGTTTTAAGAAGGCTTTACTGTGCTACACACAAGAAGAGCAGCAGGCTGCAGCTGTAGAGACACAGATCAAAAAGTATGTCATTTACCACTCCAGTAATACCCTTATTGCTTGTAAACTAAGCTCCATATACTATATTGCCATGATTTGTTTCTTGTCTTTTTCATACCCTCACTGGCTTTATGAAAACAATTTGCATATGAGCTGACAATTAAAAGAAAAAGAAAATAGTTTTGCCATTGTGGATGTACAGTGAATTTTACAACCTACACTAGACGTTCCATTGTGCACACATTTAAGGATATGGATAGGCAAACAGAACTCCTACTATATAAGTGAAGCAGGCACTGCAAATGGTAACAAAATAAGAGTCATGGCCATGGAATCTAGACTGCACACACATAGAGCACCAAGGCAGATGGATCTTGGTGTTTAATCTAAGAGATTGTAATTTTAAAGTACATTACGCCTGTTATTTATTGACACATACAGCACAAATTGAGTCACTTTATTATTTCCGGCAAGCATTGGACAGTGTTTAAAGCCTCCTGAAGAATGGGTTTTAAATGCTTTGTAAATTGGTTGTTTTATAGAGTAATGTATTTTATTAAACCCCTGTAGGACTGTAAGTGTCCTCTAATTATTTCTGGATGCTTTGCAGATATTTTACTGAAGAGGTTTTGTTTGGGGAAATCATTACTGCAAACATATAGTACAGGCATTCCGCACCAAAATTCTTTTTGCGGGTCAAGTGCCGCCCAATGAATAGTATTAATCAAAGCAATTTACAAAAGAAAAAAACAAGTAACAACTTGTTTGCTAATTTCCCAAACTGGTTAGATGTTAAAAGGGAATATAAAAAATATAAAGCACAGAAAGTTCATCCTGTTTCAAGGCTAAGGTTTCACTATCAAGACATAATAAAATCAACTGCTCCTTAGCAGGTTCAAAACATTTTTAAACCTTAGATGTAAAACAACATATTCCAACATCAACATATTCCAACATATTATAATTAATTTTGCATTTTATAGCCAAATTGTGAAGCCGTGTGTGAAAAACAAAGTAAATCCCATCAACAGGAAGTTTGCCTTTGACTCTCTACAACATGTCTTTTTAATGATTATTCATTTTTACAATCATACTATTATATGGTCATGCCACAGAATTAAATAGTGCTTGAGGTCTGTACTATTACTAGGCTATGGTTTTTTTTAGCCACTTTGTTTTTATTTGTTGGTGCCCATGTGACCATACCTCAACCACCCTTCTTTACAGTTGATAAGAATTGTAAATGCAGATTTTCACCAAACGTAGCGCTGAAAATATTTAATATACTTTTTCTGCTCTGCCGAAAATAAATTGTTCTAGACATCATATGGTTTGTTAAGATACAACGTTACAAACCTAAGCAGTGCTGCCATGACCTTTATAGAGGAAAGACATTTTCTTTTAGAAACCCTTTTAAATAAACCATATTTGGCCAGTCTACTTCTAACTGTCATAACCTTTAACATGCTCACTGAGGTCTATAGAGTCTGAGATATAGCTCTTAAGCTGTACATGATCTGATTTTGGGGTGAATTTGCTGGAACATCAACTTCTGGAAGGATTGGCAACTGTCTTGAATGTTCTCCACCTATAAGTATTCTGAATTTGACTTAAGGTACCCAAATGGGAATCGAGGCACACCACTTTAAGTGCTTGATTACCACTCGATATATTGGAGGGGGACCTGTCCACTCCCTCTTTGACCAACCTGGGAGTGGGATGCTTACCCCAATTTATCATGAAAAGCATGGTCTGTCTTCCCCAAATTTGAGTATTGCACTATTTAATTTATTGCAATATATTGTGTTCCCAGATTGCATAGATGTGAACCCTGTCTGACTGAAACTGATATTTATTATTACTCGCTTATGAAAAGGCAGTTTTTTACTTACAGCACTTTGAGTCCCCTTGGAGAAAAGTGTAAGAAATTATTACTAACATGAGTATGATTAGTTCAGCGAGAAAACACTTTGTTTAAAACACTTTCCATTAATGAGGACCACCTGTGTATTGGGATGACAGACTGCTCCCCACTTCTTCTCACCTTCCCCTATTTATCACGACTGCTCTGGTAAATAAACTGCTCATCTGAAAGAAAAACTAGAGGTGTTATGAGTTGTAGGAAAGTTGCGTATTTAATGTTCCTTTTGAAAATGAGAGGATTAACTAACCTTGATGTGCTATGTGATGACAAAATGAATCACTAAAAGTATAAATCATTTTCAAATGTATAAAGGCAGCGCCCAGGAGGTTTTACATTTGTCCTCTCTTGTGTTTCTTTTCTTTCTTTTACAAATTTGCAGGTGAAGAAGCGAGAGCCACAGCTAATTTGTCAAAGCTAAGTATGGAATCTAAGCAGAAAAGATAAGCACTTTCTCTTACCAAGCCTCCTGCAGTTTACATGATGAGGACACCTAACGCAACAAATCCCCTAGACGGTACTAATTCCAGCTTTCAAGTGGTCCTTTGAGATATGAACACATTGTTTCTGCGAGAGGTAGAATCACAAAAGAGCCTAGAACAATATAACTGTGACCACAATCCATTCTCCAACTTGTACTGGAATTGTATACATGAATGCGAAATGCACACTTCCATCAGTTCATGCCTGCCATAAAATTCACGCGCATTTCAGGTCAAATGTACTTTTCTAGCAAGCCAGTAATGTGATTTATTTCACTCAAGAACTGAGCTGAAATGATGCAGTTTGACAGATTTAATAAAGCAAGAATCTGTTTTTCTTAAATGCTCCCTTGATGCTGTTTTACCGAGTTTTGCCTGCTAAACAGTAGGATTATCAATTTTGTCAAGGTTAAGTCGGAGCGCTTTACATATTGTTCATGCTCCCATGGTATATATCAAGGTCTGCTATTGTTTGAGACTAATCACTGGCCCTCCCTTTTGTCCTACTGTTTCTTGTGCATAAGAATAATATGCAGATGTGGCAAGTTAGAACGGGATGCTCATTCAGCTGATGATAGTCTAGTGATTTATAGCATTTTAGGGACAGTGGAAATGAGAACCACAAAAAGCTATATGACTGCATATCAGAGTCACTGGAATGCATTTGCATAATTATGAATGGTCCAATGAACAGCAGCTGTCATAATGCCATATCATATCGAGGGGGCACTGTCATATCATTGTGCACTACCAAGGGGAAAATATGTGAGTCACACAGACTCCTACACAACTACTTTATACATGTCTCACAGTAAAAAAATACTACTACATTTTTTTATTATATAACACGATAATGAACTAAAATGTCCTTTGCACTGCCTGTGTTAATTCTTCAAACGAACATAGGGACCTTGATGTATGTCTGAAAAGAGCTACACAAAGTAAGGCTCAATAAGACGAGAAGTAACTAGAGAGAACTTAGATGGGAATAAGGGATCAACAGGGCTGTTTTGGCTGTTGAGAGAGGACTTGGACTCAAATATTGATTTCCATCACTTCTGGTCAATTGATTCAGGCAAAAAGGAGTGGAATTTCAAATGATTGACCTCTGGATATTCTGCAATCTTCATGGTGGTTCTCACATTGAACATCACAGCCTTGCGATGGTCAGGAAATTTGTGTGAAATTTTTACTAGCTTAAGCAAATTTGCAAATTGCAAAGCCTCTAAACATGGTGTCATCATGGTATCAATTGATTATCAGAACATTACACAATAAAGGTATTGCTATTGCACATGTATTTTAGCATACATTAGGTTCAAATCAAGTTGAAATTTCGACTTAACTAAATACATGAAAGATACTCTTAATTGGCTAAATTGAGTAATTAAAATAAAAAGCAAGCTTTCAGGATGTCTCATAACCCGTTTTCAAGCTAGTTACTATTCTGGTTTGTGAGACTAACATTTATACACAAAATTAAAAGGACAGAAATATTTTAATAAAAACAACTTTTTTGTCTTGACATATTAGACTGATAAAGGTGAAAATGAAGTCAGTTAGCCAATAAAGTGTATCACTTAAACTCCAAGGAGGTTTAGTGGGGTGCATTACCTTCAGCAGGATGTCAGGGTGAGAAGTTAGGAAGGAGGGGAACATTATCTTCCCTGCTTGTCCATTGTGAATTCTGCCTTATGGAATGTGGAATGTTATGTTATGTGGAATGTTATGCTGTCATAGATAGGAATGATTCTTCTGCAAGAGAGCTAATAGGGTAAACACATGATCAATTTGATCAACTGATTAATATTATTCTGACCAGCTATTTTAGCCTAAAGAGGAAGCAGAAATTAGATTTTTAACAGTGAATAAGGGGAAATCAACTGCTTGAGTACTCTAGAAGGAGAACTTGCCATCACTAGTCAACAGTATGGGAAGTGAAGGAAATCTCTAAAACAAACCAGTAAAAACCCATCAATGGATTTTACTTTCCCCCACACAAAAGTATTTTTTTATGGGATTACCTTTTAACTGTGTTTTTTGTGGAAACAAAATACATACATAAATTTGACCTTGTATTTGACTCTAACCTAACATGTGAACTGCAGTGCTCAGACAACAAAGGGTAAAGGAACAATTAAGCCCATCGGATATCAACTTGATATTGAATTTAAATATAGCATTTAAAGAATGTTCCTTTCATCTTAGGCCTAGTCCTATATAAGCAATATTTCTAAAAAGGTCATTCACACTCCAAGTTAGGAACATCATTGCGATTGCTCAGATAGTGACAGAAGTTATACAGTTCAAGAAGAATAATATGTCTTAGGGCTGAACCTTGTACTTAAAGTGCCATTTGTCCTGAAAACGCAAAGACGGGTGGCAGTGTCTCCGAGACGGCAATTTAAAAAAAGGTCACATCAGAACACAGTTCAAGTCACAAAAGTTATAAATGGTTTGTACAATTACAAGAAACCAAAACAAAGCGAGAAGAGATGGCTCTGCGGAAGACTTTAATCCGGCTACATATCAATATTCTGTCTTTTATAGGAAGAAGACCCTCGCACTATTCCCCCCCCCCCCAAAAAAAACTGTTCCTTTTAAATGTAATTGCTCATTTGTGACAACAGAAGACTCCTTTCTAGGCTGTGTTGCCTTTCTTTCTTTTCTAATATGTACTTTCTGAATGTGTGAACTAATAAAGAATACCAGAGCCAGAATAAAGTCAGAGAAACACACAAAGAAAGAAGAATGGACGGGAGAAGGCAGTTTATTCCATGTGTCAGTTATTTATCCCTCAATGCAAGTCCTTTCTACCTCTTTTCAGCATTATCTACCTTTTTAGGGGAAAAGCTGACTTAAAATATAGTTATAAAGTAATCACTGTACTTTTTTTTACCCTCAGGCTGTCACATAAAGTATTGTAACGCAATGCGTTGAGGACACCTGACGCCAGAAGGAGAGGAATGATAAGTGAGCCTTGCTCTTATTTATGCATAGTGCCTGCTAAAACATCTCTCAATCTGTTCAGAGTACACCATGAATATTTGTAAAGTTCTATGCACACTCTTACCTTTCTGTCAATGCAAGCCACTGAGCGCCCAGCAAACCGGTTCACAACTCCTCGTCGAATGTTGACCTCATCACTGAGAATGTCTTCCCAACGTCCATTTCGAAACTTGAACAGCTTGTCTGAGTATGTTGCCATACCTGAAAAAGAGGAACAATTTTTGGTTAGATTAATGAAGAACAAATAATTTTTTGAGTTGATTGAACAAAAATTTAGAATGGCCAATTTGTTTGACAGATAAATTTTGTTTGACCTCGGACAAAAAAACGTTTGAAAGGTCATCGAACGTGTTGGTAAATTTTTATCTCGTAATTTTAATCGAACAAAAAAAATTAAATTGAACAAAAAATTGGCAGTTAATTGAAGACAAAATGTGTAAACCCACCTTTACGCTTCCAGATTCACTCAACATTATCATTGAATCAAATGGAAAGCTCTGGAGTGTAATTCTTTACTCCAGACAAACGCTACATGACGACATGAGTGGGCCAACAAAGTGAGATTTGCCCTGACAAAGTCACTCATCCAATATCTTGACACATGACACAGTCTGTCAGGCCACAAAAATAACGGTGGCTCAGGTGGTTAGCACTCTGACCATAGAGTCCTAGGTTCAAATCCCAGCCTGGACACTAGAACATACAAACACACAGAGTTTGTATGTTCTTCCGTGTCTGAGTTGGTTTCCTCTGGGTACGCCGGTTTTCTCCCACACTCCAAAGACATGCAGTAAGTTAATTGGCGTCCCCAAATAAGGTTCTCCTATCTTAGTTACATATACATGACTATGGTAGGGACATTAGATTGTGAGCTCCTCTGAGAGACAGCTAGTGATATGACTGTATATGCTGTGTAAAGCGCTGTGTAATATGTCGTTGCTATATAAATACAGGATAATAATAATAACTATGCCAATGGTGTAAATTAAACAGTCAACAGGTTCCAGGATCAATATGTAGGTTCCTGGTAAGTCTCTTTTTACGTTAAGTTCCTCAAATCTCATGCACATTTAGATTCTGCATGTATTGGCCTTAGTGCTCAATGGAAGATGAAGGGGACCATGGTTATCTGTTTCAAAATATGTTCAGCTGCTAGATGATAGCACATAAGTAACCAATATTGGCTGAGATTTGCCAATGAATACACGGACCCTGGTTTACTAGAGAAATTAAGAGAAACTATGCAGAGAAGTTCATTAGCATATGAATTGTCCTTTTTCTTATTGATTCAAATGTTTACAATTGTAAATAATAAATAATAATAATAAGTAATCATGTTAAAAGAAAATATAAAAAAAAAATAACGCTAGTCAGAGCAACAGGACTTGCAGGTGGGGAGTATATGTAATGGATTAAAGCTATAGACAATAATAAAGACATGTAAAAAAGACCTTGATTTTATTTTTACAATAAGAAATGAAAATTAATTGCATCAAAAAATTGTTAAACAATATGGGAATAAAAGGGTAAATATTAAAGTCCACAACTAGTTCTAAGATACGTTTCCATCACATCATCATCCATTATTGTGTTTTAGCTCTTGAATGGGTAAAAGGTTAAACTATATACCATTTTTGTCAGTCTATTTTTGTATCTTCCGTTAAGCCAAATCTGACATTTAGTCTCCTGTAGAGGCATGTATAAAGCTTGGCTTTTCTGCAAGCTATGTAAAGGTTGTCTATTTAAAGGAAACCTTTACCAACAATACAATGTGTGTTCCTGGAATGGTTTATAGCTGTGGCCCTCTGATGACACGTCTGATGACACTATTGATGTAATCCTGTACAGTGCGGATCGCGAATATTAGAATCACAAATTTTTGAGAATTTGTGAAGATCTTGAATATAGTGCTATATCTTCTTAATTGCAAATATTCCAGAATATGTGGAAGGAAGGTAATATATGATTAGCTTTCATGTGATAGTGTTGATTGTGAAAATATGTGAATATCGGCACTTTTTATTCCGAAAATCTTTTGTGCAATTAAGGTAATGACTGGAGATCACAAATTCTCTTAAAATCTAAAAATCTACTCATGATCATACTGTCTTCCTGTCCCCTTCAATGCATTCCAGCTCTGCCAGGGCATTTTGGTCCAATAGAGTGAGCTTATAAGAGACAACACAAGAAGCAATCGCTCTCATTACTTAGCAGACAATTGTCAGGCACAAAACCATCACATGGACCCTCTAAGGAGGGTTGACTTTGAATTGGTTAGTATCAGGAACATCTGAGTGTGCTTGGACAAGCAACTATCAGCAATTTCAATAAGCATGTGTCCCGATGGGTAACACTTGACCAGGGGTGACAGGGCTAGTGACATCAATGATATGAAGGAGTGGACTCACTGGGCTAGCTGCACAACTTGCACAAGTGCAATCTAAGATGCAGTGTTTAAGGATCCACCTGGTGTTCACCAGAGCACCCCCTAAAAGGGGTGATGGCTTTTGCTGCTCAGGTTGTGGCCCCCAGATGCACACATGCAGTTAGTAGCTGACAATCAAAGCGTTAAGGTGCCCAGAAATGAGACTAATGCCAGGCATACACGCGGCGACCATCGCCGACATCTGCCCCGATTTCTTCCGGGATTGTAAACGTGATGACGTCATCACATTTACAATCCCATTGCATTCTGGGGCCCCTTCAGTCGGCTGGGCACCCTTCGTGTGCCGGCCATAAGCTACAATGAAGCAGCCGCTTCATTGTAGCTTATGGCATCGGCTCCCATCGGCTCAGATTTTCCGACATGTCGGATCTCTGGCCAGCCGAGAAGTCGGGCGACAGGGATCTGTCGCCCCATGTGGGGACATGCCGATAAACGGCCGGATTTTAACCTGACCGACGGCACGCACGCCCGTCGGTCAGATTAAAATCCGGCTGTTTATCGGCATGTGTATGGCCAGCATTAGACAGTCTGAGGAACAATAATATGGGAGTGAAGACATGAAGACCTTCTTGTTCAGTCAACTTCCTGTTGCATAAGACTTCCTTAAATAGGGAGGAGCACATCATAAGGTAGGGGAGTTCTGTTAGCAACCAGCAGAGGGGAAACTTTTTTGAACACCCTTGTCCACTGGGGCAAAGGAATAAAACAGGAAGGAGACTCTGTTAAGGTAACAGACACAGCTCCCTTAACCTGCAGGAATCTGTGACAGCATTTACCTTTAAAGACAACCAGTGAGTATACAAATATAGTTACTGCCACTGAGAGAGAGAGAGAGAGAGATACATATAGACTCCTACATTTTACAGTGTGACAAAATTTCTTATCATATTTATGGGGTTAGCACAAGATCAATAAATTCATGTTGCTTTATTGATCGTGGTCATGTTGCAATTGATCTCTAAGAATAAAGGGTTTTGTCCTGTGTGCTTGGAAATAGTGTTTTGTCAATGTCCCCCGAGCGTACAAGTTGGAAAATTCTGTTCTTAAGGGCTTTTATAACTGACATTTCTGTAGAAACAGAATAAAACATACTATATGGCTTGCAGTTGTAACTCCACTATGGTGGCACAGTTTTTAATCAAGATCTCTTCCCTACTCTTTTTGCTTGGCATACCATTTCTGTTAAACAAAACTTAGTTTCACCTGCCAATATCTTCATGTGGGTTTCCAGAAGTACAAATGAAAGGACCACTGAATGAATTACGCATGCTGCTGTATCAAATATTTCCTCTTCAGAAACACACATGGAACCATGCTGTGCTTTATGATGTACCAAAGATACACTTCTCAGTAAGCTCTTAAATCAAAGAAAAAAGCAAGTGAGGTAATAATAGAAGGAAGAGGGCAACTGGTCTACTGTTCTTTCTTTATTATCTGCCAACTTCTACCCTTCTCCTGCCCAGGAGATTGGTTGGGAGTTATGATGTCTAGGGTATTAAATGCTTAGATATCAGCTGTTTGATTTAAACAAAATCTAATCGTTAATAAACTCTGTTTTATAAGGTATTAGACTTGATGTAAAAAGAGCGATATCCTAGAGTTCAGTCATAGACTACATTTTCTTTTTATTATATTTGCTTTGGATTATATTTTACTTTCAATCTATTCTGCCTGTCTGTATCAGATCATGTATGTGTTCCCTGTCAAGAGTATAGATTTTCTAATTTTAACATTTGTAGACAATATTAGGTTTGTAGACATTTAGACATTCATTTTTTTACATTACATACTGCAAATGTACTCACATTTATTGTCTAAAATAGTAACCACTTTTATCACTCTTATCATATTTCATGATAGCCCTATTTATAGTATGATATATCAGTATAGAAGTGCTATAAAATAAACCAATATTATTCAGATAATGAGCTGTAACTAGCTGTCCAAAAGGAACATATTTTCATTTACAAATTGCTATAAAGTTTAAATATAATAATATATTAGTTTAGAGAAGGAAAAACTGTGAAATGTTCTTATCAGTTGTAAAAAAAATCCCCTGCAGTACCCAATTTCAGCCACAAAAATGGTGTCACTAGAGAGCACACTTCAGGCAGAAGGGGGGGGGGGTGCATTTTGTTCGTCTCCCTTCTTGCCAGCTGTGCATGGAATAGTGATCCTAGCTAACAGGCAGGCATACATTATAAAAATATTTTTTTTCATTTTGTATATTGTTTAATAAATTTGAACTTTTTAATCTATTTAAAATGTGTGGCCATTAAAGTCCCGTATCTCAGTACTCTATGATTTGTTCTACAAGCTACCTAGCCTAATGTAGAAGTTGACAAGTCTAAAGGTGGCCATACATGGGTTGATTTTTGTTCGATTCTTGAACAAATTGATAGCCTTGCATGTTTGCAGCAACCATTCAGGATTGATTGTTCAGAAATCGAACACGGCCACCTTTTCTTCAAACCGGATCAGTCGATCCCGCTTGAAGAAAGCTTGATCAAACAGGGGACCAACATGTTGGTATAGTCCAGTTAGATTACCTTTACTATGGATAAGGACCAGGGACCCTATCCACAGTATTGAACGGGATCGATTGCGCTATATGGTGAGCATCAATTTGCTATTCTATTGACAAACACTCGAGCGCAGGATGGTGATGTCACGATGATGGTATTAACACATGTATGGGCAGCCTTAGTTATTTACTTATTAGTAGTGATGGCCGAACTGCCTGCAAGGCCAACAGTTCCGCCGCGCCCTTCTTCTAGCTGGCGAGCAGTACGGATGTTGGACCCGCCCTGTTCCCCGGCGAGAAGGAGCTCTCTATTCTTCTTTCGGCGGGATCAGGAGTAGCGAGATCCCGTCGGAGGATGAATCTGTTCACTAGAAGTTCCGGCATGAAGCCGGTCTTCTAGTGAGCAGCCGTCACACCCGGCTATTGAACCAGGAACTATTCCTTCCAGGTACTGGATGTGACGTAACATCCACATTTTCAGATTCAAATTTGAATCTGTCCGCGAACAGGCGGATGGCGGACTTCTTTAAAAGTCTGATCCGCCTGTTGGCAGACGGACCTGGCCGAAGTTCGGCCATCACTACTTATTAGTTCATGATTTATTACAATGAATAAAATGAATTACTTCTCTGGTA
This sequence comes from Ptychadena robeensis, assembly GCA_036250615.1. Lineage (NCBI taxonomy): Eukaryota > Metazoa > Chordata > Amphibia > Anura > Ptychadenidae > Ptychadena > Ptychadena robeensis. The sequence goes on along the minus strand of CM070037.1, from coordinate 61,862,544 downwards.
GTTAGACTGCATATAGTTGGAATATGTCATAGAGATGTTTAACTCCATTTGACCTTTTGCATTGCAAGGGTAATGACCATCAGATATGGCGACAAAAATCATTATTTTAACCCACATCAATATTACAAAAGACGATTGAAAAACCTTTAATGAACTTAAAATGTATTGTTTAAGTTAGCCTTTAACTTCTGAAAACTTTTGCCTACACACATACGGCTGCTACAGGCTGTTCTTTCACTTGAATGTTAATTCCCCAGGATTTTATATGCAAGGAGGTGAGTTCTTAAGCCAGGCTACAGCTCTGAGCTTAGACAGAGTTTTACAGGAAGTGACTGTCTCAGCTAAGAAAGCCATTTATAGAAGGCAAAGCTCTCAGCATTGCAGATATATGCATGTGATTTCCAGCAAAAGAATAGTGCCCTGGGTGAAATATGAGGTGGATTAGTAGGACAATAGCTAGGTTCTGCATATGCCTCCAATCTAACTACAAGCAGCTTGCCTGCTCATGTCTGAGTTGGCCCAGCTGATGTGCAGAATAAATATTAATACTGTCTTAGAGAGTAATAAAGAATCCGCCAGAATTCTATCCTACTGATAACTTCATCAATGTTTCCCTGGTGAAAGCATTGGGGAGACGACTGAAATAGAAAATGCTGCATAAATAAAACCATTTTATCTATTTCTCTATTTTATTCTGCAATAATGCCTTGTTTTTTTTTCCAGGTTTAAGATGAAAGTGAAAAGTGTGGAGGAGAAAAGGAAAGATGGAAATGGAAGAAGACAATAAGATGAGCAATATGCTAGTTTATAGGTAGGAACCTTTTGAAACAATGCTTTCTACATAGAAGATTTTAGACAAGCTGAACTGCACATTATACATTCTAAAGCTAACATGATTTGTATTGTGCATTTATATGAACATTTCCCTAGTGCTTTACAGAGTACATTGAATGAGTTATGTGAAGTTCCTATCATAGCCCAATGCCAGTATTTTTAAATATGGTAAAAAATAAAGTGCTTGGAGGAAAACCACACAGAGAATACACAAATTTCATGCCAATATTATCCTGGCTGTCATTAGAGATGGTCAAATTTTTAGACTAGGTGACTTTGGGAGCTGATTACAAAGCCTCTGAAAATCACCAAAATTGCTGGAGATGTATAAATGGTTGTGAAAACATTTAAAACACATTTTTTTTGCTCTAGTTTTTGCAAGTTAAAAATCAAAGTCGAAATTTCGATATGCAAAAACGATTTATGTTAGAGCAATATTTTTTTGTAGTATACCCCCAACCTCAACATCTTCAGCAAGTTTGGTGATGATACCATGCTCAGGGGCTTTGCAATTAACCCCTGCCCTGTCAGAACTGCACTGAACGAGCTGGGTTTGCCAGGCGGAGATCGGAGCCACAAGAGTGCAAACTCACTAATCCGTGTGGCTCCGATCTAATGAAGAGGCAGCTGCAAGGGAACGTATCACTCCCTCCACCCCCCACCCCCCCCCCATGTGATGATCTCACTATTCAATGTTATTCCCTATGTAAAATACTAACCTGAGTAAATGATCCGGTGTCTCCATCTCGTCCTTCAGCTGGCTTCATTTTGCTTCTCTCCTGATGTTATGTTCTGTTCCTGAATGTAATACATTGGCTTCAATGTATTACAATGCTCTCCTATGTAACCTGGCACATCTGCAGCGCCATCTAGTGGCTGCAGTGCTATTAGTGGTTTCTGTGAATTATTGAAATCTTCATTATCTGATATTGTAAGTTATTTATTATATTCAGCATGTCTACCAGACTCCTGTATGGACAGACTTTGGGAAATAACAGGTTTACCATGTAAAAAACAGTTTTTCCATTAAAGTCTATAGTGTGCTTTTGGTACAGAAACCTGTACCTCAGCAGTGCACTAGGGAGGTTAACTCGAAATGGTAAAATTTTTGAAAAAAAAATCAACCATGTCTAGCTGTCATTCTTACATGGGAATTAAAGTAAGACAGCTTAGTATAAATGTATATGTGTAACAAGTAAGGACACAATAAGAAGGCCTGGATTTGTAAAGGTAGCCATACACGGGTCAACTTTTTCACAATCTTATTCTGATTCGATGGCTTAGTGCGATTTTACGATGCACCAGTCTAAAGCCTGCCACACACAGACCGATCGGCGGTGCCCACATGGGGCGACAGATCCCTGTCGCCCCACAGCTCGGCCGGCCAGTGAATGGACATGTCCGATATTCTCTGGCCGATGCCGGCCAATGCCATTAACTTCAATGAAGACCGGCGTCTTCATTGAAGGTAATTGCCGGCACACAAAGGGTGCCTGCCAATGTTGTCAGCTCGGAATAGCAGCGTGATGACGTCATCACGCTACTATTCCGAGCTGATCTGAACACTCTGTCGGCACCCACTCGGTGGGTGTATGGCCGGCTATACATCGATTGATCGTACCACCACACAGTGAGTAAGACAACATGATCGATTGTTTGATTATGAAGCACATGAGTAGTACAATCATAATTATGATCGTAAACACAACTGTAATCATGATAGTAATTGTTTCGAAGTTAGGATCGTAATTATGTTTGTCAATACAATAGTATTTATGATCGTAATTATGATCATAAATATGATCGGAAATACGTTCATTACCATTGTGAACAAATTGAAAATCAAAAACTACCTAGAAAACCATCAGCTATTTGTATTATTTAAATGTAAAAAATTACCAACATGTTCAATCACTTTTCAAACTATTTTTTGTTTGATTTCGATCACTTTTGGTTGATCAAACCAAGTGTGTGGAAATTTATATCCATCCAATTGACTTAAAAATCGATAATTGAACAGAAATATCGAACCTGGAGCTTCAGGGAAGTATATAAAGCAGAATTTCTTTCGCTGTCATATAATCATCTGTGATAACAACCACAATGGTCTACAGGGATTAGGGAATATGGAGAGTTCAAGTCAGACCTAGAGCTCTACATTGAGCATACATTATTCTACCGATGAGGGACGTTTATTTGTAATGCAGAAGATTTATCTACTGCAGAGGCATGTGTCTGGTTGGCCTCATATATTTATATAAGAAATGGGTGCTTTCTAAATACAATAACTTATAGTACTACTTCCAACAACATAGAGAGGTCCAGCACTCTGGACAGAAAAGTAAAAATTTCCTTTTATTTTAAATCACAGATAATACATAGCCAAACAAGACCCTGGGATCACCTCCCCTCTAACATGATTCACTCAGTATCCTAAGCTTATTCGTATTGTACTACTTTGTACTTTTAATTTATTGTATTGAGTTGATTTTGTTTTAAACAAAGTATGCGCCCAACTGTTTTAATGTTTTAATACAAAGCTTTAACACTATGACAGAAAAAAAATATTTATACAATATGCAAATGTTTTTGCTACATAACTGCAAGCTACTGTCTTCTTTAATTATCAAGAAAGAGATTCTTTTGCCCTTCAACATAGTGTACTGGTGGAAGAATATTCAGACAAAATATGTTCAGTCTTTTTGCATGTAATGGGTAATTACGTTTGCAGGTAGGCCTCCATAAAGCTGGGTGGTAGGGGCAAAACCTTGTAGTGCTAGACTTTAAATTACTGAGTTAATATTGTGAAGAAGATCCAGAAACAAAATGCACCAATCCACATTGCCCATAATGTCCCATGTTTTTTTTATCAGTTGTAATGTCTGAACTGTCCGCAAGGCAATTGTTCGATTTCCTTCTAGCCATGTTCGACATCAGGAGCAGAAAGATCCTTCTGGAGGAAGATTTTTACACTAGAGACCAGGTAGAGAACTGGGTCTTCTTGTGAAAAATCAGCTTTAAATATGGAAGTGACGTCAGTGACTTTGCGTCCAGTAAATGGAATAATGGACTGTGCGTTCCAGGTACCAGAAGTGACGCCAAAGACGCGAATGGGCAGGAAATTTGAATTTCACCGCAACGTGGCTGATGTTTTGCCATCACTATTAATCAGTAAATATAAATTAAGCTGACATGTTTTGGAGACTCAGCAGTCCCTTCCTCAGGGCTTTGCACAACATTGGCCTCATAAATAAAAGTGTGGCTGGACTGTAGTAATGCTAAAGTTTGCATCTTGGATTTCTGGTTTGTGCTGTAGAAATCTGATGTTTTCTGTCTTATATTAGGTTCTGAACTAAATAAAAAGGAACCTGATTCTGATCTTTTTTCAGCCATGTGTTGTTGTACTAGCAAAGGTACCATATAGAGACTCATTCACAGGGGCTTCTTGAAAAATGCTGCCTGTCAGTAGTGATGGCAGAACATCGGCCTGGACTGTCCGCGAACGGGCGGGTCGGACTTTTAAAGAAGTCCGCCGTCCGCCTGTTCGCGGACACATTCAAATTCCCCGCCTCTAGGCGGGGAATTTGAATTGGAAAAACCGGAGGTGACGTCAGTGACGTCACATCCGGTCCCAGTACGGGGTCGAAAACCCGTATTGCTCGCCGGCGAGAAGGAGAGCAAACATCCATGTTCGCCACCGAACTGTCCGCCTTGCGGGCAGTTCGGCCATCACTGCCTGTCAGTATTCCAGAAAGCGTACATGTGAATTCTGCCTAACGCCTCACTCCTTTTTCAAATTCGTAATTACAAGCTAGTTAGCCATCAAACATCCCTCTCAAGCATAGAATAGAAGCAAACTAAAAGGTACTAACAATAAGTTTTACTACCGAAGTAGTGAAGCCACCCATTGCCATAAAGGACATACAAATCACACTCACTCCTGGGACAGGGAATACTTACATTGAAGTTGATGTATACTTAGGCCATGTCTCCACAATGTTTCCTGATCTGTCAGGACCCCTACGTTAAGCACAGTACTTAGCGGCTGTTCCACATACACTTCAGCTGTTTGCATCTTGGATTTCTGGTTTGTGCTGTAGAAATCTGATGTTTTCTGTCTTATATTAGGTTCTGATCTAAATAAAAAGGAACCTGATTCTGATCTTTTTTCAGCCATGTGTTGTTGTACTAGCAAAGGTACCATATAGAGACTCATTCACAGGGGCTTCTTGAAATGCTGCCTGTCAGTGACGTCACATCCGGTCCCTGGACCGCATCCTGGAACGCATAGTTCCTGGTTACGGGAGCCGGATGTGACGTCACTGATGTCCTGATGTCACTTCCTGCTCCGAGATGGTTTCTTCACTAGAAGAGCGGCTTCATGCCCGGTCTTCTAGTGAAGAGATTCTTCCTCCGGCACGATCTCGCAGGTTCTGATCCTGCCAGAGGAAGAATATGGATCTTCTTCTCGCCGGCGAACAGGGCGGGTCGAACACCCGTACTGCTCGCCGGCGAGAAGGAGGGCAAACATCCATGTTCGCCGCCGAATACTTACATTGAAGTTGATGTATACTTAGGCCATGTCTCCACAATGTTTCCTGATCTGTCAGCACTTCAGCTGGCCGGCGGATGCTCTGTTCAGACATCCGCTAATGCAGGGGTTAACAGCGCCATGAGAACAGAGCATTCGCCAAGCAGGTAAAGTGTATGGGATCCGTCGGGACCTTCCACCAAGCACTGCACCTAGCAAAGGGGGTCCTGACGGAAGTGGAGACAAAGCCTTACATTGAAGTTAATGTTATGCCCTGTTAGTGCTGTAATATGTATGTCACAGCCACTAATAGTTTTTTCTTTTTTTTTGTGAAAGCTTTGTCAATTGAATTTTCAAAGCTTATTTATCAAATAAAGAAGCTTAATTACCATAAAGAAACTCATGGTGGGGGCGGTCAGCAATTCTATTCATATCTGCAAGGATTTACCATGCACAAACATCACAATGCAGTAAATTGGCTAGCAGTGTAGCAATCACAGAACAATCCCAAAAGGGTTATCCAAAAGTTTTAGTTGCTCTTTTTGCACTTTTATTTTTGTGATTCTACAGTAGTGATATCTTCATAATAAAAATAACAGAAAATACCTAAGATGATTTATTTTATTTGCAAAATCCCAAACTCTTTACAGCAAGAATCTGAACTATTCACATCAAAACCTACACCACCTGCAATCCAATGCCCTTGACCAAAGTCAAGTAGATAGTAGTAAATAGACTTTATGAATAATATGAGGAGAAATAAATCAACCAATTTCAATGCTAAAAAGTTCCAAGAAAAAAAAAACAGCACAGAAAGATCATTATTTCTCCAACCACAAACAGTCATATGGCTTCACATCCCGACAAAATCAAATAATTCACCATGCTGGTATTGCTGGATTTCATGAAAAAAAGTTCTATTAATATCCCTTGTAGTGATGGCTCGAACCCGGAATAGCGTGTTCGCGAACGGCGAACTAGCGCAAAAGTTTGCGAACCCGGCGAACCCGCCATTGACTTCAATGGGAGGCGAATTTTAAAAAACAAAGGGACCCTTTCTGGCCACAATAGTGTTGGGAAAGTTGTTTCAAGGGGTCAAACACCTGGTCAATGACATGACAGAGGGGAATCCTCGGCAAAACTGGATTTTTTTTCACCCAATAAATCCGCACGAAGGATTTCTACAATGATACTCAATGGGAAAATAAAGTGTAATGAGTGATTACCCTTAAGCTAGCCATACACGTGTTGGATTCCATGTCCAATCGATTCATCATCCGATCG
>CM070037.1:61839051-61855795 GCA_036250615.1 Ptychadena robeensis | reverse complement strand
AATAAAATTATTCCTCAAAAATACCACTTGCCTAATAATTCTGCACTCCCTGTATGATACAAAGACATCTATGATACTGTGATACACCAGATATATCACACAGCATTTATATGGATAAAAGACAAAATAAACTAGTTTGGTTCCACGCTGCACCTTAATTGGGAGCGGTTTAGATGTAGTTTCATCTGTGTGAAATGCAAATCCGCCAATCTAAATAAAGCATGTCCGTTTCGTGCAGTAACATCGCAATTATTATCAGCTTAAGCAAGATCATACCGCTGCACAGCGTGTGTTTACATTAAAGAATATTGCATACTGACGACTGCATGTATTATATGGCTGCTTTATTCTCCCTATACACTTGGAAAGATAATTCTGCTTGCTTGTTTACTCTGTCTCAGAAAGATTTCAGCCTAAACAGAGAAGCACACTTTATCTCGAATGTGTTTGAAAATAAAAGCTTGGTCATGGATCCTGAAAATGATGCAGAGACCCTCTGAATGAAGTAGGGGGCCTGTAGAGACCCTAAGCTACAGACAGTTTTAATCCTCACAGACTTGTAAAAAGGGTTTTTATCCTTCTTCAATGTACAGAAGAAACTGCTTTTGCATACAGGGAGCCCATGGCTACGTACGTGACCCACCAAGTACTTTCCTAAGTTAGGAGCCATTCTTCAACTCTTCACCCCTCTGTGTCTACTCAATATCTCTAGTGATAGCTGAACTGTCCGCATGGATGTTCGCACTCCTTCTAGCCAGCGAGCAGTATGGGTGTTGGACCTGCCCTGTTCGCTGGTGAGAAGGAACTTACTATTCTTCCACCGACAGGAGAAGTAAGATCCTGCCGGAGGAAGAATCTTTTCACTAAAGACTTCCAGTGAAAAATCGGCTCAAAAAAACGGAAGTGACATCAGTGACGTTACATCCGGCAATCGAAACCAGGAACTTGTTTTCCTGATTCAAATGCCCTGCCAATTGAATCTGCCCACGGACATGATACTTTTTTAAAAGTCCGATCCACCTGTTCTCGCAAACGGACCTGGTCGAAGTTCGGCCATCACTCATCTCTTACAACAGCTTGCAGAGATGGCTGGAACTTGTAGTGCCTCCATTCCTGTCTCAATGCATTGTCATTGGGAAATTGCTATGGTCTTCTCTTCTGCCCCTAATCACAGTTCTGTTGAGCTCTCATATTCAAATTGTGAATATGGGCAATGTGAGGATTCGCGAATATCTCGAATATGGTGGTGGATACTCAAATTTTTCCACTAAACATGATCCCGCAATCCATAGCCATACATCGCGATAATTGCATTTTCTAGTGGCAATTATTCGCAATTTCAGAATACAACTCAAATTTACAAATATAAATCAAATATTGGTAGAATAATTTGTAAAATTTTGCCTATGCTGCTCATCACTAATTAAAATAACTAGGTTTCTATTTATGATCAAACTATAGATATATACAAGCTTTCTCTGCTTCTGAGCCCAGACAGTAGGGATGAGCCTTGGTTAAATCGTTACCTAAATAAGTTCCTGTGCCTAGTGTAGTGCATGTGCTATTGCACAGTGAATCCTCTACAGAGCCCTCCAACTTAAGTGTTTTCTCCGGGGGCTGTAATCTATCCTTGCCCTAACTTGAAAAGAGGGTCTCTCTACTCCCATCTTTCAGGCAGGGTCTTGTAGTGCCATAGGACATTCCTCTGACTATTCAAGCAAGTATAGATGATAAAATGGTCTGGGCAGAAGAATCCCAGAAGAATACACAACATACACAACATATTTGATTAAATCCACCCCACCCCAGCAAAACATCCTCACCATCTTCCAGAAATTATAGTAATATTGGGGTTTGTCAAAATCTATAACTTGCTATACATAAAGTGCACTTGTGCTCAGAATGTGGATATTAAAGTTTATACACATCCTTACGTTTATATAAGTAACTTTCAAATAGACAGGTTTAAAAAGCTATCCCTGACAAGAGATGATCAATGAGATGCAAAAAAAGCTACTGGCTCAGCTGCAGTCTGCATCCTAATATAGAAAAGTTTGCATTTCATTGATCATCTCTATCGTTGACCTTTCTAGTTGCTGTAATGTGAAGTAATGTATTCTCAAAGATCACAACAAAGACAATGAACTCTAGTTTCAGACAGTGTTTAAACATTTGCTGTTTGTTTACAAGCCTGCGGGCTGAAAGATTCTATGGCAATAGAAAGTAATTAGAAGAAGCTGAATTTAGCACCTCTACTGTGGAATAGACAATGAATTTCTCCACAATGCATATAACTACAGAGGTGAATGGAGGGCTTGGTGTACATTTTTGGCTTGTTAAGAATATACAAACATTTTAGTCTCACTTCATCCTGCCCAGCTTCTATAAACGTTATGCAAACTAAAAATCTTTGAACCCTCGCCAACTGTTCGCCGGAGAACTATCCGATTTATTGATATAAGCATCAATGAGACATAAGAAACAAGTCATGTTTAGAGTATTTGCACTATAAACTAACCTAGTTATCCATTTTTGCCACCTCCGTTGCCTGGCAGTTGAGATAAATTGTGAAAGCGTTGCTCGCAGAACATCTATATCGTTCTTAATCTCTGCAGTGCACCATTCCTAATAAATCCAATGTACAGCTTTACTGAAACACTCTATTTTAACCTAGAGTAAACCTTTTAGCTTCTATAGACCTCAGGAACAAAATTGTCTCTGTACGCCAGTTCAAAAGGGTAATCACAGTATTTAACACCTTGCAAAAGACTGATAACGAACTTTATGCGCATTCTGTATCTTATTAAATGGCATGTCTGTCATTTTTTTGTTTAACAGCCTCAGATGTCTTTGTATGAGTGCAAAGCATGTCAGACTTGCACTCACTCTACAGGGGATAACAATCCAGAATGCAGTAATAGGTTCCCCATTCACCATCACATAAGGCCAGCCAAGATCAATGTTCACTACCCACAAGTCTTAACAGAACACGGCATTCTTTGGGCATTTTTCTGAAAAGTTAGACCTTGTTATTATGTCTTCTTTCTGAATGGGAATGTATTTATAAAAATGTTTCATCTTTACCTTTTCCTTTTAGATATTTCCTTGCAGCTTTTTTGGTTCTTTGATTTATTTCACCATTATTTCAAGTGGAAAAAAAAAAGCTGCAAGAAGAAGATAGCTAGGGCTTTTCTGTATCTAAAGTGTTTATTTATAGGCCATATGAATACCATTAGTAGACAACTGATGTTAAAACACAGATAAAAGTACAATGTATCAAAAGGTGAGATGATAAAAGAGAAACTGATTTTTTTTTTCATAACCTGTCTGAGATGTATTTACAGTACAGTACGGGGCTATTGTATGGCACCAGACAGGGCTTGATAGAAATCCTGCATATACAAGAGATCTAACAGCCTTAGAGGGATCAATCTCTTTTTGCTGCTTTACTGTTGAAAAAGGAATACAATAAGGTAAAAGAAGAACATGTTACCAGTGTTAGGACTTCAGTCGATCCTCCAGCTAAATATAACCAGGGCAAAACAGAAGAGGAATTTCAGAGGCAGGTGTAGATAAGCTTGTCTTTGTCTTGTGAGGTCGTTATATCCCTAAATTTAGGCAAAAACATCAATTGCCTCAGTGCAATGTCAGAATGAACCCCCCCCCCCCCATTAATTTAAACAAAAATAACCACAGGTCATTTGCTCTCATCATGTAAAAGTCTAGTACATATAACTAGCATACAACTAAAAGTCAGTACAAGTAATTCATTTGTAAATGCAGCTATAATCCTTTGCACAGCAGTACTCAAAAATCATGGCTCCATTTTCTTTCAATGGTGCTAGAATAAAAAGGATGCTTTCAGGAGATAGCTACAAATGGATGGTCTCTTCTGTTTTATGAATGTCTAATAAACAGGTCACGAACGTTGCTGCACCAGGCTGGATGGCTTAAAGTTAGAGTAGTCAGAAAGGTCCACGGGGTCAACAGGTATCTGGATCACAGGACCACTAGTAATTATTTGGCAGGTAAAACAAATAAAACATTTCAATTGTGCATTTAGCAGTTCACCTGGAGTTCATAGATGAGCCTTCTAAATGGCTTGCTCTTGAATCTCTCCAATCATGACCTTTTATTACCTTATATTTCCCTGTTAACGTATCCAACCCTTTTTGATAATAAGGAAATAAAGGTTTAACAGGATGAAGAATGCACTTTGGTATATATTCCTATATATAATACAGCCACATTTCTTCTGTAGGACTGAAACATATCTTTGTATTCAGCTACGATTAATTTTGCTGCATGACCCTGGCGAACAATATTACATAACAATACTTTATAGCGGCGAAACCATATTTACCATGTAATGCAAGGCCAGCACAGTCAAGGTTACTGATTCACTTGGAGAGAGCTATTTAATCATGAGAGCTTGGAATTAGAGGGCGAGGGTCAAATGATTTAATAACTCCCCAGAAAGGACTAATCTAGTAATACAAAGTAATACGCATATCATACAGACTATGGGATACGATTGATCTTTTCTGCTGATCTGCAGATACTGAACAATCAATCAGAAAACAAGTTGACAGCCATGTCCGTAACACAGGTACATAAATAGACAAAGTGCAATATCGCCTATTAAACAAAGGAGATGGAGATGATGTGGATAACCAGCAGAGGGCAGAAATGAGATTTGGAACACAATAGTAATTTTCATCCACTTTTGCAGTGTTGCAGATAAGAACTGTAAGAAAATAAAGTTAACATATGCTTCTCATGGCATATTTCCCTGGAGACAACAAAACCATTTATTCTATACAATTAATGTTTCTTCACCGTAGTCTTAGATGAACATAATGTGCAACGCACTAAGGGAAAACATCATTAGAATTAATTATTAACATGGTGGATAGATTTTCTTTACACCAAGTAGCATCGACAAGTAAGAATGGCTCCTGCATTGGAGATTAAACACAGCTTATATAACAAACATGCAGAAAGAATCACATAATGATTTAATGTGCATGTGGTGCTCGACTAAAGCTAACAGATAACAATTTTGTCATCAAGCGCATACGATTACTGCACAGAAGATGACAAATGTGCCTGATAATATCTGAGCTGCAAAGGTTGGAAACGTTGTGCTAGCATATTACTATGAAAGGACTTGTGGGGTAGAGGAAGTAATCAATGTCATACAATGCTGGAGTTATGTGAAAGTACTAAACAAAATCATTAATGTGAATTAACGGGGGTAGGGGACACAACTATTTTACTCAACCGATGTCCACAAATTCTTCTTAAGAAGAAAGAGATAGGCCAAACTTACACTCCACAAAATGTGGCCAGTTTCATCTATTCCACACCCTATTCATTTTGAATGGTTACATCCCCTCGACTTGGAAGCAACATAACACGGTACATCACGTTTCTACATTATTGTTGCATACAAGACCCTGGGACGCGCCTATCAAAAAAGACGTGACTACTATGGTTTTGTCATCAAATCTAAAACATCTATCAAAGGAAGGTCCTACATGGGTTCACTGTCCCCTGTAATATTTTCTTGAGAAGTTTTCCTTACACTGTTCTTTCAAGTTTTTCAGACAGGAAGACATCATAGAAGACAACAGATTTAGAGAAACCCATTGGTGGGAGGTACCGTAGGTATGAGCAGCCCAAGGAATCAGTCTATTCAATACTCTCTGTAGTAGAGATTGTACCATTTTGAGCTTGATTTTGGTTGAGTAGGAGCAATTAATATTTTTGCAATTCAACTGACCTGCTGTAAGCCTAGAAAAAGATGTCAGACTGTGTGCTGACAAGAAGAATGTTTCCATATCAGATAAAGCTAAATCTCCTTGGACCTAGATGGAAAAACTAGCACCTTGGAAGACATTTGTCTCTTATCCTGCACACTTTAACAGTTCACTACAGCACTAACTGGGACCATTGCAAGATTAGTTTCTAAACTTGTTAAAGCCGGCCATACACTGCATGATCTTTTGTTCAATTTCCAAATGATCGCTCACCATGCTCGCTCACGGCAATCGCTCAGGAATCAAACGCAGCCCACCTGCAGTGATAGACCAGAATCTCAACAAAAATCGATTGCACAGTGATCCGACATGTTTTTTTTCCTGGTCGATTAACATTACTTTGAATGGGAACCCTCGATCCCCATCCAAATATCCAACGGAATTTGATTTTTAACCTCCCTAGCGCACTGCCTGTACCGCACCATTTTTAACAGTGTGGTACAGGCAATGGCAGTAGTGTACGAGGTACACTGCCTGCCATTTCCTCCCTCCCCCCTCCCCTCTCCATACAGCCAGTGTCATTCATGACACAAGCTGGGAGGGCTGGAAAGCAGAAGCCCCTCCACTAACAGGGAGGTCTATGGCACTGCTCACCCTCGCCCCTTCCGCGTCACCGCGACGCGATCAGTGAAGCCGCAGAACCCCGGAAATGCGGCTGGATGCAGCATCGCTGTAGCTTTCCGGGGATATGCAGCTTTCATGGGAGCCCAGCTCATCCAGAGTTTGTTCTTCACACAAACTCTGGACGAGATGGGCTCGTCATGAACGCTAAGAAGGTTGGTGGTATGCATACAATGGCTGTGTGATCATTCAGTGGTTTGTTCGCAATTGCATGTTGTGAACGATCGTACAACGATCGCATGGTGTATGTCCAGCTTAAAACATGTTGCTATTGTGATTATTTGGACTAGTTAACCTGCCTAATCAAGTTTGAAAATGAACTCAACACTACCCTAAATCTAGCACAGTTGTACTCGCTTCTTCTCATGATTTTGATATCAATTCACTGTCTGCATCAACCAGTGTGAATGAGAAGCTTCACCAAGTCAGAGCCTGCCTCCATTAATGGCTAATGGACCAACATCATCATATGATTATCTAGAGGCACAAGAACAGATGTTGTCACAGGATCTTAGACATACTATGTAATAAATAAAAAGATTGTATTGAAAACTGTCATTAGTCTTTCGACGAGGGCAGGAGTTGAGGATAGACACCAGAGAAGAGAACGTATTAACAAATACAATGTCACCATTAAAGAGTCACCTTCAACAATTACTCTATGATCTCCCTTTTTTCGCTTAATCTATACTATAAGCACTGTCATATTATATAAGAATTCCTGGTGATATGTTCCAGGTGTTATGCTCTTCAAGTAGAGCTTCACAAAAGTCCTTTCTGACCCATGTAGCAGCAGGAGCAGTGGAGAGATTCATCCCTAAATTTTAAAAAGCCACATGTCCTTCCTTCACTATAACTCCTCTGGTTATCTTCTCAGTAAAATGGCAGCCTACTAAGATCCTAATCTAGAGCATAGAGCACCCCTTCAAAGGAAGAAGGAAAAATGCAGCATATGAATGATTACTTTAGTGCATCACTTGAACCTTAGCCAGCTCAAAACAAAGAATTAAGAAATTAACAGTAAAGCTGTAGTGACCCGAGAAAGGGTCACATAACTGTGATATGTGCACTGTGTAATATATGCTGTATATTGCTGTATATTGTGTGTGTATCATGACTCATGTCTGGGTGTGTACTTGCATCCTTCCCTCCAAAATGTAACAAACATAGTCCTGCCCAGTAACAGGCCTTAGGCCAGCCCCATTCCAAGGACATAAATAGAAGTCCTTTGGAATCTTCTGGGCTTTTTCCCCGCTTTCTTCTGTGATGACAACAGGCCTCCAGCGTTAGACCCTGGAGAAGGTCCCATTGGTCCAGTGGCTTGTGAACAACACAGTTTGGAACATCTTATCCCCATGCCTGAACCCCATCCCTGCCTCTGGGTGATGGTGCAAGCCTGTAAATATTCCTCAATAAAAGTGTAAATAGCTTTTCTCAATATTGTAAAATGTAGAAAAGACTTTCCTATTACTGTGGGATATAAGCAATGGCATGTAGATACCTTACAGTGCAGAAGAAAACTTTCTGCTTTATAGTATTGGAGCGGAGTGGCCTGTGTATGGTATCATAGAAATCAGAATGTGAGGACTTAACAATTACAGTGATCAATATGCCTTTAATATTGTGATATATACCATACCATGACCAAGCTATATGGGAGTGCCCTGCTAGGGAAGAAGTTATATAAGTCCTAGTGGGAGAGGTCTGTTCCTGGGTGGCTGAGCAAATGACTTGCTGTGGTCTAGAGCAGTGTTTTTCAACCTTTTTTGGGCAAAGGCACACTTGTTTCATGAAAAAAATCACGAGGCACACCACCATTAGAAAATGTTAAAAGATTTAACTGTATAAGAGGCAGCTAGATAGGAGGGCCGAGGGTGGGGTCAAAAACCCACGGCACATCAGGCAACATCCCGCGGCACACTAGTGTGCCACGGAACAGTGGTTGAAAAACACTGGTCTAGAGTGTCATGCTTGACACTAGCCCCCATGGGAGTTGGACACCATCGGTCCGTGGGGTGGAGGACCAGTATTTTACGGAGATGTAGTTGAAGACATCTCCCTTGTGCCTCAGCTAGGGGCAAGGGTGCTCTGGCCCTAAGGAGTTGATATCAGGTGGATGAGGGCTAGGCAAGAGATGGAGAAGTTGGCAACGGCTGCTCCCACAACATAAATAAAAGGTACCAGTTCTTACACGAAAGCGCGTGTATAGACATTATTGGGGCGTATGCGAAGGCCTGCGATAGGACACTGACTCTAACAGATGGAGGGGCAGACACATCAGACACCGGGTGCAACAGTCTGCATAGAAAGGTCCAGACAGTGAGAAGTGCTGGAAGACGCCGAACCCTGACCCTTTGTTCCCCCCGGTACTTGGTTGTGCACTCATCATAGACAGGGGCGGTGCACCCGATACTCTAACAGTATTTTAGTGGGGAGTTTTGTAGTTGTCACTCCTCAGAAACACATGCTTAAAATAAATAAGTACTTTTCTGGTTAAATTAAACTTGATAAAAGGATCCTCTTCATTTATGGTCCTGTATATTTTTCACTCAAATTTTGAAATTCAAAGCCAAATAGAAATCTACTATTTTGCTTGAAATTGCTGTTAACTCAAAGGGAGTAAAATTATACTTAAAGTTATTATGAAAGTGAGTTAAAGTTTACATTGTCTTTATGAAGTATCTCTTTTAGACTTATAAACCAGGGTAATACAAACAACAAACCGTCAGAAGTCCAAAGCTAGGAAAAAGATGCAGTGAAAACAAGCCACATATGGTCATTGTGCCCCATTCTACATCTCATTAGTAATTCAGCAACTTTACAGTCTCCAAAGTAATAACAGAGGATATGATTTGGATGGGGGTTTCCCATGAGATGAGCTTTGGGAACTTTAGTGCTTCTGCTATGACCTTTGGGCTCATTCTCACTATACAGGATTTGTTGTGTACTGGCAATGTACATATGTGTTGCCCAGTACACACTATATGCCTTATTGGACATGCTGCATTAGTGTTTCCAATTTAACTGAATTGAAACACTAACGTGTCAGAAATGTGAGCAGTGCATTTAGTGCAGTGCATTAAGGGGTAATGAACTGCAACACATTACATGCGCATATAAGTGCATTGTATACATGTGTACATTGCATAGTGCCACAGTGCACTAATGGCAGCGCAATGTAAATGTGCCCTTAGGGATTTATTAGCTCAATTTCTGACTTACCATAACTCAGTGGTGTCAGAGACACTAAAGCGCATTCCCACTTTTATACTTTTTCAATAGAAAAGAAAACATCCTGCATTCCAGGAGATAGTCCACTTTCACTTTACTTAATAAAAAACATGATCATTCTTTACATGTTGACTCCCATCAAATGGGTATAACACAAGAATGGGCTTAATCCCACTCTTAGGAGAAACTCATGAGATGGTGACCTTGGAGGCAAACTTGTATGTAGTTATGGTATTCTTTGATTTTATTCATTAAGGTTAAGGGGACTTGAGTGTGACTTTTTTAATGACTTTAAGGATTTGATGCTCCATGCCAGCAGCCACAAAGGACAGTGATCACTCATTGTATAGCTTATTATCTGTGTTTCCTAGTTGAGCTATAATGTTAAAATGATCAACCATTCAGAACATTGACTTTACATTTTCTTTAGAAATTGCATACCTAAGATTATTTTCATGTGTGTATCTGCTCCCAAATATCCACCACAAAAAAAATAAGATTTTCTCTAAATGAACCTACATTTATTGCACTAACTGACAGAAGATAATTGCAAAATGTTTTGCAAGATTGTCTAAACGCAGAGCTTTGGGTACTTAAAATGCAATCTGCATCCAGGAGTGTAAATAATTTACAAGCTGTACTGGCTACCTTAACGCAATATGTTTTTTTTAATGTTTAATTTCTTGTAGTAAGGCACAAACAGCAAACGGCACAAGGCAGCTCTGGTAAACCCATCAATGCGGCTGCGAGAGACAAGCTGTTTTTTGTCACTGGAAATGGATGCCAGCATCCCAAAACCAAAATGTTTTAACAATGTTCAACTGCTTGACTATTTTCTTTTAGTATTTTACAGCTAAAAGTACATTGCATTAACATTACTTGTGTAGTACAAGACCCTAAAAAGGAAACACATAACTAAGAACTAAACTTTCCAATCTATAGATGGGGTGGCAGTATTCATTTTCCTTTTTCCAGGTTTTTTTCATCTGGCAGCCTCTGACGCATTCGCTATCCCAGAATGACAACGCACACTGTACTGTACCTATGTACCTAAGTGTTGTTATCCCAGGCTGCTCCCTATATTTTCATTACAAACCACCTTTTTTGCCAATTACCATAGTCTTTTGAAAATCAGAATTAATTATATATTATAAAAGATATATAAAAGATAAACTGCTGGCACATTACAGGGTGCACTGTATGTACTGCCACGAATGAGGATAGTGCCTTTTTCATAGGCAACATCCTCTTGCATTCCCATGTACAATATAGCTTAGAGAGGGAGGAGAAGCACAGGGAGCCATTGATGTAGTTCTCATGTGCTAACAAAGAGCATGTCTATAATAGGAATAAGCAGAGTGCCAAAGAGATGCTGCTTCTTTTTCTTTCCTGTCCATTCAGAGACTTGAGAAGGCCTTCTTGCCAGATAGAGGTGTGTCTTGTATCTATGTAAATATATTTTTTCAGGTACATCAGCACCCCAAATTTGTATTTTAACTTGAGCTTTAAAAAAATAATTAATTATTATTAATGTAAACTACCTTAAAGTGGGCATAGATAGATTTGCAGCCAAGTTCAGTGCAGATCAACCGCCATTCAAATCTAAGGCCTTAGTGCAGATCAACCGCCATTCAAATCTAACACATCCAACTTAAATCAGGCCATAAATCGATCGGCCAAAGAATAGACATGTCTTTATTTTTTTGGCCGATCCCATGCAGCTCACAAAGAGTGCATGGCCGATTCTTGGAATGTCCGGCCGTGTGTGATGACGCCGTCACTCGCAGTTGATCTGCAGAGTAATCAGCATGAAATCTGAACATCCATGTTATGAAAAGATTGTGATTTGCAACAAATCTTGGGATTACAGAATCCCTCAGTAGCCGATGGGCTGACTATCAAGGAGGAAAAGACCTCAATGCTACCATGTTCTTTAGACATGTTGACAGTGTTGGACTGAAACGAAGACTGCTTAGCTCATAGAATTGCCTAGTACATGAAGCTTAAAGACACACTCAGAAACCTGTACTTGTTCAATTTTAAAATAAGTGTTCTGATTCTTTAATATACATCTGAATTGATTTGTGTTTATGTTGTTTTTTTATAAAATATCTCTGATATACAACTTGGAATACATAAATCCATTGATTGCACTTAATGTTTTTTTTTTTACTAACGGACTCCTCTGCTCCTCATTAATATGCACTGGTACAGCCATATTGATTCTACATGGGGCTGAAAAGTACAGAAAAAAAATAATCTAAGTTTGCTGAGAAAGGAAAGTCATATGTTAAGGTCTGGCAGGACCACAACAAATGGTCAATACAGCTCATGTACAAATCAGTCTATACCCTGCACTCTCTAAATGGTAGCTGTTGCCTGATACTGCTACGTGTAAAATATTGTATCAGAGAATCTAATTACCTACTGCAAAATAACCAATTGCATATTGATCCTTGGAAAAAACAGTTTATAATAAGGGATGCAAATTGATGTTTTTTTCTCAAAGGGAATGAATGTATTGACCTTTAAATGTTTACCCATTTAGAATCCCATCATTTTACATTCATGTGATGCCCCGTTCATTGTGCAGCAATATAATGTTAACATTATAGTTAACATAACTCCCTCACAAAGGTATCTTTAGCTGGTGACAATCACATCTGTTAGACCTTTTGGCACAAACGCACTAAGCCATCTACAGGTCGTCAACTTTGTTTTATTCACGGTTGACTTAACTACCTACTTGGAAAATCAAACTTGTCATTTTACCTCAAAAAGTGTAAATCAATTGAAAATGGGACTTCTAGTTAACTGTCTCTCCCCAGCAGTACATACTCAACTTCCCTCTTCTATCTTGCAAAACTCATATAGTTCTCATATAGTAAAGGAATATTTCTGAGTATAGGCAACCAAAGGAACACACTTTTTTTGCTTCATTGTGCCAAGTCTGGATATTAGTGATTGGGATAGAACTGCCACATACAATAGGTCAGGGAAAGCTTCTTTATCCCTCTGTAACCACCTACTGTATTTTACAGGGGTAGGAAGAAAAGGGAAGTAAGTGACCCTGGGGAGTTGATAATATTTCAAGGAGTCTCCAAAACCTGAATGTCATTTCAGGGTTTCTTCTAAGACTAAACATTTTGAGAAAATATGCTCTAAAGAATTGCAAAGTAAAATGTTCCGTAATAAATTATTATAACTAGTACTAGATCCTCACAGTTGTAAAAACACTGTCAGCATTCTTCAAAGCCCATAAAACTACTATACGAAGTTTCACTACTATCTCCTCCTACGCAAAGATGATGTTCTAGATGGTGAACAATGCACAATGATAAATGTTTATGATTATTTTGTCTTCTACATACACAATAGTCAGCACCATCATCATATAGCAAGCTGGAATGCAGTACTGACGAGGTACCTATTGACATTAGAGGATTCTTGGCACAGTAGAATAAAAAAGAAGTAGAAAAAGGTTTCATTTTCCTCAAATCTATATAATCCGAAAAGTATGTGTGCACAGAAAGTTGAAGCCAAAGATAGTTAAGTTCTACATAAGAGCAGTAGCTGCGGTGGTCCAGCCTGTCATTTCTGAACACTTCAGTCATACTTCTCTCATATAAGTCTTTAAGTTTTATTCATATTTTATTGGCACATTGGTCTCAAGCTTGAGCCTCGAGTAAGCGAAGACCTTTTCCCCTAGGAATGTGGCTTTGAAAACAACAAAAATAAAAAGTCAAAACCGTTCAAGTTCACAGATGTTACTGTTCGGTTCTCTTTATACCTACATATAATGTTCATATTAGAGATGGTCAAATATGTTTTAGAAAATTTCACTAGCTGACTTGGATTCCCTGATGGTACTAAAATCTGGAGATGTAGGGAAGGCTTAAAGAAGCATTACAAAAAAGAAAGTTTCTCTATCACATAAGTTAAGCTGGGCATAGATGTGTCGTTTGCTGCCCGATGCTGCTGCAAATCCACTGTGCATGATGACGTCATCACTCAGGGCCAGTCGTTGCAGAGAATCGGCCGGGCACCTTTTCTTACAGCCGTCCTCATCCAAAGTAATGGGATTGGACGGGGATTTACTGGCATGTCGGATCACCGTGCGATCTGACATGTGGCAGATTCCTGGTCGATCTTGGAAGGTGGACGCACATGATTTTCGGCCAACTTGGCGGAAAAGGGCACGCATGCAAGAATCTGCCCGTCTATGCCCAGCTTTAGACATAAAATGCATAAATTCAGTTTAAAGTCAAGTCACAATATATGCCCTGCATCGTGTTTTTCAGTACTAGGTTTTCACATTCGAGAACCTTCACACTGCATGTGTTGCATTTTTTATAACACTCTGCTGCATACATATTTAAAGCTTTGTTCAAAAACACAATTGCAAGTGAGATGTAGAAGAGTATAATTTGCAAAACTCCTATGTTAAAGCGCACCTAAACCAATCAGACAAACTTTTCCCCCTGGCTAGCCAACCCCTGACTATTGGGGCAATATGTAAATAAAAAATTGTTACCTGTGTGGAGATATCTGTATAGTTGTCCCCTCACCCCTTCTCCTCTGTGTGAGCATCTCCTTAGCGCCGCAGCGGGCAGCCGACATCTCTAGCAGCTATTCACGTTGATTTATTTATCTATTTTTCTTACTATCTAGTTCGGTTTGTGCCCATTGACACACATTGTATCTGGTGGCCCCCCGGTGGCCGCCGGAGATATTGCAGCCTCAACTCATGCAAGCCTGGAAGCTAACACTGAAAGTAAAATGGCGGCTTCCACAGGCATCATCATGATTGCTAAATGAATATTTTTTGGTTTTTGAGCACTTTTAAGCTATTGGGACAGTTTACATTTTTTAGTTTTTGAGATTAGGTGCGCTTTAAAGTATATGTGTTAATGTGTGCTTTTAAAGAACACATATAGTTTGAAAGGACCCTAAAGCCCCCCATAGATGGGCCGATCCCTGGCCATAGTTGTGGGCGACCAACTGCCATGCACGCTCCCGCCGAGCACATAAAGGTCGGTCGCCCGCCCGCAACTACAGGAGAGCCCACCTTGAGGATCCAAACAAAAGAGCTGGCAGGTCGGCTGGTTCTTTTTGTGGCCAATCTTGCTACAGGCAGTAAACTCGGAGGGGGAAACTCCACCCCCTCCAAGTTAATGGGCTACAAACTGACAGGAATCGCGTGTGTTAGTAGAGCACACATGATTCCTGTCAGTTTTTATAGCCGACTCCTCACAGCCTGGTGACGTCACCACGCTGTGAGGAGTCTGCTACAAGCCGGCCAGGGATCGAGATGTCTATGGCCGGCTTTAGAGTCTAAACATGAAAATGTTAATCTGATAAAAAATTTATATTTGATGCTTAAAAAGCCCCAAGAGGAATTATCTTAAGCCGGCCATAGACGTTCCGATCTATGGCCGACTTTTAGCACACTCTTTACAGCGTCACCACGCTTTGAGCAGTCGGCTACAGAGAGGACAGGAATCCCGTGTGTTCCACTAACACACGCGATTCCTGTCAGACTGAAGCCAATTAGCTAGTTAACAGCCTGCAGCACGAGTCGGGCAGAAAAAGAACCAGCAGGACGGATCCGTGTGCGATCCGACCTGCCGCCTTTTTTTTTACAAAACTCAAGGTGGGCTCCCTCATAGTTGCGGCCGACCAACCTTCATGTGCTCGGCGGGAGCGAGCATGCCGGTTGGTCGGCTGCAACTATGGCCAGGAATCGGCCTGTCTGTGGGGGGCTTTAGACCTCCTCAGGGAAGTTTACATTTCCTACATCCCTTCCCTACATCTCCTTCATAAAGTCAGCTAAATGCAAATATTTGACCATATCTAGTCCATATAACTTTAGTTAAGCCCCCCATACACCTTTAGATCACTCCATACAATTTCCATGATATCTACCAAGAATACATAGTGATTGGAAGGTTTGGAAAGGTCCTCATATTACATGGTTTTGGTAGAACAAAAGTTGATTGTACAGAAATTGTATGGTAAGATTGTTAGGTGTATGGGGGGGCTTAACAGCAGTAGCAGAGAAATCTCACAATTCCATTTGTCAGAGTAAAGGAGTAACCTTGCTCTAAGAATTAGTTCCAATCTTTGAAGTTAACACATCCAACCCAAACAACACTATAGGGAAAAACAAAAACATGATGAAATGTAAGTGAGTGTGTAACAGTGATGCTTTGATATTTTATTTCCTGTCCTTCACTACAACAGCCATTATGTTCAAATGCTGCTAAGCAGATTTATTTGCAGGGTGCTGATGTTTTGGAGAGAAAGGAATTAATGAAATAAAAGGTCTACTTGCTGACATCCATTAATTGTGGTTTGTGTGGTTCTTTTCTATCATTACTATATATTCAGTTGGACAGGCTAAATGGAGTTTTCTCTTTGCTGTAATAGCTTGATCCTTCACAACACTTGCTTACAGAAAGTGGTCACTGACAGTTCTGTAACCTTTTCTTCAATGTCTAACATGTATCGAAACTTTATGTTCATTAGCAAAATATCCAGTAAATTTTTTCCTTTTATGAAACTAACAGGGTTTGTTTTAAATAAAATGTTGCATGTTAGGTAAATTGATCATTTTTGGGAGCTTGTACCATTTTTTGAGTAATGTTTTCCATTGGCTTATCCTCCAACACAGATTTATAGTAAGAATAGTTCCTCATATTGCTGACAAGGGTGTTTTTGCTCAAGTTGAACTCTGAGACCCTTTCAAAGTAATTGTCATCATTGTGTAGCCCCTGCCAGGGACAGGAGCTCATAGAGTTAACTGTTTAGGAGGGAGAGTTGGTGTCACAGACAGGTGCAGCTGAAGTTGTCTGTCACCATAGGCCTTGGCTCTTTGCCAAGGTCTGTGAATGTATCTATTTTTGTGTTCTTCTACCTGATCTCTGAGTGGCCAAGGGAAATTGTGCCTTTTCCAGAGAATTGGAGGGGAGAAGTTGATAAAAGTGCTGGAGACAGGAGGTGGAGTGAGCCTTTGCCCAGGGAGCTTCCCCTGATGGGGGGCCCTGGGAGTGATGTGATGGCGAAGTGAT
>CM070037.1:61827020-61838951 GCA_036250615.1 Ptychadena robeensis | reverse complement strand
CTGATGACATGTGCCAATAAAATTTCCACTTCATTTTCAAGTAAGTGTCTCATGGTCATTCTGCTACCCGGTATCCCACCACACTCAGCAGCACCCACGGGTGTCAGTGCTACATTTGCACTCAACATCTTTCTCTTTTCCTTGTTATAATTTTTAACAATATTTATAATATACACTGCCTGGCCCAAAACTAATCAAATAGGTACGAGCCTCCTATTGAATAAATCTGAGTTTGCTGCAGTTGGTCAGGTCTAGGTTCAGCAACAGTATGTGCTCCAAGAATGAGGTCAGCTAACTACCTGAATATACTGAATGGCCAGGACTATGGCTATATCCGTCTTGTGGGAGGCTTCTATGGTATGATGACCTGTACTCCCTGAGGGGGAGATTGGGGATTCCCACACCTAGGGGAAAGGGGGAGAACAGCGGTCCTCTGCTTCCAGAGGTGGATCTGTTCTTGGACCCCTCATGATCATATAGGTGCGCCCCCCCCCCCCAGACTAGAATCCCATAATGTTCTGATCTCCAAAACATCCAGGACCTGTGAGGAAGCATAGCATTGCTTTGTATGCTAGTGATCCTTCCTGAGGGAGCCAATGTGGGGAAGCATGTCAGAGGAATAGAACATATCTCATATCTCTGTATAGTATGGATCATGTGGTATTCTATGCAATCATGTGTATACCTGCAATGATAATCTTTTTAATGGATCTGTTTTACTGGTCCATGTAAAAATAAAGACTTCTTTTTAATGTCATATATTGTGTAGTGGAGATAATATATTTGTGTCAATTTAAAACCCCTGCTAGGGTATACATCAAAGGCTAGCTTTGAACAGTAATGAAAGGATTTTGACAGGTTATTTCATCGATGGATTTTTTCCTCCCTGATAGCACGGGCATATTCCAAGATGAAAATGCGTCAATGAGTCAAGACCTTAACTCAATTGAGAATGTTTGGGATGTGCTGGAGATGTCCCTTCACTAACTCACATATTGATACCATTGTACCAAGACTGTGAAGTTGGTAAATCCTTTCACTCCAATTTGTTGAACCTGACTTTTATCCCCCCCCCCCAAAAAAAAATTACAAAAAGGAATTCCCTCACTGTTCAAGCTCAGCAACTTAAAGTTTTATGAAGATGGTGTTTGTTTATTGTCATCATAAACTAAAGATTAGTATGCAGAACATAAAGGGGACTGGACACTGACACAAATAGCACGTTTTTGTCCCATGGGAGTTGTTGCATGTTGTTAAAGCCTCCCTCTCTTCTGTTCTAGGCAAGTGTCATAGGGATTTTGGCAAGGGAGGACTTTTCAGTGGGTCCCACTAGTGATGATCACGAATATTCGGATTCCGAATATTAATCGCGAATATCGGCAATTCGGAAATTCGTGAAGATGGTGAATATATTGCCGAATATTCGCAATTCCGGATATTCTGTATTTTTTTTCCATTACACATACCTCTCAATGCAAGTGGACAAATGGGAAGGCTGCAACAAGAGCTTAGCAACACTCCCTGCGACCATCAACAGTTTTTAAATCCAATATTGGGGTGATGCGAAAATTCGTAATATTGCGAAAATTGGCACTTTCGAAAATTCGCGAAAATCCCTTAGATGGCGTCCAAAATGCGCAATTTTTTTCAACACGCCCCTCAATGCAAGTTAAACATATGTTCGCGAATATATAAAATTCGCGAAAATCGCATCAAACTGCCGATTTTCGCAATAAGAAGAATATTGCCGAATGCGAATATTTTCCGAATGTTTTCCCAAAAATTCACGGCATGCTGCGAATACGAATGTTGCCTATGCCGCTCATCACTAGGTCCCACTACGTGCTATATCTAGGTCTGTTCTCTTTCTCCCCTCTTTCTTACTTCTGGCATCCGTGTCCTAGGATGAAGGTAGGAGCAGGTTTTTGCCCTGCAGTGGGCATCTGCAGCTCCAGCATCATGCTGGGTGTGGGGAGCCAAGGAACCGCAGCTGCTTCCGTTGACAGCCTTCACAGCTGCTCTCATTCTTTCCAGTGAATACACTGGTGGTAGAAAGGAGATTTGCTGGCAGCCAGGAAGTCACAACAATGAGGCTAAAGAGCCACATGTGGCCACCTAGGGGTGGCCCCATGTGTCTCTTTAGCCAGGGACATGGCCAGGAACATGGCTCTTTGTACCAGGGACATGAAAGGGTTTGCCCGAGAGTATTAGGATTAGGTTTTGCCCGAGAATATTAGGCCTTCTGAACACCATTGGGCTCTAGGCAGGAGCCTTTGTGCACCTGGGTGGTCCCCCACTACTTACAAATTAGACTAATGCGGAAAGAAAAACACATGCAGTAAGCAAGTGTTTTCTGTGCGGATTAGTCGCGTTTTTCCTGTGGTTTACTTAAAGTTTACTTGCGGATTTGCTGTGTTTTTTTATATGTTTATTTTTTGTCCATTACTGTCAATAAACAAATAAACGCACCAAAACCACATCAGATTTTAGTAAGGTTAGGCGCGGTTTTTTTTCGCAGCTGCACTGCCCCGCACACAACTGCCTTAGTGGAGACAGGCTCATTGGGGGTAAAGGGAGCAGTTCAGGCACAGCTAAAAAAATGTGCCGCATCCGCTCCCAAACCGCTCAAATGGAGCCTGAACCTTAATCTGAAGGTTAATTAGGTAAATCTTCCTCTATTAGTTTACTTATCTTTCGTAGGTTAGCGGGCTGTAGACAACACCTCATTATTCCCTTTCTTCAACACTCTCAGTGCAGTCACAAATATAGCTTCAACAAATCCATACATAGAATATAGTAGTACTGTATAATTCCAATTAAATTATATAAACAATAATGTAAAAAATCAATTTATTAAATGAGCCAAGTGAGTTTAAAATTCATGTTGAATTGATCCTACAATGACATCAGTTACATGTGTTTACACTCAAATGAACATGCTTAAACATATTACAGCAAAATAAAAAAAAACTTTTTGTAATGCACCATAATGCAGATTAAAATGCATTAGCTCAGCTGGACTTCACACTAGTGAGACAACTACACACTGGCTTACAGGAGAGAAATACTTTATTATGGCTATTATGTGAAATAGGATGTGTGAAATGTGAAAAAAGGGCATGTTACCATAAAGTATTTTCCCATTGCAATTTACATTCATTAGTAGCTTGTACATTTTCGCCAATTCCACCTTAAAAAACATAATAATTGTTTCCAACTCACTGAGTATATAGCCTGGTGCAGTGCAGTGTTAACTTCAATGCTGCAACAGAAAATGAAGGTGACGAGATGCAAGTCCTATGTTTATGGCGTATCACACAACACGTTATTGTAGACAGTAACCTACAGACGTTGTATAGAATTCATAGTCAATACAAGAAATTATACTCATGGGCTGCAATTTTGTCATCAATCTGTTCCTTGATGGATTAACCCAGCCCCCCACCCCATCGAGATTAGGTATTTAGAGAACAAAAGGAAGAAAAATGGGGGAATCCAATATTTACTTTTACAACCATAAGACCTTTTTAATAATAAAAAAATTATTTATGAAATATTTAAAACTTTCTTTGATATTAGTTATTAAATT
Source organism: Ptychadena robeensis (assembly GCA_036250615.1). Classification (NCBI taxonomy): domain Eukaryota; kingdom Metazoa; phylum Chordata; class Amphibia; order Anura; family Ptychadenidae; genus Ptychadena; species Ptychadena robeensis. Next base: position 61,835,362 of record CM070037.1, on the reverse strand, counting down.
ATCATATTTATACTCATCCAGCAATTTTATATAAGGGGCACCACAAATCGACACTCCTCTTTAATTCCCATTAAGGCAGGGTCCTCTACTCCTCCTGTGTCATAACTTTTGCCAGGTCTGTCCGCGAACAGGCGGATTGGACTTTTAAAATAGTCCGGCCTGTTTTAAATTCCCCGCCTGTTACCAGGGAATTTGAGTTGGGAAAACTGGAAGTGATGTCAGAGACGTCACATCCGGTACCTAGAACGCATAGTTCCTGGTTGCGAGTGTACGATGTGACGTCTCTTCTGGTTTTCAGGGCCAGTTTTTCACTGGAAGACCGGGTTGTCTACCCGCTCTTTAGTGAAAAGATTCTTCCTCCAGCGGTTTCTTAATGCTCCTGATCCTGCCAGTGGAAGAATAGTGAGCTCCTTTTCACCAGTGAACAGGGCGGTCGAACACCCTTACTGCTCACCGGCTAGAAGAAGTGCAAACATCCATGTTCGTGGCCAAACTGTCCACCTTGCAGACAGTTCAGCCATCACTGATCATAACCTGTACCTGTGTGTGTTATCTTGTGTTGCAACTCAAATTTATTGTACAGTGCTGCGTAATATGTTGGTGCTATGTAAAAACCTATGACTACCATATTATATAGACTATAAGGCACACTTTTACCCATTTGAACAAATGTCTTATGGTCCTAATATATATATATATATAAAAGCCCACTAGCGCACTGCTAGATTTCTGTACCAAAAGTGCACCATAGACTTCAATGGTAAATATTTCTTTATGTTGTAGGCATGTAACTTCCCAAAATATGTCCATACAAGGGTCTAGTAGACATCCTGAATATAATAATGTTTGAAACAAACAATTATGTAAAATAAAAATTTCTTTTATAATAAAATTCATGAGAAAACACAAAAATCAGGGCACAAAGCAGTTAACCCTCTCTAACCTGGTGTGATGGATGTGGTAAAATCACACCAGGGAAGAGAGGGTTACTGCAAATGGGCACATCTGGGGCACCAGAGACTTTATTTGGACGAGATTTAGTACAAAGAAGCACATTGAAAGCAGTTTTCTAAATAGAAAACTGATTTCGTGCAATTTACTTTTGAATTTCCCACCGCCTCCCTGATGTGACGTCATCACGTCACTCAGAGGGGTGATGAGCCGGAGGATCCAGCAGCCAGCATGTTGCATCGGGGACACCGGGACAGCACAAAACAGTAAGTATGCGCAGTCGGTGCCCCGATCTTCACTGGGCGGCACCATCCCGTCCAGTGCAATAGTGGGCGTAGCAGCGCTGGACGAGATGGTGCCATCCCTAATGCTAGGATGGTTAAAGTTCCAAACATCATGGGAGGACTAGTTCTGCTTTTCTGGAAGCTGGAATTTGGCAAAAAGGCAACTGTCAAGAGGGAGGTCTTACTTCCAGCTTAGGATGCAGGGCTGAAACTTCAATAAGTGTATACACATTTGCAGTACCCATTCTCTGAATACATTGAACAACTTATGGAGAGACACATTTTACAATCTGGCACTAACTAACTTACCCATGAGCACCTAGTTATATATGGGAGGAGAGGTAAGTATGTGTATAATAATTGTATTACTGCAATGCAGAATGTAAATACACAACTCATACTATCATAATTGCATCAATTCACTCAAGTACTGTTGTAACCTCAGTCTGTTGTTGTGAGTATATAATGTGCCAGCCCTGGACACTAAAACCACATTCCTAGTACTGGCCTTTTGACTTGGCTGGAGGTATATATAATGAATAATGCATGACCTAGTGCTGCCTAATGTGTTTGAACATGAAGTATAATAACTTAAATTTTTTTCTTATTTATTTTCAAAAACTTTGGGGTACATCTTATTGTACAATGTGTCTTATAGTGTGAAAAATACTTTCCTTTTTTTGATCAAAGCAGATTACATTTTCTGCCTTGTCAAGCCACACTTCCCCAATTTCATTAATGATGCCAGGGATGGAAGGAATCGGGTCACTGGCTTGGCAATACAAGTGAAAGCCACGGACTGCCCCTTATCCCTGCTGTTATCACTGATGCAGGGGACATGCACACAGGAAAAAATGGTGGGGGATGGAGATTCCTGGAGAACACCACAACAAGTAAGCAATCCTGGGTATGGCTCAGGACAATGGGTCATGACAACCTACCCCCAGTGTGGTTCACCAGGGGGGTTAATATGCATACTTTTATGACTATAAATATGCATGGGATACTCATAATCGATGTGCCCTGCTAAATGTTCTTTAATTGCTAAAATTGTAAACTACTAGCATTGTTTAAAGGAATCAGAGAGTTTACCTTTTTGGGTTAAAAGATACAAATAAAAATGAAATTGACATTTGAAGGATTGCCATGATTTTGTTGGCATACCATGAACTTTTTTTGTGTCTAATAATAGATGCCTTGAAAGAAATATCTGTTTTCATGCATGAGATATCCATATGCATTTATGCATGGAGCTGTGATTCCTTGTGGATGTATGTCTGAACTGACCATTAATCAGAACACAGGCCTTTTGCGGGGCTAAGTGAGGCTGAAAAGCATTTTTCACAAACTAATATTGTACCACCAGACAAGATTTAGAAAAGTCTGTAATCACCAAGGCCAAGAACAGACAACCGATACAAGTGAAAAATACTAAAACATCCGGCAACATCCTGAGCTAAAATTGTGTCTTCCAGTGAATACAAATGTGGAAAACTATTTAGTTAGATACATTTATTAGTCCTGCAGTAAAAAGCCAGCCGTGCAGTTTACTAACCTTGGCCATTTCATAAACCCAAGGAATGGGAAAACATGTACTCTGGAGAGTGGGTCAATAGTGCAATAAAAAGGCAGCACTTACAATGATGTTATTTTTTTATTAGAAACGACTATGTCGCTCGGAATAAAAATGTCATTTACACATTTCATGAGCATCTGTGAAGACTGAAATTGCTATCTTGATCCTGGGTAGGAGTAACACTGTTATAATAGGGGATAATGCGTGTATGCCCTGTAGGGAATCATTACGCTACATCTCCATCAATAATGAGGAGGCTTTGAAGCTTTGAAAAGGTAAATATATTCATAAGAGCATTGTAAAGTTTTTTTTTTTACTGATCAACTTCAGTACCAGCTGCAAGGAGAAATGTGTAGTTTATCTAAAGGAAACAGGAATGTTTAATCTACAAGCTTGTGACTTTTAAACTCTAATGCCTAAAGACAGATTCAAATAAAGAGTTTTCTTGAATTGATATCTTTACATTTTCAGAGAACATTTGTAATAATACAAGATGATTGAAATACCTAAAGGCTGGAATACACGGCTAGATTTTTGTAGCCGACAGAGAGATCTCGGCAGTAGTGTGATGACATCCTCACGCCCCGATATCGGGAGCCAGCCGTCAGTCCTTCCTATACTTTAAAGGGGAACCGCGGTTCCTTATTCAAAGTATAGGATATTAAACAAGGTTTACCAACATGTTGGTAACTTGTTAGGCCGAGCGAGATCAATAGAAATTGGCATACACAGGTAGATTCTTTCCCAGATTTCTGTGCCTAGGACATCATGATCAGAAATAAACACATGGCTTGAAGGCACTTTGTTGGCTCAATACAATTTCTTTAAGGAGAACTTTTCATGAACAAAACATCCTTTTGTATAGAGAAAATGAACTAAGCAGATTTTTCCTGGAGTTCCGCTTCCCTTTCCGTCCTTCATTAAAAAGTGTTTGGAAATTTGGTAGTCTAGGAATGCAAAATTTCAAGGTTTTTTGAGGGCCTGGAATGTGGAATAGGTAGGAACAATGGGAGTGCCTCCTATTCCACCCCCCCCCCATAACTACTATACATAGTTCAATTTTTCAATCTACTTAAGTCAATTGAATGGAAATGGAATCCTGGTGCGATCGGCAAAAAGTGATCAGAATGGTAAATTTTGGTCAATTGTATAAGTAGAATTGATTCCTATAAAGGAATCAATTCCTTTAAATGAAACTATCCATTTTAAATCGGATCTATGATCAAAAGAATATAGAATCAGCGGTCGAATCGCAAAATAATGGGCCCATGTATGGCTAGCCTAATGCCTGCCATACACCCACAGACAGGTGCAGACAGACGAGCTCCGATGAGCTCTGGAATGCAACGTGATTACGTCATCACGTTGCATTCTGGTGCATTCTGGGGCTGCTTTAATCAGCCGGGCACCCTTTGTGTGCCGGCCATTACCTTCAATGAAGACGCCGGTCTTCATTGAAGTTAATGGCATCGGCCGGCATCGGCCAGAGAACATCCGACATGTCCGTTCTCTGGCCGGCCGAGCTGTGGGGCGACAGGGATCTGTCGCCCCATGTGGGCACACACCAATTGGCGCACGCCCGTCGGTCAGCGACAAAATCGGCCGCTAATCGGCGTGTGTATGCCAGGCTTAACTCAGCAGGGAGATAACCTACTCAAGAGGGAGTGGTTGCCTTGCTAAAAGACATTTTGGTGATGTGACAGCCTAATATCATATTATTAAACTGCATATAGCAGATGTTTGAGAGATTCTTAAAACTGTTTTTTTCTTTTAGTGAGAAGCTGTGATAGCAAATAAACAAGCACGTTTCAAGTCATTGGAGTTACGGCCTTCAATAAAACAGAAAAGGACATTCACACTGAAATGTCACAAACACTGGGAGAGGACGCTATGGAAAGTTGACCAAATAGATTGTTTCTTTGCAGGATAATGCACCTGCGTGCACATTGTGACTGCTAAATTGAAAACCCTGGGTTTTCAATTGGTCTACCACACCCCCTACTCGTCAGACTTATCCCCTTCAGACTATTATCTGTTCCCAAACTTGAAGAAAAAACTGAAAAGACAATGTTTTGAGGACATTTCTGATGTCAAAGGTGCTCCTGAGAGCTGGGTTGTGGCCTAATCAAAGAACATTTTTAAGCTACAAAGGGATACGTTTTTTCTAATTTTCACAATGCTACGCTTTGCCGTGGCATCTTGCTTCTGAGGTTTTCAGATATGCTAAATGGCTAGCATAGTTGATTAGAACATGCATAAGGGTGAGTTAGTCATGTGGATCCTACATCATAAAGCAGAAATAGAGTTAGATAATGCATACAGGAGAGTTAGCCATCATTCATGTCAATTATGCTCATATTAATGCAGAGAAAATCGTGGCTTAATAATAATTACTGTAATTAAATGGTGAATGTAAGGAATGTATTTAAAAAGAACTCAGATTGGAATAATGTGTGATAGATTTTCTGATTGTCAGGTCTTAAAGGGTTATAATTAACCCCTTTGCTCATAAAAGAGAGAACCATACACAAAATATATCCCATTAAATTGTTTAGAGAGCATTTAATACTAAACTTACAAGTCAAAGACAAAAAAGGATTCAGTTAGCACATACAGCAATACATTTAAACAGCTATGTTTTAACAGCCCCTCCCAGAAAGTAGAGAACTAATGAAGCATTTCAGAGGGAATAAATTATATGATCAGCACAGATAACAGTAATTGTAATTTGTATAAAAAAATGGAGTATACATATTTATTAGGCTAAGTAAGAATGAGTCAGACTTTCAAAGAGTGTTGGTGGGACTCATTAACTCCTGTGAAAAACAAAGGCAGCAGAGGAAGGCAAGAGTTGAGGCTGACCAGGAATGAGAGAAAGAATAAAGTCATTAAGGTAAACTGTGCAACAGTCAAGCTATGCCTTGTAGATCATAAAAGAGAAAAGGAAAATCAATGCAAAGCCCATTGCAAGTGTAATGTGATAGGTTGATTTAGGAGGAGCTGGATCCCCGGCTTCTGCTACCTGGGTAATTAGATGCATCACAGAGACAGACAAATGGTAAAGTTATGTGTTCTACAGAACAGGTAGATTAATACACCGCTACCCTGAAGAGACTCAGTGAGTGCTAGCATCTGTCTGAAGTACTTGTAAAAGCGACTACAGTCTAATAGTATTTGCTTCTAAAATGTTAGATTATAGACCCATAACTTCAGCATTATACTTTTTTATTTTTACTGATATTCAAAATGCTAAATCAGTGACAGAAAAAAGGAAATATCAACCAAAAGCCAAATATATTAAAATAAAAACAGATATTGACTTTTCTATTACGGGTTACGTAGATAAACAAATTCAGCTGCCTGCATCTAAACTGGTCGCATAACAGAGTTCCATAGCTATAAAAAGAACTCTATTACCATTTTCAGAACCTTAGATTGTGCATATATTTTAAGATGATTCTCTTGAACAGTTTGTTTTTGTATTTGTGATTGAGCTGCAAACCACTGCTTTCAGCACCATGGACAGAGTAGCCCATTGAGCCATTATGCACAATACATTTTTTTAGTAATGGAATTAGTAAAGGAAACTGTAGCTTAAAAAATATAAATGGTGCAATGGCTTGGTAATTAATTTTTTGTCTAGCTGACCTGATTGCACAGCCCCTGGACATGGTATCATCACCAAAATTGCTGGAGATTTAGAGAAAGGTTGTGGGAACATTAACCTCCCTAGCGCACCGCCTGTATCGCGCCGGATACGGGCGATCGAGGCAGTGTACAGAGTACACTGCCTGTCATTTCCGACATCTCGCCGGAGCTCTACACGCAGCTGTTGTCATTACTGACAACAGCTGCGTGAGAGGGAAAGCCGGCGCTCCTCCATTAACATGGAGGTGCCGCCAACCCGGAAATGCTGCAGCGATGAAGACAATCACTGCAGCTTTCCGGGGAGGCATAGGGTCTCCCCGCCGCTGGCTTCCTGTGCGGTTGAGAGGACCCTGTTCACCGAACGAACAGGGTTCGTCTCAACCGCTAGGGAGGTTAAAAAAAATTTGACAGCAACAGATTCCAAATGCAAACAGCACACTTAAAATTAACTCTGGACCTTTTATATGCACATTGTAATTCGGATAATGAGGGAGTATCACAGACCTGGCCATGGAACAGCAGAGAAGCAAATAGTCCCATTAGTTTTGGTTCTTTTAACAATTGTGAGGCACATAAGCAAATCCTACACCCATTCACCTGATTTGGATGTAAATACCCTCAAATTAAAGCATACAGTCTGCAGTTACAGCACATTGTGTTGGTTTCATTCCAAATCCATTGTGGTGGTGCATAGAGCCAAAAATTATATTTGTTGTGTCGATGTCCCAATATAATGGACCTGACTGTATAAAGTAACACTCAAAACAACAGCCAGCAGACAAGCCACACTCCCTTTACTGTCCAGGGCCTTTTAAACTCTGTCACATGGCCCTCTACTCATGTTATTCTTCCTTTGCTCCCAGAACTTCCTTTATAATTGTCTATATTTTTGAAAGGTGTCTGCATGTTTAGTTTCATTCAAACAGAATTTCTATTTACTTAAAAGTCAACAAGGAATGCAAATCTAGCTTAAAACAGCTTAAATTAAAACTCAATATCAAGATCACCTCAGTGTTCCCAATCCATTCCTAGAGAATGGGAAATGTAATACCAACAACTTTTTAAAATAATAGCTTGTAATGGCAGTTTAAAGTACTGTATTTTTCTGAGTTAAGGACCTTAAGACGCACCGGACTTTAAGACGCACCGGACCTTAAGACGCACCCAGTTTTTAAAGCAGGACAACAAGGAAAAAAATATTTAATATATAAAAGTGTTCATATCAATTGGGTTAATGCAATTGATTAAATGAATGCAATATCAAATTTAACCAGTAGATGTCACTAACAGCAGTACACACACACATCTTGTTAATTCTTCACTGATCGGGAGGAGGGGGTGGCTGCCCAGTCTTCTTTCCTCTGCTCTCCCTCTACAGATCTTGCTGTGCCTGTGTCCGTGAAAGCCGCAGTGATTGCAGTTCCCACAGGCATAAAGAGAGGGATAGATGGCAGTTCAGCAGTTCATCTATCTCTCTCTTCATTGCTCAGCAGGCTCTGGGCTCTGTTGGCATAAGCAATTATACAGTTCAGATGGGAGATCCAGCCATGGGCGTATCTCACATCTGACAGCTCCCCGGTGTCAGCCCTCCGTATCCCCTGGGGGACACGCGGCGCCATCGGGGTCCCCAGTATGGCTAGTGGGGTCCCCGGGCGTCACAGTGTCTCCCCCAGGAGGGGACTAACCTTGGGGATGTTGGGGATACCCCTGCCATGGGGTACCCCGGTCCTCCTATGGGCTCTGCACGCTGCCTGCGTGCAGAGCAATGGCGCCCGCTGTGTGGCGCTACTGCACATGCGCGGGCCGGCGCTGCTAGGCGGGCACGCGCACGAGAAGTGCACATATTTAAAGACACATACCCCTCCTGTCTGCAGGCACTTCCT
>CM070037.1:61812951-61826920 GCA_036250615.1 Ptychadena robeensis | reverse complement strand
CATTCCATAACCCCCAGGGATCAGGCTAACACCCGGCTAATCTCCTTGTTGGGAGAGCTTGCGGGGAGCCAATTTGGACCATGAGGTGCAGGATTTTGGGTGTGAAAAATTGCCTCTTATAGTCTGAAAAATATGGTAATGCCTAGTCTACACTTCATTCAAATTTGCACATCAATATAGGTAAGTGTTAGAAACAAGTCCATTCATATTTAATTAACAAAGACACCAGCAATGCATTGAGTCACTATCAATGTATCCATTGAAAAAGCATGGGCAGTGTCAAAAATTTGACTGTTGATTTTCATTGTGTTTTTCCCATTGGACTCAATGGGAGTGTCAAATAATGCCTAAGAGAGACATAGTCTTAGACCACTGTTTTTCAGGACAGCACTTGGAGACCAAACATCTGTCTTGTCATCCAGAAATCATCCAAAATCTACAAACTCCTGTGGTGCACTGTCTCTCTTCTAACGTTGCAATACTATTTATTATATTTATAGGAATGTTCAAACAGTACCCATAAACTGCAAATATTTGCAGAAATTATTTGAAGAGAACCTGAATATTAAGATTTGCCATTCTTAATGTTATGGAAGCTAGTTTCAAGGTTGTTATCCATATTAGTCCATCAAGTCTTAACTCAATGACACATGGAAGTTATGAAAAAAAAACCTGGTTGGATTTGTCAACAACAGGTTATATGCCTCGCCTATTTCTTTAAAGTTATAAAAACTTTGTTCAGGTAAGTATACACAATGTGACTCTTTTATGCACATTTTAGACCTGCTTATGCCTACTTTCTAGACCTGCAGTAAAAATGGTTGTTGGCATTAAATAAGATACTCTTCAAACCTATACACCAGTCATATAAGTTAGAGAGATGATTAAGACACTTTCGATTCACTCTTTGCTATGTAATTCTAAACATTTATGTTAAAATCAATAGAATAGCAAAGAGTCTGTGACATTAGAGAAGTGCTTTTACAGCGTACATCTACAGGTAATATACCAGGAAAAAAGGCTTTAAAGTGTTAGCTCCAGACAATGAATGAATCATGCAAGCACTCTTCTGTATTTAAAGGAAGGGGTAAAAATTAAATCAAAGCAAAAAACTGGAATTCACTAAGTTTTGACAATCAGTTTGAGAGTATGCAGAGCTGCTCATTCATCTCTTCCCGAGTCTGATCCAAAAAGCACCCAGAGGACAAACTTTAGAAGAAGGAACGTGGATATTTACTTGGGGATGCAGAAATAGGACCTTGCCAAATAGATGTACGTTTTCTCTAGAGGGCAATTAGGATGAGCAGTCTCACCGAGATGATAAATTAGCCGTGTTCTCTATTATGACTATGACCCGTGTTTTGGAAGGATGGTAATAGGCAAAGATAGACTGAATCGTAAATCCTGTTAGCATTATTTCACAAGCATGCTCCAAAGATTGAATGTGTGCTGTGTTTTTTTTTTCTATTTTTTTGGTGGTGATATGTGCATTGCTCCCACTAGGCTAGAAAAAGGATTGCATTCATGGACAACGTACAACCATTGTCCTTTATGAGGCTGCCCCCTGAAGCCTTTATTTCAGGCATTTAACTACAAAAAGCTCATTGATACCATGGATGACTATCCATCTCATTTAAAGGTTTATCACTGGCCACCACAATAGCTCTCTGTAGCTATAGCACATAACAATAATGCAGTAAAGAACTCCAAAAGCATACATAAGGGACTGTGGGGAAAAAAAGCATGTGTTCGATAACATTCAGAAAAAATTAATCTAGGAAATAAAAAAAAGGTATATGTGTATGTATATATATATATATATATATATATATATACAGAGAGAGAAATAGAGAGGAAGGAACCCAAGCATGTGTCATGCACGAGAGATGTCACCCCATTTTATGGTTTGAGGCCCCAGGTGTACTCTAGATAAATAGTCCAGGATAGCTAGAAGTACAAGGCCACGAACTCTAACAATTGGAAGAGGCTTTCCAATTCCACCAGGGTACATACAGGGTTTTGTAGGCCTTTCAGTTAACCATGGCTGAAAAAGGAAGGCTCAGGAGAGAACAGTCGGTAACCTGTGTGGAATTAGTCTTCCTGCCTCAGTATGCACTCACTTCCTAGTAAGTGTTTTCACACTTCAGTTCGCAACATGTAACAATTTCAAAATGTATTTACTATATGCCGAATAAAGCATTGGCTTGGAATTTCCATGTTGCAGAAAGGCATCTGTGGAATTGCTTTTAGCGGCATGCATAACCCTTGTATAAGTATAGCTTAGGGGAAACATCTGTAGCTAGACAACCCATAGATATGTCAAGCAACAAGATGTTGCAGTTATTCATCAGAGAATAACTTTATAATGACAAAAAGCATGGCATGATAGTGTCTCTGAATATTTATTAGCTTAATGATCCTGTGACTGTGGTGGCCATTAGAGTGCAGGGAAATAATTCTCAAGTTCAAAACATTTGTTTGAAATTATTTAAAGCCTTGTGGTATGGCATTATGGGCACTGAAAGGAGCCATCAGAAGATGGGTACACTGTCGTCACAAACAGATAGATCAAATATAATCAGGGGCGGTCCTAGGGGATTGTTTGTGAGTATCAGCTACTACTTCTCTGAAAAAAATTCCAATGCCCAGATGCCACCCCCGGCATGATGCTAATGCCTCAAACCACTAGTTGATATAATTACTTACCTTACTTTGCACCCCCCTCAGCTGCTTTCCGCTACTAGATTGGTGCCCAGTTTGTTTGGGCACGTCTCTTTCATTTCCTCTGAGGGGGGGTCTGAAGATGTGATATCATCACCTGCAATGCAATAATAGCTGTCCATTGTGATGGGGAAACACCAAGGACCAGCCCACTGGCGAAATTGAATGAAATCAATTGCTTAGCTGTGTTGTTAACATTTGGTGGGCCACCATATCAAGGAAAATATATATCTCAGGCTGCAGTGGGTTGGAATCTTTTGGTCTGGATTAATGTAAAAAAAAGTCAATTTCAGTGTGCACAAATAATTTTAAAAGATGTTTTACATGTATATATGTATCTACAATATGGTAACTAAATTGAAGCTTATTTTATGTGTAATCTTTTAATAAACTATTATCCAACTCCCTGTAGTTCCATTTAATATTCTTCAAATCCTGCCTGACAGAAATTGATGAGCAGAGCACCAGAACAGCAGTACAGGGAAATAAAATTAAACACCATGTTTTACAGGATGTCTTCTGCTTTTATTAAACAGAGTAACAGGACCTGAGCCTGAATATGTAAAAGCTTAATTTAAACCAAAGTGGTCTGATTAATAATATGGCATTTTCAAATGTTACCTCCATTTACATTGCTTGGCTGAATTAAACCTGCAAGCATAACTACAGGCATAACATTTAGAGTGGTGGAAGTTTGGAACCCATGTCAGGTTTTTATTGATGTGTGGTGCTATTAGGGAAATTCACTCTAATTGCGTGGTCAAAGATGTCATGGAATTATTTATGGAAAAAAACAACCATTTAAGTTGTAACCAGAACAAAAATTAAGTATTCCAGAAGGACACCTATTGCTATACTATGGAAGAGGGATTTGGAAAGCCCAATTAGATTGGAATTATATCTTCATACTTCCTGTTAATTCTGTGCAGGAAGTGAAGCAGATAGTAAAAAACCAAAAGCATTATCTTTTTGAGCAGGATCACAGGCCTACTTCCCAACTAGTAGAGATGGTCAAAATTTTTACTCACAAAATTTTAATGTTGTACTCCTCAAAATCTCCAGCAATTGTGATAATGATACCCTGTCCAGAATCTTGCAATTACCTTATAAAGTCAGCTAGTCAAAATTTAAAAAATAGTTTTAACCATCTCTGCCATCTTGTGTCATTTAGCTCATGCCACACCCCTCTCTGCATTGCCATATTACAAAATTTATTTCTTCCCTTCCCATGTTTCTAACTCTTCTGATGCCTTGCGGGCAGTTCGGCTGCGAACAAGCATGTTCGCCCTCCTTCTCGCCAGCGGACAGTACGGGTGTTCAACCTGCCCTGTTAGCCGGCGAGAAGAAGCCCTCTATTTTTCCTCCGGTGGGATCATAAGCAGCGAGATCCCGCCGCAGGAAGAATCTTTTCACTGAAAGACCGAGAACCCGGTCTTTCAGTGAAAAACCGGCTCGCAAACCCGGATGTGACGTCAGTGACGCCACATCCGGTTAGCACACCAGGAACTATGCGTTCCAGGTGCCGGATGTGGTGTCAGTGACGTCACATCCGGCACCTGGAACGCATAGTTCTCCGGGTTTTCCGATTCAAATTCCCCGCCTAGAGGTGGGGAATTTGAATCTGTCCGCAAACGGGCGGACGGCGGACTTTTTTTTAAAAGTCCGCTCCGCCCGCTCGCGGACGGACATGGCCAAAGTTTGGCCATCACTAATCCTCAACCTTTTGGCAACTAGGCGTGATGGAGTACTGAAAAGGGAAGTAGGCTGACTGGGCATTTCAATGCATTAGTAAACCTATTGAAAGAAAATCTGTACATTTCACAATAATATAATTTTAAAGGTTCCTGTACAAAGCACCACTCTGCCATTTGATCTATACACATCCACAACTCCGTCATTGGCCCTTTAAGCTCTGTTAAGCTTTAAGCTCTCTGTTCTCAGAAGAAGAATGAACATTGAGGGTCAATCTTTTGTATAAAAATGTAGAGCTCTCAGTAGGGCAGTACTGTATACAGGAAACTATAAATCTATTACTGTGGATTTCACAGGTTTCCTTTGATAGGTGTATTGATTTGTTGACTTCCTTTAACAGTGATCCTTACCTCTGCTAAGTGCACCTTCACATTTAGTTTGCAATGAGCTGAGGATGCCATCAGCACAATTTGAATCATCAGGGAGCAAAAATTTGTAAGGATACACCAAGCAGCTGGTCAGTGCTGTGCACGGACTCTGTTGTTGTAGTGTATTCATTTACAGCAAAGACATCGGAAAACATCAAATTATATTACACACATTTTCATGCTCTGCAATAAGGGGTATTATCCTTCCATATCACTAAATAAAACAGCACAAAATGTGAGTGTGTTACAACCTGGGGTCAAGGGCACAAGGGGTACATTCCAAGGGTAGGGGCTACTTTTTGTTTTTCTGAGTGATTAAATTCAACCTTTATGATATCCAGAAAGCCAATGCTTGCCTCAAAGCTTGCCTCATGACATCATATCAGTTTTGGGGAAAGAAGAACATCTTTATTGAACCGTGGAAAGGTGGAAAATAAATATTTTGAACACTGAAAACCTTATGAATGGATGATGAACACATGAATATCTATTTAATTATATTTTTTATTTAGCAATTTTAGATTTATAGAATTAGTTAAGAATGTTTTCCATATGGTATTTGGGATTTCCAAATTAACTGATACTCACTGAGAACCTCAAGGGAGAATAGTTTTTGCACATTCCTATTCTATACTTCATTTTAGTACCTTTGCCCATAGGCTACTATCTCCACAGTGTTACTTTGTCCGCAGGTCTTTGTGGCACACAAGTCTATGCACTTTATATGATAAATAAGTACACTTTAAAAGATAAAAATGAGATAAGATTATAAAGCAAGGGTCAAGTCTGCTTCCATTCTGAAGTTTAGCTTGTTGGGCTCTTTATCTTAAACCACACATTTTATATAACGGAGTTCAAAATTTACTTTCATCGCTTAAATAGAGAAGAACCAATTTAAAGCACAAGTAAAGACCTCCAGATCCTGTCTACTCAATTATCAAACCTGAAAGATTCATCTCTGTAGATCTTTAGCCTTTACGTTTTCTACAAGGAAGTTGCTACCTGCTCAGCTCGCTTTGCAAATAATCACCTTCTCTACCTCTGATCAATAGATTGTTCTTCAAAAGCTTGTGACAGGATTATTAAGCTCTAGCCCTGCCAACTATTCTTGTGCTGAGGGTGCTAATTGGACAGCTCTGACGTATTTCACAAATAAATGGGCTTTTCTAGATCATACCACCATCTTTCCGGTGGGGGGTAATTAGAGTATCACATAACACATTCTATTCTTATGAACCATGGATTTTTATGTTTTAAAATACTTAGAATATATGTAAATACTGTACATGAGAATGTTATATTTACCAAGTCCAACAATAAGGACAATAAGTCAGTCCTTGAATAAATTATTAAATAAGAGGAGACACAGTGTTTTTTTTAAAAGAAAAGTCTATAAGTTATGTTTAATTTAGGTTCATATTTAATAGCTGATATGGTATTAGGACGAGGTCAGTTGACCTAGATGGTATGAGTTTTTTACTACTGTAGGGGGCTGCATCATTGTGGGAAATCAGGGACATATCAGCCTCAGGCACCCTGTTTCATTAAGAGGGCTAGGTAAAGTAATTCCCCTGGCGGAGAAACCATAGGTTTCAGATGACTCTCTATGTCTGGAGAGGTTTCCAGATGCAAGGTCTCAAACTTGTGTTGCTCTGGCCATTAATACTGTATATTCCGGAGTATAAAACAACTTTTCCAGTTAAAATATAGAGTCTGGGATATACTTACCCTTTAAGACTACCCCTCTTCCAACGCACACCAAACACATGATGTCACACTTTATTGACTATAACATATGCAGTGCTGCAGATGCATCTCTGATATTAAGAGAACATTCATCTAATATATAGAATTCATCTCATAATCTGAAACCTAATTTGTAAATAGTACACATTTCCATATTCCATAAGAAAAGGATTAATAAAAAGTTTATTGGAAAAAAAAAAAGAAAAGGAAAGGCTAGTACAGGTGATGATTCTGTTACATACTAAGGTAGCATCAAAATACTATTTCCCACCATCCATAGTGAAGGGGGTGGCTACAGATGAAGATTATATCTGTTGCAATCTGCCGAAATATGCAAATACTATGCACTTCCCCACAATCCTTAGGGCTTGTTTCCACATACGCTTAGCGGGGACCCCAACGTAGCAGATACACTTACCTGCTCAGCGGAGGATCTGTCTTCACGGCTCCACTGCTGCAAGGCTTAACGTAGTCGAATACGTTGATTCTTTTCACCGGCGGATGTGTAGGCAGACCATCCACTGTGCAGACAATCTCTATCTACTACGTCGGGAGCCCGCTAAGCGTATACGGGTCCCGACGTATGTGGAAACTTACCCTTAGAGAAAAGTAAAGCTATAGTAAATATTCGATCTATATTTTAGCTTTTGCCACATTTATAACTGGGCTTTATCTTTCACAGTAAAGACATTGCACAGCTTAATCAAACAGTACAGATAAACTGTGAAACATTTTCAACATAACAAAAGAAGGTGTAATTTTACTACTAGCTATACAATGGCCCTGATAAATAAAACCTTTAATGGATATCTCCATCAATTGCTTTGCCAGAGCCATCCCTTGTTCATGAGGTTTGCACCTACAGAAGAGTTCTCATATGTGCTGGCATTACAACTGACCCTTCTTATAGCTTATCCTACACCCATACACACAATGGTTTCCATAGGGATTTTTTTTCATCAGGCATATCTCATTCTAACAGCACAATATTCTTGTAAATTTGCTTCATGATGCAATTTAATCCTGTTACATTAGATTTGCAGGATCCAAAACATAATTAGTTTAGGCGATTAATCAAACATTTGTGAGATTTCTGTGCAATATAGGGAAGAAATGCTCATGGGCAAATTTGGCCAAAAAATGTTTTATGTTTTTTCCCTTATTTGGTCCACTGAGTTAGAAATAAGTAATACATTGCTGTTCTTAGTACTGTGTGTCTGTATTTTAATCATTTATTAGGTATTTATATATTTGTTTGTATTATTTATATACAGTATAGCTAATGCTTGTTCTGCAGTGCTACAGAGATCACTGAAAAGATTTCAGTTAATAGAGATAAAAAAAACAAAGAGCCAGGTTTCACAATTTACTCCCAATACCTTTGGGATCGATGGCTTGGCTACCCCAGGCATACACTGATGCATGTTCGGCATTCGTTGTTCGACTTGTGTGATTTCAAAATGAACTGTCAATCTAATGTTGATCGTTTACACTATCATACAGTTAAATAGATGCATAACAAAATTCCTTAAAATTAATTTCCAGTTATGAAGCTAAATGTGTGTGAAGATGCTCCATAATGTGATACAAAACAACCAAAACACCTAAAACCCCATCAGATACTTGTACAATACAATACAATAAAATTTCCCTACTTGACCGATCATGGCTCTTTCCATTTTATGATTCATTTTGATAACTTTTGGTTGAAAAAAATCAACCTTGCTTTAGGGGATAAAAGATCAAGCAAACATGGCTCCTTTTCTGCAGACACTCTGCATCCATATAGTACATAGCAATATCACCAGCTATTGCTTATCTGCTTAAATGAGTAGACTGGCTACATGCTTATGTAAAGCTTTTGTTAAGGTTTCCGAAACAGTAACATCAAGTATGGGTATGGCAGAAAGGTCTCCTTTATATCCTTAATAGTTTGTCAATATAAATATATGCATATAATGATGTGAATTAATGAATTGGATCAGTGTGTTAGGGTGTTATTATTTTAACAACTTATACAAATGTTAGACAAGTACCAGTAAGCAAACAGTAAGAAAGCATTTTACAGCACAAAACATTTAATTCCAACCACTAATTATATTCAGGTCAATGCCTGAGATGACAGGTATACAAAACTTGTACCATTTTAGTGTTCCAACATCATTCAGTCTTTTTGAGGGCCATTTCACACTACACACACTGCGTTGTCGTAACACTACTGCTTCCTTTAACCATGTCCTTTACTGGCTTGTGTCTCCCGTACAAGTGTCTGAGTACTGCAGTGCAGCTAGTGTGAAAGGGCCCTGAGCCTCAATCAGCTCACAGAAAAGGTCTGTGCACAAAGTGATGAGGGCTTGTTATCAGATATAATGTACGGCTAGCATTGGAGATCTCTTTTTTATACATTTTAATTTGTAGGTTAATGAAACCAGGTTGGAAACCTGAACTTTCAATACCAAGCAATAATTGGTTCCCCTTCATTCCCAATTTACTGGACATGCATAACATAAAGGATGTGTTTTGGGAGTTAAATTGGTAGAATTTCATTCAAACTTGCAAAATCCCTCAAACTATCTTTTTTTAGCTACCGTACTTACAGATTTAAAATTTTTCCATTTAAGGCAAACATTTCGGGAAAGCTCAAATTCCATTAAAATAAGCCAATAATAAAGCTTCAGTGACCTGTAATGCCTATAGTTCATTGTTAGGATTAACCATGATTTGGAAGTTTAGGAGTTAATCCCTTTTAGTGTAAAATATTCTTTACTGGTCTTAAATAGAATAGAATCTTTGAAGACAGTGGCTTCCAGATTTATAATATTTTATATTACATGGACCAAAGTGCCATTTGTCAAGGTCTACCTGTTGTTTGAACCACATGGTAGAAATAAATTTGCAAAGAACATCATAAAATGTTCAACATTTCAGTTTACCTCCTTTCGTTTCCTGATCTGTTAGATAATAAAATATTCCCAATTCGTGTAAAAAAATGTGTAGGTTTATAGCATCCTGAGCCCACTTTTAGAGCCGCATGTCTGTTATATTTCTGTAACTATACAACTTTGTCTAAAAAATTACAATTCACTTCATCCCAGGGACGTGCCTCAGATAGCTCATGTTTATGTTTGTGCAATGCAAGCTAGAAGAATTTGTCTTTACCATTGGGGATTTATTTCTTAATTTAGCAGTTGGTATTGCTCACAAATCATTGAGATTCTTGTAAAACATAATTTTCAAATCTTAACAATACTTAAGCTGCATTTTGACTCCTCAAACATGTTTATCTCTTTGACTGTCTATTTAGCAAACTACAACTGGGTTACAACTAATTACCCAATTGTTTTTTAAATACATTAGGCCAATGGTTTCATACTCCTTTCATTGGGTGTTCATTGGGTGTTGGGCAATGGTTCTTAAACTTTCTTTGCAGGGCCCCCCTTTTCTATTTTAGAACATTATTAAGCCCCCTCTCCCATTCAAACACAGGTTCAGAATGAGGCCCACGACCCCCCTGGGATACCTCTGCACCTCCCGAGTGGGGCCCGCCCCCAGTTTTGGAACGGGTGTACGGGAACCATTCATTAGTGTGTCTAGTCTTTAGAATGAAAATTAAAAGTGTTACAAGATTGGCTGTCATTTTGAACCTGAAATAAAAGTTATCTAGCTTGTCACATGATATACAGGGAACATATGTCACTTCCTGTATTTGGAAAGTAGAAATGTTGGTGCAGAGTGTCACTTCCACATTCCAAATCACTTCCAGTGTGATCAAGTAAGTGTAATGTCCCCTCCCTCCTATTTTTCCACCACTTGTGATGGTGATGTGCGAGGTGGGAAGTTAGGGAGAGAGTAATCCCCCATTCATCCTAAGATAGGAGGTAGGGGGCTATACCCTTGCTCCTAACTTCCCATCCCATGTGGGCATTAGCACTGCTGATTGTTAGCAGCAGCTCAGATGATTTCAAGTAATACAGAGACTCCAGTGAAATGGTTGTTTGCAACACTTCACCCCTATTTACCCACTTAATTTTTTTCTTCTTTCAACCTTCAATCTTCCCTATTATAGGCACTTCTGGTGTAAATGATAAGAAGAAAGGGAGGTGATAGGTATGCTTTGTTGAGCTAGTACTGGAGGATATTGGCTAACACTGGATGACCAGAGGGTGGAAATCCAACAACTCAAGACAAAAAAATATGTTATCACAAGGTGTCATTAGCCTTAAAAAAACCCATGACATAACCAAATGGGAAGCTGACTTACACGTTTGGAAATTCATTTGATTAACTGAAAAAATCTTACTAGCTTTTGTGACTTTTTTTTACAAAAAAGTGTTAATACATATAATACAATGTTTTTTTTTCTTTTAGGTATTTTGTTCCTGATGCTAAGTGCTAAAGACATGTGAAAATGCACTGAAATATAATTGGATACATGTCCTTCTAAAAGCCTTAGATACTTCCCACTGACATTTGCCAACATGACAAGGATCTCTTGATTGTATGCTCAATTTCATTGCTCTTGGTTGATCTTTTCAGTTAATAAGCAATCAATGAATCAGATTATTTTTATTTCAATAGAACAAAACAAAACATCAACGCATGTATGGCCAGCTTTAGTAGATCTGAGTGAAAAATTATGAGGGACCAGCAATCTCAGCATATGACAACATAAGATGGTTACATTTGTTTCGGTAGCTGATTTTGTGAGGCTCCTGAACATGGTAGTAAAAAAGTATTATTCTTTCCCAAGTGTTTTTTTTTGGCATAAATTAGGCTTAATAAAGCAAAGGCAAATGAAGCAAAATGTCAACCTAACTTTAAAACTTTAAACATTTTGTAATATTGTTCAGGGGCTTTCCAAATAACTCCCAAATAGATTCCACAACCATCTCTAATAACAACCCCGTATCATATAAAATTCACTAAAATATGCTTCTTCAACAGCACTAAAAATAAGGACATAGAAGGGGACAAAGGATAGCACTGTAAGAAACAGTCAATGCCAACCAATATTTAGTAAGTTTTAAGTGGCTCTTAAACTTGTCATTTTGCACAACTTAGCCACTCACTCAAAGCATGTACTGTATACAGGAACAGGAAGCTGACACTCATAGCTGCATTCCCATTCCAAGTTAGAGACCTATAAGTACAGTAACAGTAAAGCTTAATTCAGCTGCTATATAAGTCAATTCAAAAGTATTCTTATTGTTTAAAAAAAAAATTCAAAAGTACTGAAATCCCACCCTAAACAGGGCTCTTTAAAGTTCAATTTCATTTATGCAATGTTTTTATATTTATTTGACTTTTTTATTTTCAGGCCAGTCGCATAACACAAAGTGCTCCCATTGAAATGCTCAGTAAGTGACCTGAATGGTGCTGGTTCTTATTGACCCAAGAAGACTGACATCATGTCAAGAAAATGAGTTATGGTTGGGTACAGAAACGTACAGGGTGAACATTTATAGTCTATACATTTTAAATAGACTAGAGAAGAAATGTTTCCTTCTCAAGTAATTTTCTTATGATGCTAACATCGCAATAATATATTTTAAGATGTATTTGTATCACCCAGTATCCACTGAATCTGGCACTAACTGGCATTTTTGAGGCACATGTTCTACAATTCATGATGTTTAAGTATTATTATTAACGTTTTTTAATTCATAATTTATTATGTTACAGTAAACGTTTACATAAATTGGAGCAGTTCTGTTACATTTTCTAATGATCTCCAAAAATTTTCAACATTTACACATGATTTCAATCAAATGCACATTCTATAAATCTATTGCACAAGATCTGAAGCGTTTCATGATTCTCTGCTTCTTCATAGGTTCTTATCTGTGCTTTATATCATGTATCATCATGTGTATCATGATGTCATATGTAAATGATATGAAACCTACTGAACAGAAAGACAACTTATGTACATGTTCAGCTTGACATTACCTGTTTACACTCAAATATTTTGTTCAATTAGATTTGTGACCTCCAGTTTTAACCCAGTCTATAATCTGATGGAGGCAATAGAGAACTAGGCACCATATGCCCACTTGTCAGTTAATTCATTATTAATTCAAGATTAAGTGCTTTAAGAAGTCATGGTGTTGTGTATCTTTTTCAAATATATGTTTTATCAAACTATGAATAAATGTGAAAAAGGTGGAAATGTTCATCTACATTTTAAATAGGCAATGTCAAAGCCTGGTTTGCAAAGCAAGTGAAATTAGGTGGATTGAGTTTAGATGTTATGCTAGCTAATTCTTCTACCCTATGGAGGGGTTCTTCTTTATTGCCAAGTTCATATTGTACCAGAAAGACGTTTGCTGAATGGGCTGGTCAAAATATTAAAAGCAGAGACGTTTGAAGTTCACAGTTGTTCATCCCATGAAAGCCAAAGCCTTCCATCCAAGAGCAGCATGGGCCTGTTCCTTTATAGAGCATTCAAAGATTTCCAAAGAGAGATCTGGCAGGTAGTCATATGTTAATTTGTTAGTTGATACAGTAAGCAGTATGTCCTCCGCATTATGAATTCACTTTCTATTTTTCACAACCGTACATTATTTTAAATAATTGGGTAAGAAGCTTTCTTTGTAAAGATTAAATCAAAGACTAAATCAATATGAAAAAGTGCTTGCCTCTATTTTAATAGCTTCTTATCAAGATGTTTTATGGCTCTTAACAAAGGTTTATTTCTATCATTAAATTTGTTATTCATTCTTATATTCCACTGACCATTAATATGAGAAATCTGCAAAAACCATGGCAACTGATTTAAGAAGGCTACGATTAAACAATGTATGGTGCATAAAGAATGTGGCAGAATAACAGGGAGCCTGTCTCCTAGGAGTAATAGGGAATGATGTTTGCTACACATACATATGCAGAAAGGTGTGTGTCTGTATAATGCGTGTACGGATTCTATTATCCCCACATGCACAGTGGAGGAATAGTAATGGAAATATAGAAAGTGTCTATTGTGAAGCAGACCTAGGACTTCACCCGGCCATACATATAAAAGTTTCATTATCACCACAGAAACTCTAACACTGGTTAGATTCTTCCTGAAAATGGCCTCACGAAAACACAGTACCCTAACATTTTATAGGACAATTAAAAAAAGATGGGCAGTCTGTAGTGACCAATCAGATCCCTTGGTAAAAGGAAACAAATTGGTTAACAACCACAATTAGTTCCTCTGTTCTTTCAAAAATGTGAAAACTAATGATATAAGATAGTAGATAATAAAAAGTGTTTTATTTATTAATGGTTACAGTGTATGATTTAAAACATTTTTAAAACTTAGATAAAGTTTTTGTTGTTTCCGCTGTAGTTATGATATGATAACTAGTGTAGAACATTCGAAAATTGAACATATTCGA
>CM070037.1:61772345-61812851 GCA_036250615.1 Ptychadena robeensis | reverse complement strand
AACAGTTCGGGCCATCACTATTCACAATATTTCGTGAATGTGCGCTTGGAAATTATGCTTCAACATTGTTTACTGGCATACATCGCGCATATTTGTGTGCACTGCGAATGTATACGTGCAATATGCACAGTGCTCGTACTGGCTAAGATCACAGAATGAAGAAGAGACGCTGTAAAGCTGGTTTGCGAATCTTTGCAAATAATTGTGAACAGCCGCCTGTGATGTAAGGCAATAGAATATAGTTTAATCGATTTTTACAAATTTCCAATGTACCTTAACATTTTTCGCAAAATTAGGCGAGTTTGAATATACCATATGCTGCTCAACACTAATGATAACACCAGTTCAGTGGTAAGCACTCTTACCATGCACTACTGGGATCATAGGTTTGAATCTTGACCTTGACACTATCTGCAAGTAGTTTTTATGTTCTACCCATGTCTGTGTGGGATTCATCCCACACTCCAAATATATAATGCTAGGTTAAATGTCTTTCACTCAAAAATTGTACTGTGCTAGTTTATTTGATGACTATGGTAGTGATATGACTATGGAAAGTGCTGTCAATTATTTTAGAGCTATATACAGATCAGTTATAATTAGTGATGGCCGAACGGGCAGGTCGGACTTTTAAAGAAGTCCGCTGTCCGCCTGTTCCTGGTTAAGGGAGCCGGATGTGACGTCACTGATGTCACTTCCTGCTCCGAGCCGGTTTTTTCACTAGAAGACCGGCTTCATGCCCGGTCTTCTAGTGAAAAGATTCTTCCTCCGGCACGATCTTGCAGGTTCTGATCCTGCCGGAGGAAGAATATAGATCTTCTTCTCGCCGGCGAACGGGGCGGGTCGAACCCCCGTACTGCTCGCCGGCGAGAAGGAGGGCGAACATCCATGTTCGACTCCGAACTGTCCGCCTTGCGGGCAGTTCGGCCATCACTGGTTATAATATTCATGAACATTGTGTCTTTGACAAAAAGCAACAGGAAATCCTAAACTTTAATGTTGTCAAAGAGATGCATAAATGATGATTTTTGCATACAGACTGAAACGGAGCCTATCAATTACAACAGTTTTTTTTTTTTAATCATTAAACTTTTATTGACAATTACAACAGTTGCTGTGTTTAATTGTTGCAGTTTGCATACTAATGTTAGAATATTGACTTCTCATTGAGAATCTCTTGTTGTCACCTAAACTACAAGTAAAAGGTGGTCTATCTGTCTCTATTTCTACTCTACTGATACCTGTTCTGGTGTCAGTAGAGAATTCCCTTCACAGTGGAGTCTTGTGTTTTACTATTTTGTTTTTAAAATCTCCATAACAGAAAAATGTAAACTGAACGGTAACTATTTTCTACTATTCTCAATTAAAAAAAAAAAACATTGGAAATTGCTTATAGTGCAAACTGCATATGCATATTCTCGTATTTATGAATTTGTTGCGAATATCGCAACAAATTCGTAAATACGAGAATTCATGATCTCTAGTCATTATTACCTTCATTGTGCAAATCAGCACTTCTACATGCTCATATTGCGAACCCAATGCAGGGTAGTTCCAGGTACTGATGTCAAAAATCTTGAATATTCACAATTCTGAAGATATAGCACTATATTTGAGATCTTCACAAATTCTCAAAGTGCCGATATTCGCAATAAAAATTTGCGATCAACACTAATTGCTTACAATTTAAAGCCAGCTATGCATAGAGTATTTTTTATGATGCCAATACACAACCAGAATACACTGTAAAATGTGTGTTGTAAAACACTACCAACAACAAATCTTTTAATATATGAATAGGGGAGAAGTGAATAGGAAAATGTCAGGTAACATCCTATTTTATTTTTCCTGCTCTCAGTTCAATCAATCCTGGGGATCCCAGCAGCAAAGCGTGTCTACAAGCTCTTCCTTTCCCAAAGTGACAACCCTTACTGAATTATTGAATTCAGCTGCAGTGCTGTCAGCCTTTCTTGTACTCTCTTGATCTGGACTACAAGCAGCCATGCTAATGTACATTGCTGGCATGTTCCAATAGTAAAACTCTGATGTTCCCTCATTTCTGGAGGATGCATACATTACCAGCAAAGGAGTCTACAGGGTGTGCATAGTGTAGAGAAAGAAAACAACCAAAAAAGTGTACAGAAAAGTTTATATTCACTTATTTATAGTTGCCTGATTAAAGAACAGTGAAATGGTTAGACTTAATGTTGTGACATGTCATGTCATAAGAACCAAAAAAAAAAGCCCCATAAAAATGCTCTATGTTAAAACATTGCAATTCTTGCAAGTAATACATTCCTTAAATCCAAAGGATTGCTGTAATAGCCAAATATAAAAGCCTACTATACCACTGATTAAAAAAATTGTTTAGAAAAGGTGTGTATTGAACACATTCATATATTCTGCATGTGCCACAGATGTAAAACAAACAAACAATATAATGCATAAAAACATAATTCAAAGTACACAGGAGGTCTGTAGTATGTGTAGCCCTTCTCCCGCAGAAGGTACCTCCTCACTTGCAGGAAATTCTGAGCTGCCAAAATGACAGATCAGCCTGGCTGTGTAAGTGCAGCAGTTATTTCAGGTAGAAGTAAAAGAAAATATACAAAAATATATGCTATAAAGTATTCACAGCACATCACATTTTACAGCCTTATTCCAAAATATATTCAATTATTTTTTTACCCTCAGAAATCTACACACAACACCCCAAATGACACGTGGAAAAGGTTAACATGAGGTTTTGGAAAATGTATTAAAAAACAAAAAAATCACATGTTTAGAAGTATTCACAGCCTTTGCTCAATACTTTGTTGCGACACCTTAAACAGCAATTACAG
Organism: Ptychadena robeensis; assembly: GCA_036250615.1. NCBI lineage: Eukaryota > Metazoa > Chordata > Amphibia > Anura > Ptychadenidae > Ptychadena > Ptychadena robeensis. The sequence continues at coordinate 61,810,008 of CM070037.1, read as the reverse complement.
CCTCAAGTTTTTGAATATTACGCCACAAGCTTGGCCATTGGCCAGTTTCATCCATTCCTCTTTGCAGCACCTCTCAAGCTCCATCAAGTTGGATGAAAAGAGTCCGTTCTCAAGCCATTGTATGATCTCTCCAGAGATGTTCAATCGGATTCAAGTCTGGGCTCTGGCTGGGCCACTCAAAAATATTGTCTTGAAGACACTCCTTTGATATTAGGGTGGTTGTCCTGCTGAAATATATCACCGTCACCCCAGAAATTTCCCTAATCAGCCCTATTTAACTACTTTAATTTCTAAAATTTAATTTTCCTGATTTTCTTCTTAATTCTATAGTTCTGCCAATTTTCATTTTAACGTTTTCTTTTTATTTTACATATAAAATAAAATGCAAAGTATTTTATCTACATTAACCCTATATTTAAAGTGCACCTAAACCCACCAGACAAACTTTCCCGCTAGTTAGCCAACTCCACAGAAATATGTATATTTTCCCCCTAACCCTATCTTCTCATCTCACAAGGCCGCAGCGTTTAGCTCCTCAGTGTCTGCTACAGGGCATTCCTTCTGCAGTTGTTCACTATTTTTTTTCTTGCTTTTACTTTGTGTCCATTGACACACATTGTATTTGGTGACCCCCGGTAGTTATTGCAGCCTTAACTCATTCAAGACTGAAAGCTAAAACTGAATTTAAAATGGTGGCTCTCCAGCAGGATAGCTAAATATATTTTTCTAGGGTTTGGAGTAACTTTGAGCTATTGGGACAGTTTAGAGGTACAGTATATACTCAAGTATAAGCTTAGTTTTTCAGCCCCAAAAAATGGGCAGGAAATGCTCCCCTCGACTTATACTCGAGTCAACCAGGGTCCACTCACCTCAGGTGAATTTCTTTGCTGATCGCTTCAAGCAGGCAGCTTCCCTTTTCAACTGAATATCTTCTCTCAGCTCCTGTAAGCTCAGTGTTTCTAACTGACAGCTGATCCATGTAAACAAACTCCACACTGCCACCTGGTGGCCGGTTACTAGCACACATACTACACTCCTTAGCCTATGATTAAGAAATAAGAATTGCCTTGCAAAACCCCTCCTGTAATAATAATAATCCTGTGTTCTCTTAAATTTATTATTTTATACTCGAGCATATACGGTAAGTTAAAATGTAATTACATTTTTTGGTGTTTTTTTTTTAGTTTAGATGCGCTTTAAGCTCTCACCAAAGAAAACAAGTTATTATATTTTTGTCTACTGTAAAACACAATATATAGACATTTTTTAAGTACATTAATCTTTAACAAAATGAACACTACAGACTGACTATAGCAGGAATATGAAAAGTCTGTAAGGAGTGGGTGTACAAGCATGAAAGTTGAACTGCTTATTTATTTGTAAAAATAACATTTAATACTTTCTGCATTCTACCTGTTTTTTGATATTCAGGTGCAGTAACCATGACAAATGCCCCGTAGCTGTAATAAGTAAAGTGTCATTCACACAATTATTGAGATATAGTGAAAAAATGCAGGAAGCCTCTACTACAGAACCTTTGAAAGTGTTGGATACCTTCAGTTGAAGATAATATTATGGAGTGTTAAGTCTACTGATGTGCAGTAATAACATCAGACAAAGAGCTACCAACAGAATATTCACTACTGAAGTAGTGTGATGCCGTAGCATCAGATAGTGGGGAACAATTACAATGGGGGTTAACAAAACACCTTTTTTAATTCACATGCATTCAAATGATTAAATTCTCTAATTCCATATTAAATTGTCTTCTGACTCCAAACCAACTAGTCACCCTGAGCCCCAATAGTTGTACTGGACAGGCGTGAAAGTTCTTCTGTACCAGTAATGTTTCTGCAATACTGTGACTACAAACAGAATAAGCACTCATATTGTTTTCTCTAAAGCTGTCATCCTGTCAATCACAAGTTCTATACATGTATTGTTCTACCTGTTATACACTTTAAATACAACCTACCTCCTCCTAACAGAACTATTGTCACTTGTTTTCAAAGAATGAAGGATACAAAACTTTACACCTCGTATTTCCACCCAACAATTTTACCAAACATGGGACATGTCATTTTTGTCAGTTTTGTCATATGCTACAAAATACAAAATAAAACAAATTATTGATGTGCAGTGAGAGATAGTAGACACTTGGATAGTCAGATTTTATGGAGTATAGTAGGATGCTATTTCTCCAGTATAGAGAGTGAGTCCTGTCATTCTAGGATATAAAGCATATTACTCATAGAAATAGCAGATAAACAAAAAAATTCTTAAAAACTTTACATTAAAAAGACAAATGCAATCACCAAATGTACATACAGGCAAGTTGCAATATAAGACAATTTTTGTAAACACTTGAGATATGGGTGGGCCATGCACAGACAATTTTGGCAATGACTTTTGACTTCTGCCCATGCTGAGCCCACCTATCCCATGTCACCCCTTTTCCCCATGATCTATGAAGTAATTTATTATACCAATAGGAGGAACCAATAGGAAGGCAGCAGGGAATGATCTTAACTTTCCCCCTCAGTTTCACAATCATTCCATTAAACTAATGGTGACCTCTCAAAAGCTAATATGGGTTCTAATCTTCCATTGCTCATATTTTAATAAACACATTTTTAATGTCTCTGTTGCTTTTAGAAAATGACATTATTGTCTATAAAATCTTTACTAATAAAGTCCACAATTCTTCCCAGCTGTATTCACAACGAAGAGATATAAACTTTAAAAAAGTAATAGAAGTATAGGTAGAAGGATATTTTGCTGACCTAAGAATTTCTAAAGAAAAGTAAAAAGGAGTAAAAATAAGAAAAAATATATAACGTGATAGAAATGTTGCTGTTTTCTCACGGCCCCACACAGAAAACAGTGTGAGAAAGTATAACTGGGAGAACTGCAATTTGTGAGGAAGTATATAAAACTCATTAGCTATTGTTCAGCTCAGTACTGCAGCTTTGTCTATCTTATAGTAGGTTTTTAAAGCTGCTTAGTTGGCTGTCTGTATCTCTTTCTTTCTGACCATACTTACTTGATCTTTGCAGGTTCTTTGTCCTGGTCTCTTCTCTATGGATTCTTCTGACTCAGTTTGTGATATATCAGCACTTTGCAGAACTGGGTGGCTTTTGGACTACATAGATGCCTATAAATACAACCAGAAAGGCCTGAACATCACAAGAACAGCAAATGGTGATTGAGATACCCTGGGACAAAAGGAGCAGTTTAATATTCATAGAGAAACTCTAGAATAATGCTGCCAGATAATTAAATGTTTGCCACTGTATGGCATTTCTGCACATTGAGGAAAAAAAGGAAAACAATGAGCAGCCTGAATCAGGAGAGGAGGCTGTATAGGGAGTGAGCCATCCAGGGCACAAAAACCGTATAAGCCTCAGAAAGGAAATGAAGCCACAATGGGCATTTCATACTTCTATGCTGTGCCAGAAACCTTCAGCATTACAATGTAGCTCTTTCCCACTGCATGGCTAATTAGATTTTCTTTTTACTTAGCTGCCACTCAACAAAAATGGCTAACCATAGGCCACACTAGTATTTTTGTATTTACCTGGCTTTGACTCATGCCAAGTCACAATTAAACACAGGATTTTCGTATAGTGCCTGAAGCTTAGCACAAAACATGCCCATACTGGCTCTACTTTTCCTACCATTATATCAAAATATTAGTCATAATCAATTGTGCATGTATTTAAATGAATTGTTAAAATAATAAAGGCAAAAACAAAATATTTCCTTGCATTTAGGGTAGTTCCTCACTCCAAGGCCTAATTGCTCTTTCCTATCTATGGGGATGCACTTCTTACCTCTTCCATATATCCTCTTCAGTCTCCTTTTGTATGTGAGCAGTAGTGATGAGTGGTATAGGCAATATTCAAATTCGCTATATTTTGCGAATAATTCTACTAATATTCAATTTGATATTCACGAATAATCACGAACAATTTGAATATTCAAGCTCAACACTAGTGAGCAGTCCCCAGCAATTTACACTATAGTTGCTGTAGGCTGGCATCAAAGTCTTGTATATACTAGGTATTGCAGACTCCTACAAACCTTTCCTTTGGTAAAAACTGTTAAGGTTGCTAGTGTACTTATGTCAGTTCTCACCAAAAGTATGAAGCTATTAAATCACTGGGGTCATAGCTGATCCCTCACATGTGCAGCACCATGGCATACGTATAAATAAATTGTTGAGTTGTTATACTATAATCCTCATCAACCTCTCCCTCTTAGCCAATAATGTTTAAGTACCGTATTTTTCGGACCATAAGACGCACTTTTTCACCCCCAAAAGAGGGAGAGGATATCAACTGTGTGATCTCAATCGGCACACCTCCTGTGTGCCGAGAGATCACACAGCTGATGGGCTATGTCAGCTGTGGCATATGCATCTGCCGGGAGAGCTGTGGAGCTGAACTGTATTGGCTATATTTGCAGAGCCTCGCAAATATAGCCAATGCAGAGTGTGTGGAGCAAGCTGCACTGGCAAGCAGCTTCCTCACACATGCAGCAAAGAGGAGACAGGGAGATCTGTGTGCAGAATCCCCCTTCCTCCCCCTCCCTCCCCTCTCTGATCTCTGTGTGAGGAAGAAGAGACGCTGAAGTCTGCTCTTTAGTGACACCATTTTAGTGGCTGAAAAGGGGTACTTCACAAGATTTTTTCACATTCATTTAAACAAATGAAAAAAAATTTTCTGATTTTCTGCTCTAAAAACTGGGTGCGTCTTATGGTCAGGTGAGTCTTATAGTCCGAAAAATACCGTATTTCTATTGTGAATGACTTAACAGGCCCAATCACACAGCACAAAATGAAAGCCATGGTCAACTAGTCCACACCTGGAAAATAACAGCAGCATCTATTTAGAATCTCAAACACTTGAACATAATTTTCTGTAAATTTTTTGGATTCACAATGGATCAGCGGAGATGTGTTAATAAAATTACCATTTACATCCCAGGTGCCCAACCTGCGCCCCTTTAGGCGTTCTTATACCACAACAAGTTCCCTCCTGGGACTTTAGTTGGAGCAGTGACCCGGTGGAATACTTCCAATATAATTTAAACGAGTTATATATAAAGAATATTTATTTTGTGAACCCTGTCACAGCAGACAATAACAATTACAACAACACAACACATGGATTGCCCCGCTAACCTGTAAAAGACATGAGGTATAGCGGCCAATACATAAAATCAATGATAATCAGGATGAAAAAAGCAGTTGGCAAGGTGCATGAGAGGCTACATGTTTCACCGATTTACGGCTTCTTCAGGCCAGAAGCACCTTGTGTGGATATATGTATGGATCTTGACTGTTAAAAAATATATGTGGGCACCTCTCCTATGTGGTGGCGTATACACCACGGACCAGGAAAACGGGCATTGCTTGGCGCAGCAGGTAGGTGGGCAACGGTGTCTCCAACAAAAAAGAGGCAGCGTGGTCTGGGACCTGCCTTGTATTGATCCAAAGGGACGAATCAGAGAAAAGTGCCGCTCCAGAGAGGTCCCCACACCTATACGACCGCCGCCAAACCGGGTGCCTCCACTTGTGGCCAACGCCACAGGAAACTCCTGTGGAAGGGCATTCTTAAGCGACCCTCCTTAGTCCTCCACCTGCGGCCCCTGAAACCTAACTGTTAATGCACATGGCAGAGGAACTCACCTGTATGTCAACTCCCCCACTGACGAGTCTTCGGGATGATCTTATAAGATATTTATTGTGGCACATAACCTTAGAATAGGGGCAAAAAAACTTTGAATCAAAGGATATGTGCCCCAACTATATCAATGGTTTTTATTATATCTATGGCACATTATCTTTAATGATATATATGACACAAAATGACCATACTACAGTGTTCCTTAATGCTTGAAGTATTATTTAAAACACGTTTTGTTATTTAAAAAATAATGTCTTCTAGCTTATTCTTGCTATAACTTTTTCATAAAAAAATTTATAGTAAAAAAATACTCAGTACAGATTAAAAATGTTATGTGCGGCCCTTTAGCGATGCCAAGGGCCGCACTTGTGGCCCTCCATATCAACTCGGTTGCCCATCACTGATTTACATGGTCTTCTAAGAGTATTTAGGAAAAGACAATTGATCATACTTTCGTAATAATGAGAAAATGGCATTGAAATGGTCTACTGTGCCCCCTTTGCCAGATTGTGTTTGGCCAACACTTTAAGAAACTGCTTTGGAATGCAAGTTGGATTTAAAAAGGTTGAGAATCAGTTGTACCAGAGTTGGGGAAAGGAATTGGAAAGAAGTTACAATTTAACCAAATTTGAACTAAATTGATGGAAAAGCTGCATTTCCTGGAGCAATACTTTTTTGTTTTTAGTATTTGTTTCCACAACCCTTCTCTACATCTGTAGAAATCTGCAGGGGCACACATAAACAATATCAGGGACCCATATTTAAGTTTCCATTCTTTCTTAAAGCAATGTAGCCAGTTAATGAAGGCTTTGCACTATATATTGTACTACATGTTAATATTGACTACACAGTTTCCCCTTTATTCCAGATGACAAAAGAAAATTCAAAAAAAAAACCTATGCTTTGCTCTTAAGCTATGCAGGCTTTTTTTAACCAGAGCTAAAAGAATGATTGGATTAGAGCTCTAGAAATCAGAGCTTAAAGTTGAAACCCAAAGATTTGCTGTCAAGAATTGCATTTGATGACAAGGAAATAAGGCATAATCACAAGGTATCAAAGTCTATTTTGATATGTACAGAATTGTCTGCTAAAACAGGTTTTTGTCCCACACTTGCCTTGTGGGTAAATACTCCTGGCAATCTGTCAGACATCTCCAGGAACACAAAGTTAAGAGCGAGAAAAGAAATTCTCAGGAGAGCAGTCATTTATCAGGTTACCAGGATGACAGCAACTTACAGCTATTTAGTGTAAACTTTATTTTTAACATTATCAGCTGAAATGAAAGAAAAATAGCAAGCTGGGAATACCGGACAGGGAGAGAAAATGTACTATGTAAAATGTATTCTCATGGTGTAAGATTTGATTAATAGTTTTTGTGTTTGGCAAGATAGGCGAGTACAGTTTGAAGTTTCTTGTCACTTCTTCTGCCAATATGGACTTAAAAGACAACTCGAAGAGCGTATAGGAATGCTAAATGTGGCATGCACCAACTTGCCTGGATATTACAGGACAGTAGGTCCAAGAGGTCAATGCCATCTGTCATAATTCTGCAGGAAATAAAAGCACATGTTCCATTATTTAATCCCCTGAAAATATTTATTGTAGAGAGCATTGTACACCTGAACTGCATGCTTACAGGCAAAGAAAACCTGCTGACAGGGCAGATGCGAATCAGGTTCACTACTACATCAACCTTGTCAATGAATCAATTGAATCACTCAACTGAAAAATTAGTTCAGAATTTAAGGAGATCCTTCAGAAGGGAAAGGTCAAGTTCTGTGCATAGACCCTATAGGAAGATCACAGTGCCTTCTTGGTACATTAGATATACATGAGACTGGAGTCGGACCAGCCTGCTGCACTGTAAATAAGAGGTTTTAGTACTACTAAACCTACACAGGATTTCGCTGACACTTTCTAACTAAATAAAGGGCACAGCAGGCGTATCGTGTCAACAGAGCAATTTGTCAAGTGGAAAATAAAAAAGACGCAAGAATTAATCCCCTCCGACTGATCTGTTCTTTAACTACTGAAACGTTTCAGTGCACAGAAAAATAGCTTCTTGGACATTGCAGCCACCAAGGGTCAGGCTTTGAGGTTACTGTGATGCCAGTATGAGTGTCTGATAAACGCATTAAGGCAACAGGAAAATATTAAGTCTTGTGACACGGCAATGGGAATCAGCATTTTACAATAAAGCATGTCAAGAAAGAATACAGCCTAATCCCTAGATACATAAAATGGGATATAATGTAAGGAAATATAGAACATTGAAGGGTGAAGGTATTCACACTCAAAGCTTTTAGCCCAGTGTGATTCTTTTGAAGCCACATTGCTTTATAGGAGAATGTCCCCAATGGAGCTTCTAGAAGAAATTGCAACAGCAAAAGGCCAGCAGGGTAATTTAGATGGCTCCTAATAACAGGCCCACACAACCAATGCTATTCTTATGTGGCTATGATTCCAAGCTCCTTAGAGTTTGCTGTTTTCTGAATATAAAATACTGAGAACACATACCCACAGTTGCTTTAATGAACCTTTCATAGTAAGAAATGCTACTTTTATAACTCATCTTTACAAGCCCAAATTGTAGCCACTGCTCTAGGATCATCGTCATACTAAATTTGTTTATTCTGACAATCATAATTACTTTGATTTAGTTCCTATAGCAGTGATGGCGAATCTATGGTACGGGTGCCAGAGGTGGTATTTGGAGCCCCCTCTGTGGGCAAGCGAGCTCTCAGCTAGCACAGAGAAAACTGCAATTGGCTCTCAATGCTATCAGTTCTTATCCCCACTCTTCTGATTGCACACAGTGCCCTATACTCTCCCCTACTCTATCTTATAAGAAAGAAGTTGTGTGTTTACATGTTTCGTGTGTGTATATGAGTTGTGTGTGTATAATTCAGGTTATATCGCCATGCCGGCACTTTGAGATAAATAAGTGGGTTGGGGTTTCAGTTTGGGCACTCTGCCTTTAAAAGGTTCGCCATCACTGTCCTATAGGGTTTATTAAACTATACTTAAAATCCATAAAAGCCAACCCCCAAAGAAGTATTGGACATTATTGGTGGGCAAATTTCGCAATAGAATTTTGGTTATTTTTACATGCAATGAGCAAACTGCTGTGATGAAAAATGGAGGAGAGAACTAACATTGGAGACATGCATAAAAGAAAACAAAATAGGAGAATACCATAGGGGCATCATGGAACATGCAACATTTAAATACATGTTTTTTGGGAAAGCCCTAAGACTTGAAAGTACAAGAACAAGATGTGGGGGTCTACTCGAAGAACTGTATGGTAGAATTTGAAACCGCCTTTACTAAAGATGTTCCCCACATCAATGTGTATCTACATAAACACTGTTAAATGGCAGATACTTTTCTGGCTGTGGTAGTTTGCGGTAGTTTGTATGTACCAACACTCTCCCGTTTCCCCTTTCAACATAGTTGTCCAGTCCCCTCAACCAGTCTGATTGCACCAACATAATGTGTGTTGTCACTGCAGCCTCTGGTTACTAATGTGTCCTCTGATCCATGTCAGGTTTTCATGTGTACCTCCTGCAGGCATTGCAAGATCCAAAGTGAGTTCCAGGTGATCTACTGCACCCCTTAGCATACCTCTAGCACGTCCTGCCCTATATAAGCCTAGATGCATGGCTTCACTGCTGATGATAGCAAAGCTTGGTACAATCTGTTTGGCTGTTTAGTAATATCTGACCTCTGCTGTGAACCTGACCATTTTCTGTCTGTTGCCTGCCTTGACCCTGCTTTGACCTGATTACGCTTTTTTGCATGACCCTGTAATGTGCAGGTGGCAGGTAGTGAACTAGAAAAAACTCAAAGAACCAGTATGGAACAACTTGTATTTTTTTGTGTACAGCACAACAATCGGTAACTGTTTAGTCTTAAGCTAGCCATACACAGTCGGATTCCATGGCCGCTCGATCACCTATCCGATCGATTCCGGCAATTCTGGCGGGAATCGCAGGTGTGATCGATCGGCCAATTAAGAGAATCCGATCGCTGCATACCACCTTGTCCAACGGATTCCGGGACGATTCCGTGTCCGATTGTCCACCTCACAAATGGCAACTCCCCCTGATGTGTGCAGAATCGGATCAAAAAGACCAACATGTTGGTTCTCTGTCGGATCCGATTCTGGGCCCCTGAACGATCGGACGTGATCGATCGGACAAGGTGGGCTGCACACGATTCCGGCACGATCGTTTCGCGTGCACGCGCCCGGAATCGATCGGCCCGGAATCCGGCCGGAATCCGACCCGTGTATGGGGGCCTTTACTGATAATGAACAGTAGTCTGTAGGCTTCACACAACCCTGCAAAGTAGCGGCGGCAAGTTAGGGTGATGTAGCACTCTGGTACCTAAAATTCAGGCCCAACAGCAGGCAGTTCCTGAGGGCACCCACAGAGGTCCACCCAACTCCAACTGTCTCCTGCTCCTGGGCTCCCTTTAGGCCTTCCACTATGGTAGGAGGAATCTGCTCTGTACACCAGACATGGGTTGTTCTGCTCCAGAGCTACCTCTACGTTACTTCGTACGGAATCCTGATCATGGGGAGACTGGAGACAGGCTCCTGTGCTGCCTTCCTCTTCTCTCTTTATAGACCCTATGCTGGGCCCCCCTCCAGTGTCGGGAGGACAAACTGCAGCCTCTGAACCAGACTCTTCACCTTCACTGATGGGTGCCCCTTCTCCTGTAGTGACCTGAGAGGGGTCCCCACAACAACCCCTCTTGATACCTTATTTGAACTACCATTTTCTCTTTCCTCTGCCTTTGTCCTGATTATGCACCTGCCTCAGTGTATCCAATACTGCAGCAATGGTTGTCATTAGTAACCACCCAACCATGTTTGTTTTTGGGCTCCTGGTCTTTTGCCAGTCCCTGTTCCTAGATGGCATCCTTTGTACAAATAAGACCTGGGGTAACCTAGTCCTTTTTAAAAAAATAAATTACCTGTGTGGATATTCCTAAAACAGAACTGCTGCTGAGAGCTGAAGACAGGTAAGGGAAACATGGTTTCAGCTTAAAATATCCCTGCAACTTTTTTTAATAATATCTGTGTATCCAATGCCAGAATTCAAGATAAATAAACTGCTGACATTTACAATTACAGCCCTACTTTCCCAGATAAGAAGGAGTTTAGCGACTTTAATATTTCAAATAATAAATAAAATATTACTGCTCATATAACTGAAATAGTATTGATTAAAGTGAGAACAAATTGCAAAAAAAAAGAAAAAAAAATCCTTAAAAACTTGGATGGGCTGTTTAAATCTGCAGCGCTTTGTCAAATTTCAGATGGTATAATTCACTCACTTCTACCCATAACTACAGAAAGGCAATAATATTGCTTGGGAGAGTAGAAAGCAATTAATCATTTGATAGACTCCAAAATCTATCCAATATACTTACATCTGCTATAAATATGCTGCTTAGAAAGTGACACCAGCCAGGTTTGACTGCAGTAAAAGTGTAAATGTTCCACGCCGTAAAAAGGACGACCGTTAATTGGTTAATTAAAAGTGAATTAGACGATACTTCGAACCTAGCATGCTGGCAAACGTTTGTACGAAAAAAAACTGTTACATGTGCCGTCACTTCTTTGAGACTCGAACAAATTCAGGCTTTAAAAAGATGAGACTGTAAAGAAATTCTGCTAAGTAAAACAGACAGCCTGTGTTAATTGTGTATTGAGGCTCCTCAAAACATCTGTCTTATGTAGGTAATTAAATGCATTTTTCTTACATAGAATCTGAACTCTTAACAAGTTTTATTAAAGAAATAAGATCACAAAAACATGGACGCAATACTGTCTCATAATGCATGTTGCGCCATGTGCGTACACAGCTGCAGTAATTATATTGTTCCTGTTATGGATGGGTTACTTCAAAAGACTGTAAAAGCATAAGGTTTCAGCTATTCCTGTGATAGCACTTTATTTATCACAGCCTCCCGTGATAGGATAGCATATTGTAAGGCTATGTTACAAGCCTGCTAATCCTGGATAGATTTTTTCTCTTAATTTGGTACATGGCATGATGCCAGATTGTTAAATGTATCAGTCACCTCCCCGAATATCTCCCAGCAGAGGTCTGTGTCCTCATATAGCATCAACCTGTGATGTGAGTTCTGATCTGAAGGACAAAGTAAGATCTCACGGCAGGAATGACCGTTATATCAGAAATTGATCAAGATGACAGAACCAGACAGAGGTCATACTTTATCAACCTTTTTATTTTTACTATGAGTAAACTGACCTGGCTCGTGTTGCCTAGGACTTCATTAAAACTTACGAAAATGTAAAAGAAAGATGTAATATATTGCATATATACTGGTGTTTTTACTGTATTTTGCACTATCGATTTAGCCATTAACACATATCCCATCCTTGGGTAGCTACAATTACACCTGACTATGGAAGAAGTAATGGTTGCCACCCAGTAATTTAAGCATTTCTGCGTTTAATTATCTCCATTCTACAAGAGTGCAGAGCAATTTGGTGATAAACGCTTGTTCAGAGGCAATTAACTCTCAAGTAAAACTAGTTGAGATTTTGTGAACTATCTTAATATAGACTAAAAGCCTCCATACACGAGTCGATATCCATTCGATCAAAGAACAATGTCAGCGTGGTGCACCACACTACACTCCATCATTTGTTGATTGAACAGCAAATCGATGCGTACCACTAGTCGATCCAATGGGAATTATGGACATGTCTGTTCTCTGTTCCAGCAAGGTTTTTTTTGGCGAACAATCGTTCAGAAATTGAATGCAAAAACCCTTGTGTGATCGATCCCGCTCGAAAAAATGTCGATCCCACAGGAAACCAACATGTTGGTAAATCCCTGTTTGATCACTATTTTTGATCATTATTTTGAATGGGGACCAGCATCCCGATCTAGATTATCGTTCGGGAATCATTCGTGCAAAGTGGTGCACATCAATTTGACAAAAGATCGTTTGGCGATTCATTGCGCCATCATGCTGCAAGCGGTCATTCTCGGTCGAGCGGCGGGTGTCCACGCCTGTATGGGTGCCTTAACTCTCAATTCCTAATGTGGCACAAAGCAGGCAAATCTCCTTGACGAGGGCCAAGCAGCATGTCTTTACCCAAGAGCACCATATCAAACCTTTTAAAATGTATAAGCTAGGATTAGACTTTAAACAATTACAGCAAATCCCAGCTGCAAAATCTATTTATGTAACAGGAATCCAATGATAAATCTATATAAGTTGGCCTGTTATAAGCTGATCCTCCTTTTTAACCTGAAAAAACTCCTGATGGAATAGTATTGGGTGGCAGATGACAAAGTTAATGTTCCTTGATTATGCCATTCAGTCAAGTGTATTGTTGTGGCCACAGTACACCACAATGGTGCATATGTCACATTTTACAAAATAAATATTAAAAATAATTTCAGGACAATTTTCAAAGATCTACCAGTATTTTTCATTTCTTCAATGTTGAGTGGAGTCTTCCCTTTACTTTGTGAGCATAGCGAAAATACATTTTAGAAAAAACACCTTATACTGTGCAAAAAAGTTTTCCTTGCACACAATTAGATTATTGATGACAGCAACCCCACAGAGTACAATTGTACAGACGTTTCCTTGGTGATTGGGTTTGAAAAACTGCCATTTAGTGTCCCGTGCACAGCAATTTCTTTAAAAATGTCTATTAATATCCTCATGTGCATCATAACTGATATACAGCAAATCAGATATGGAGCTCCATGACTGGTGTCCATATATGACTAAGACCAATGAGGGGAACTTAAAATATAATCAATCAACTAATCAAATCAAATCAACTAATGAGATTGCATTTTTAAGAGCACTTGTTCTCACATTCTCTACCTTTACTTTTTGTGTGCAACAGATGATATGCAAAATGTGTCTTGGCCCAAGACGTCTGCCTCCTTACTAATAAGGTTTCGAGAAAATAGCACTGTTGAATGATAAATTGTGGATTGCATGCCTTCTTCTGACCATGCTATAAAACATTTTTGTTACACAATGATTTGTATTTGTCAAGGAACATTTCAACTTCAAGTTTGTCAACTTTTCCTTTGTGTAGAGTTTACTGTGTTGTGGATCAGCGATTTCCACTTGGGGCTCCATAAGATGCTGTAGTAGTAGTAGTAGTCTGGAGTCTGTCCTATTGCTCAACAAAGCTGACCAAAAACCTATCCTGCAAGCACAATACTAGGGAATCTATATTAGTAGCATCACTTTAAATGGAAAAGAAAGGTGATAACACCACATTAAACAAATAAAATACAAATACAACAGAAAATAGCATGGGGTAAAAAAAAAGAAAACCCTTTTGAATAACCTTCTGAAAAGAGATCACACATAACTATAAAAAATACAAGATGCATGTGTATTGGCATACTTCTTACCTGAAAAAGCATTGTTCGTGTTCAGAAAATAAATCTCTTCTCGTCCATCGCCATCTATATCACACGCAGTGACCCCAATGGCATTGCCCTGGCGATCCCGGAGAGGATAATATGGAGAGCTGCGTTCATCTACTGCTATATTCACTAGGCGACCTTTTTCTTTGATGTATTTCAACACAAGATTTGGTCCATTATATCTACAAAGGTAAAGAAAGAAAAAAAGACATAAAAATCTGAAATACATTTCTTTCCGTGTCAAAGAGAACAAAAAAAACCCTTAGATCTATATAATTCATTGGATAGAATGCATTATTGCAGAGTCACTTAACAATTTGGACATGTTCAAGTGTCAAAATTTTACATTTTTCTCCATGTCTGCAGTTATAAGTGCACATTTACTGTTACTTCAACTCAGCCTCTGAAGACAGACAAAGGGGACTTGTGTTCCAAGGCTCCTGTTCCCAGCCAGTCGCCCTGATCCTGGTTAAAGTGCCTACAGTAACAAGCATGTAGGTCACACAGTATGTGAAACCTCAATTTTTATCTAACTGTGACTGGTCTAAAGGAGTCTTTATCAAGCCACACAAATTACAGCCTGACTGCAGAATGTCCTTTGGATCTAACAATAACAGATGTATTTCATAGACTGACGATAATGGAATTCATGTTTATTAAATTGGTTGTTACATTAGGTTTTCAAACTATATAGTTGTTGGTAAAATAAAGTTCTCTTGCAGCTGCTAATCCAGCCATGCTCTTGGCTGCTTCCTGTTCCTTCCAGGGTGTATGTGCTGGTGGATGGTAGACAGGAGAGTGAGGTGGCTGAAAAGCAGCAAGTTGCCCACCCCTGGTCTAAACCTTGCCTTGCCTAAGGAAACTAAGGAAACATCGTGAAATTAACTTCTGGACCCTCTAGCAGCTGCTTTGCTTTGAAAGTCACAATCAGACTAACCCTAATGTTACAGTAGTGTGTACATATCTAAAAATCCTAACAAAGGTTACACTAAAATGTTTGCTCAGTCCTCGATTTTCTTTGTTTTCTCCAACTGGTCACAAAGATGAGTGGAGTAATCAAGCAAACATTATACTGATAAATAAGCAACAAGACTAGAGGTAAAATAATCAAAAATGTGGGTTAGCATTTTGTTACCTTTTTAATAAAAAAAAAAGAAATAAGAATTTGGTCTTGGAGGATGCCTGATCTGGCCCAGTATGGCAATCCTGTCTTTACTTCTGAAGTGATGCAAGCACACAATAAGTGAAAGTTTGGACTCCTGCCTAACATTTAGTTCCAGTTTTAGTTTCACTTAAAATAAAGCCACAGCAATATATATATTTGCATGAGCTCTAATACCATATATAGATTTCAAAACCTCTTGAAGACATTGCTAGCCAAGGGGGGCTTCAAGGTAGAATATGGAGCATACAAAGTAGAGAACCCAATTTAAAATGGACCAAAATTACACATAAAAGAGCTTTCTTTAATAAAATAAAAAGGTTTCAAAACATTCATAGATAACAAGATAACAATTATAACAAGAACATAAATGAATGTTTAATTCATTACAGAGCTACTGTCATGCTGTTGCCTCTATAGCCTCCAATGATGGCTGATTTAACAATTTGGATAATTACTGCAATGACTATACCGGGTTCCTAGTATACATACAAACATACATACAACTGCTTTTACCTGCTTTTACCTGCTTTTACTTATATACAAAGATTCAAAAGCACAGTGAAGACCAGGGCCTCCAGACTATTACTAATTAGTGATGAGTGGCATAGGCAATATTCAAATTCACGATATTTCGCAAATAATTATACTTATATTTGATTTAATATTCAAAAATGAGGAATTCGCGTGTATGGCCAAGCATTGTGATAATTGCGATCGTATTGCAATCATCTTCATAATGAACATGCTATATTTATTATCACAATGCGATCACAATTATCACAATGCATGGCGATAAAGCTTGCCGGTGCATAATATCTCGAATATTAGAGATTGCGAATATCCGTCAATATATTTGCGATATTCACCAATTCTTGAATAGCCCATTTTCAATAAATATATTCACAATTTGAATATTTGAGCTCAGCACTATTGTTGATCTGCCCTCTATAGCCTTCATTCTACTTCACTCTTGGAGGCCTTAATGTAGCCATACATGGGACAACTTTTGAATGATCGATCTTCAATTTGACCATCTTGTGCAATTTAATAGAGATGGTTGAATTTCTTTTTACCATTTTGAGTGAATTGCTAAGCCTCATGGTATCATCACCAAACCAGCTCTAACACAAATAGTTTTTGCATAAACTAAGTTCAAAGTGACGTCAGAATTTTGGTGATGGTACCATTTTCAGAGGCTTTACAATCAACTCACAAAGTTAGCAAGTCGACCATCTCTACAATTTAAAGTGGACCTACCACCAAAAAATGATCATTACATGAATGGCACTAGAAGAGCCGATAATAGGGAGGAAAGCATAAAAAAACCCAAAAACGTACCTGTAATGAGTCATTTAAGAAGATCCAATTGTGTATGGCCTCCTTTAGGGCTCATAGGTGTTCTGTGCGGCTGCAGGAGCACACTTGCATTTCCCGAGCTACTGCAGGCTGAAAGCAGCTCGAGAAACAACAGTGTAAATTTAACCTTAGTGTCAACTTTTTATCACTGTGTTGCTTTCAACAAACAATGGGATTAGGCTTACAATTGGATCTATTTCACACCCCTTAGAAATTCATTTTGGGATTTTTCAGTTTACTGAAGGTAGATGTGACCTGACCTTCTCATCAGCATCTGCTTTAATTTGGTCTAGTATTCCTGAAGAATCATAGAGAAATGCAAACTCTTGAGCTGAACAGATGTGTTGCATTTATATGCATTTGATGTAAGCCCAGCTACTTATGTCCTGCATCTCTGACACAGGACACTCATCTGTACCATGGTTGATTTATTACCACCCATGAATGCATTTTACACTCTTATTATAGCTTTTTACCATTAAACGTAACTTATCTGGTTTAAGCTGCCCTCTTTCTTGTCTGTCTTCACAAAGGGTCCACAATCTGCTTCTTGGGAACAGCACGCCTCTATGTAACCACCCACACATCAGCCTGTAAACCTATGGATTATTTATCTAAACTGCCAATGTTGTCACAGGAGGTTTCTACATGTTTGCCCTTCAAGCAAATTTAGTTTGAGTCACTCCTCCCACCCCCCCCCCCCCCAACCCACATAAAACCCATTCACAACTTTTTTCTACTACTTATCCAAACACCCTGCCATATTGTTGGTTGGTACTTTTTGTGAGACCTGTGCCGCAAAACTACTCTGTATATTTTTTTCATATTACACTTGGCTGTGAAGGAGTGAAGGTCTCTGTTGATTGAACATAGCTGTCAACTTAATAAAACAAAAAAACAGGGTACATATAGGATGTGATGTCAGTAACGTCACTTCTGATATGTGGATCGTGGTTTTTCTGCGTTCCAAGTACCGTAAGTGATGTCACTGGCGTCACTTTGCGTGCCGGGCTTACCTCTTGGCTGCTTTAGCAGGGAGAGGGCGTTACTCTCCCTGCTAATGTCCCACCCTGCTTGTGTTGATAATGAGCAGGGTGGGACATTAGCAGGGAGAATGACACCCTCTCTCTGATAAATTAAGTAAAAAAGTAAAGTAAAAGTAAAAATCCTGGGTTTCTTGATAATCGGTATTCGGCTGGGAAAGCCACATAAAAAACTTGACTTTCCCAGCCAAAACGGGAGGGTTGACAGGTATGTGACAGAATGTGACTGAATTGGGAAAAAAACACAATATAAATTTAATGGTGTCTTCCTCTTTAGGTTGTCAAGTTTTTCTTGGAGTACACATTAGTTAAATTGAAAAAAGTTAAATTTAAGAATATACTCAGCACAACCATCACAATGTTTGCTGCAGAGTTTCTTGAAAGAAACTATGAGGTTAAACAGGTGAATAGCATTGCCGATTTTATAGCAATAGCCCCAAATTCTCCTGTGACTTCCATTTATCGTCCATTCAGCTTGATGTGTTCAGCAAACCACCAATGTTCTGTGACACTGCTGTGTATATTGATTAGAAAGTTCTCAACTGTTAGATGGTAATTAAAACAAATGTATTCACCTCTGTTACTCCTGAGGTACATTGGCTGCCAAATGCTCTGCTGGAAGCTAGACTGCTCAAAATGCCAGTTGGCATGAGTTATCAGCTTAATATGAAACATACTACTGTACTCATTCATGCTCACACTAGGGCTAAAATATGCAGGGCATGCAGATGACTTAACTTCAATCCACCTTTATAGGAATTTGCTAGCATCTCTGCAGACGTAACAATATTGCATGTACAGTGTTTGCATATAATTCTCACAAAATTTCAGAAATAACTTCCTTTTTGTTGTGTAAATATGTAATATCAATATAAATGATTATTTTTTTAACTTAAATCTAGCAGGTTGTATGTTCAATTCTATAGCTTTTACCATAATTACTTGTATATTTTGCAAATAAACCATGCTGTAAAAATACCTTAAAGCGGCTTTAAACACATCTTTCTCACGTTCATTCCTGATGCCAGCATCTTAGATCCTGGAACTGAAGCCACTTCCGCCCCATCACTGCCCCCCTCCACTCCACCTCCTACAAAGACTAGGCTCTCTGTCTCCTTTGTTGAAGAGTTCCGTGGGGAGGGCAGAGGAGGTGGAACTCGGCTGCAGTAATGAGGTGTGTCTCTGGATGTGAGACAGACAGCTCTCATCACTGCTAATCACCCAAGTCTTGCAAATGTGACTGTGGCATCACAATCCCGCAAACCTGGGCATTCCAGGCTTCTTACAGCCGCAAGGGGAACATGGCACAGATGTGTGAAATCCCATTGCGGCTGTATAACGTGACAGAGGGTCAGAGAGTCAGATCCTATGACCTATGAGGTAGTAGGTCCGCTTTAATAAATATATATAATTAGGCAAAGTAAAGTAAATGATTTATAAGGGGGGTGAGGGTGCACAACGCCTCAACTGCAAAACAGAGGCAGTGAGGGCATTTTTGTAGTTTTAGGAAGTGAATCAGTCAATGTGAATGCAGTGCTGAAATAGCAAAAAATATTCAGAATGCTCTACCAACAGAGTGTTTTGTATATGTGTCTTAATTGGGTATTCATAATAGAAAGATGTCATGCAAGTAATGAAAAAGAAAAAGAAACAGAAAATATCTAATAACCTGAAAAGGATATTTTAACTGCCCAAAAACTATAAAAGTTATAAAAAAATGATTACAATTCCACCCACTGTCCCTTATGTACAGTCAAAGTTGTGGGGAATCCCAATCCAGTACTGTGAAGTTCCTAAATGTGTAAATATATCTGAAACAAAGTTGCCCAAAGCAACCATTGGTTCTTTCTCCCATTTTTGTTGTCATATTAGCACCTGTTGAATGAAAGATAAGGCCTTTGGCTAATTAGGGGGGATTTGCGTTGCTGCGGTTATAGGTGGCCACAAACGCCTTTCCTATGTTTTGGAATGGAAAAAAGCCCACTTTGATTGGGGGACCGATTTTTACTACTATCTGCAGTCTTGATACTGAGAATGAGCGTACAGGGACACTTGGTACCCTTTTACACAGAAAAGAAAGAAGAAGAAAGACTAAGAAAGAAAGAAAAACGAAGAAGAAAAGGAAAAGCAAAGAAAGAAAGAAAAGCAAAGAAAGAAACGAGGAAAGAAAAGAAGAAATAAGAGAAAGAAAAAAAGAAAGGAAAGAAAAGATAAGAAGAAAGACAAGAAAAGGGAAAAAGAAAGGAAGAAAGGAAAAGAAAGAAAGATAAGAAGACCAAAGAAAGAAAGAAAGAAAGAAAAGAAAGAATAGAAAGAAAGAGAAAAGAAAGAAAAGAAAGAGAAAGAAGAAAACGGAAGAAAAAGAAGAAAGAAAGAAAGAAAGAAAGAAAAAAAGAAAAGAAAAAAAGGAAAAAAAAAAGGAGGATACACGAATTCCCAAATGGAAGCAGAACAGAATCTACGAATTCATAACCACGCTAGAGTAAGCATAAACTTTTTGTTTGTACACAATGTATCCCCGGTACCGCATACACCGGAATAATCTCCACACAGCTCACCAGCACACAGGACTCCCTCTTGGCTGATTATTTGCAAGCATTAAACCGTTGCGAGTAGTATTGTGGCTCAGTTTCTCAACTTCTCCAATTAACTTCAGACATGTTCCAAACAACATGGGTCTGCACGCCAGAAAGTTACAAACGCCAAGCCAAACCATTGATTTCAATCCGAAATACGAACTCTCTATGATACGCTCTTACTGAGTAAAAAACAGCAGAGGGGTGATACTGGAGGGGATATACATGGTAGTGACTGAAAAAAATCACCATGTGATTTTTTGGGATGAGAATAAAACAAAGGAATAAAGGTTGTGTTGCTGTTCAACTTACTGGAGTTACGCGACAAGTGTTTTGGGAAACATGCGAAGTAATTAAAGTTTTGGTGTAAACTACCAAACAAAAATACTTATAGTTTTTTTACAAACATCAAAACATGAAAGCAAGTGAATGCAAAAAATTAGTTGGCAATCTATCTGCTGTTGTTAAATAATTAGGACAAGAAAGTTGTATCTGTTCCAAGAGGGGCAAATACTAGAAAAACCCCCCCTTAAAAAAGGTACAATGTCATGAACAAGCCTTAAAATAATCTAACATATGGTGTATGATATTGATTTATTAAAGGAATATTATTTTATAGTGTGAAACTAAATACACAAAAGTGACAAAAAAATCACAAAAAGTGAGATTTCATGAGGTATTATGAGCTGTCACTGGAACCTTCGATTGTACTCACTGTAAAATCTTTTTCCAAAATAATGGAACATAGCAAGCCTCCAAAGTCCATGCAATAGTGAATGAACACAAAGAACAGTGTTTTGTCTTACCCTTGTGGGCTTTACAGTAAAAGCTAAGAAGAAGCTAGCTGTACAAAGAGATGTTGGAAACAGAACAAAAGACATCCACAAATATGGAAAGTGAAAAACACCACAAAACTAGAACAGTTATAAAAATAGGTATCTTTTCCCTCAAAGATAGAAAGATCCCTATGCAGAATTAAGAAGGACAGCATAAAAAAGCCCACCAACACAGGGCTTTGAGATAAATAATACTCATCAAGCACAAAAAGATTGGCTTGGCTTTGGAATTAACACCCAATACGCAGAGGCACTATGTTTACAGAATCCAGAAGCCTACTGGGTGTCTGAGCTTGCACATAATAACTGCATGCATGCCCAAAGTTGCCTATCTCTGCCTTGGAAATAAGGGGCTCCGGAAGAAAACCACAGTAGGGGTTGATCTTTAATAGTTACCCGGATCATTTAAAAATCATTATGATAGTTTTAATGTCACAGTGTAGTGTGATGAAATGAGCTACTGGGACCAGGTTCTCTTAATGCTCAATTTACCCCTGTCTTTATGGCTTCACACACTACTCGATCACCATCCGATTGTCCACGTGGCTGGTTAGGAGATATTTACAAGGTTTTAGAAGGTGGTAGTCGCAGCTCTCACCCAAGATGTGGTCAGTCCTGGAGGGAAGGCTTGTTTAAGATTATAGGCCTCAACACTGCTCTGGAAACACACAGCAATCCTCAGAGCATGCAGGAGACAACAGAATGACCCAGAACATTCTGCAACAGGATGATGTATCACCTAGGGCCAGGGAGTGGACAGAACCAGTAACTAGGCAGATTGGTATAGCTACATAAGAAGTGGGGGAGTACTTTGGCTTGACCTCTGGTAACACCACAGCTGGTGCTTGGCACATAAACTCATTTTCCAGACATAAACACATTTTCCAGACACTTATTTACACATTTATTAGTGTGTATTCCACTACACTACACCAGCTTTCAGTGTAGTCTAAAATGGGATCTGGGATGGGTTTTGGTAACTCACATTCTGCATTAAGCAATAATTAGCAACTAATGTTTTCAACATCAAAACACAGAACTTTACTTGCATAGTAATTTAACTAGAAATCCTACTTAAATTCTATACTGCAAAAAGGTAACCAGAATTCCATGGAAGTTTTAGAAGAGCTGACCAATATTGGGGCAAGGGGGAAACAAAACCAAAACATCTACAGTACACTATATAATTTATAAATTGATTATTATTAAATTGATTGACAAAGGTTTTGGTGCTCCGAACATGAACTATATGTGCAAAGGCAAAAGAAGAAGATTAATTGAAATGATTAGAGTAGAGAGGGTGTTGACATACACTTAGATAGTATAAAGTTATGGGTGAAGTTTATATTAAATAAAGTTATGGGTAAAGTTTATATTAAATGTACAGTGGCAAACATTATGGGTGTTTCACCTGCCCCCTATATCTTAACATGGAGACAAAGTGCGACCCCTCCCCCTACAGTCAGGAAGGACAGTACAGTCAATAGCACATTTTCCCTCCTGGTGGTCACCCCCACCCCCCCTCCTCTAAAAGAAGCAGCCCGGTGGCCCTTTCACATTTATCATATGTCTGCAGTACTAGATAGATAGGGAGAGGTGCTGCTGATTGAGGGATGGCTTAGCTACTTTACTATTATATTCCATACATTGATCTGTAGCTATAGCTAAGGTATTCTGTTACATGTAGTTCATCATTACTGCCACAAAAAGTCCTTCTCTGGTGGAGGAGTATGCTGTATTATGCATTGCAGAGAGATCTGACTAAATGTGATGCGCTGCAGAAGGTACTGTGAGGCTGGCAGCCCACTCCAGCTAACTTTAATATAGATCTTAAATCTAGATGTGATGTCTGGCCATTAGACCTGAAAAAAACAGCTGTATTTTAGAGAAGTTTAGCAATTGATCCCAATTTAGTGTGACACTGTCCAGATGGTTGCACCCTTTTGACTTTTTTTATTGATATTTTGGCTACAAATATGACCTGAAGGTTTTGCCCTCCATTAAAGTCAATGGAGGAGTGGACCAACATTCCACAGGCCACAATCAACAACCTGATCAACTCTATGCGACGGAGATGTATTGCACTGCATGAGGCAAATGTGGCCACATGTGGCAGCCATTGAAGCATATGCTCTGATTTCAGGTGAGATTTTCATGTTTCAAGATCTCTGGGGCAGGAGGGATACAAAACCCAGAGCCATTTCATAGGGAAACTCCTTCAAAATGCCATATGAATGTGTCAGGGCAGTCATTTAACCTACACACAATCCTTTTGTTTTTTATGGGTGTGAATTTTGTTATACCCTGAAAAGCGTCTACTTCTTCCTTTTAATTTGATAACTCGCATCAGTCACTTAAACTTTACACATCGAGCTGCAGTAACTTGGATGACAGATGTAATGTTCTGAAAACAGTACTATGTTCAATTAAACATCTTATATAGCTATGCACAGAAGGTCAGTTATGGGAAAAACAAAACTTATGCTGAATTACAGTTTCTCATAATGACTCTCCATTTCAAGTCTGCTATCAAACTATCTTTTTATATCTCTAAAAACAAGGGGAAAAAATAAATGTGCTTTAGGCTCTAAGTGCAGATGGTGCTTCTGCATTCAAGGATCTAATTACAAAATTAGATGATATTTACTTATCATTTTAATTAATGCACTCAATAATGAGATATCTGAAAGCAGGACATTGTGGAGAGCCGCTTATATTTAGGAGTGGAAAGACAAACTATTTGGGTCAGCCCATGTTAATGTAGTTCGTGGTTTTCTTATTCTTACAAATTGTATTCTTTATTATGAACACAAAAAAAGAAAACACAAATCCAAATGAATTTCTTAAATTGAGGTTGTAGTTTTTTTTATTACTTTAGTTGTATGTGGCCCGTTTGAGGTGTCTCGTTCTGGGGAATATTTTGTCTTTTTACTTTGAAGGTCACTTAAAGAAGCCTTGTGCCAAATAAGGCTTAAGCTGGCCATACACCTTTAGATTTATCAGATATCCTTTAGATCTACCAAAAACTCTGTAGTATAGGTTCCTCTGTGACTGAACACAGGTAGACTTGACGGTTTAGAAAGTCCCTCATATTACATGGTTTTGGTAAAACAAAGGGAGATCTAAAGGGAATCTGACAGAGTAATCCAAAAGTGTATGGGGGCCCTTATATATACTTTCTTCATCATCTCCTGAGGAAGTGGAAATTCATCTCTGAAATGCATCAAACTATAAACTTGGTAGACCAAACTTACTTTTTACTGTCTGTAACAATTAGTTATTATTTGAAGAGTTGGTTTATGGTAAAAAAAAAATGCTGGATTGAAAGAAATGCACAAAAACTTTTAATGAAATTACCAGAGAATGACAAAAATTTTTGTGAACAGTCTGGTTCTTTTGGCAAAGGTCTCTGGCTCAACAAAAAATCTAAATTATGATTTAAAATAAAATATCTTCTGATTGTCAACTCTAAATGCTTTGCTGACATATGGTCACTTTAGAAAAGGCAGCAAACCATACATTATTTAGAAGCATATATACTACGGAGGAGTAAAACTGAGTTTGATGTACATTGCAGGCAGCAATGTAAGTAGACTACTCAGCCATTAACCTGTACTCAGCTAGGTAACAGAAGTACCCAGCATTTTCAGCATCTCCTTTCACGGTATAGGAACTCTTCAACATTGTTTGTGAATGTTGCAAGAGCCTGTTCACATTACAGTAATCCAAATTGTATTTTAAGGTTTAGCTGCCCTTTAAAAGAAAAGAATTCAACAAAATAATGGCTACTCCAAAATGAAAGTCTACTTCGTGAGCGCCATGCTTCTGTGGAACACAGCAGGACATAAAGTGCAAAGGAAAATTGCTTTGCAAGCCTGTCGTAAAATAGTATAATCAATTCTAAATTACTCCACTGTTCTCTCTTCATGGAATTACTTGTATGGAGTCTTTGTGCACATAAGAAAGTGCTTTTATGTACAATACCAAGCAAACAGCTGTATATTTTTGTTGTTCTAGCTTTTGTGGTGATCAAGTGAGATTTGTTTTGTAACTAGTGACAGCCTAGGTACAAATTATTCTTTTAGTGTGTGTGTATATATATATATATATATATATATATATATATATATACTTCTTTGTTATCCATTTAGAAAAGCCCTAGTGTTATTGACAGTCTTGCAAATATGGTATAGGGACATATAGGATGTCCATTGTTCTATAACTGTATCAATGTCAAAACCCTTCAAGCAGGGTTATTGAGAATGTAATTTTTTTAAATTAAAGTAATAGATGATATTTGCATACTGCTTTACACATGTAGTGTGAGGCCTATTTAGGACTCTATTTCACAATTTTCCATTTTATGCCTCACTATGGTATTTTATGTCAAACCTATTATTAATAAACTTCTGCTTTTGCAAGTAGAAAAGGAAAACAGGCATATGGTGATATATCAGAAGTGTGGTTTTTCTGTTATGAACATCTGTAATCGCCCCACCCATGCATTTTGTCAAATGAAAGGAACCAGAATATCAAGAGGTCTCCAAAGGGTGCACAGCTTGAAAGCACCAAAAGGTCATTTTCAGCGTTGGTAGTACAACTCTATTGGGGCTTTTGGCTACTGCTTGATTGCTCCAGGGACTACACTAATTGATTTAACTTCATTAAGCTGGGCATAGACGGGACGATTTCCTGTTGACTGCCGAGCCGACCTAGCAGGCGTGATGACGTCATCACGCACAGCCGCTAGTGCGAGAATTGGCCCAGGCACCCTTTGTCTGCCATCCCCATTCGAACTAATGGTATTGTATCTGAATTATCTGTCATGTCGGATCACTGTGCGATTTGATATGACGGATAATTTAGATCCGATGACGGCAGATTTGTTGACAATATGAGCAGTTGGCGCACCCAATTCCCTGCCCACCCGACCGCCGATCGGATGCAGGAATGCGCACTGCAACCGTTCGCCTGTCGAATCGGGCAGGAATTGTCCCATCTTTGCCCAGCTTTAGTGTTGATCAGGAATATTGTAATTGAAAATTAGATCTCGAATATAGTGCTATATTTTCGTAATCACAAATATTCTAGACTTTTTTACATCAGTACATAACTACCATGCATCGTGTTTGCAATATGCGCATGCACAAGTGCTGTAAAGATAATGACTGGAGATCACAAATTCTTGAATTTACGTATTTATTACAAATATTGGCAAAAAATATTTGATATTTTGCAAATATGAATTTTGTCTGTGCTGCTCATTAGATGGAATTTTTCGACTAGCTGACTTTGTGAGCTGATTGCAAAGCCTCTCAAATGGTATCATCACCAAAATTGCTGGAGATGTATAAAAAGGCTGTTGGAACATTGGGGAAAAAAAGTTTTTGCATGGATTAAGTTCAAAATCTGAATTTTGACTTTAAAAATTTTGACTTTAAACTTCATTTGTGCAAAAACCATTTGTGTTAGAGCCATACTTTTTTGTAGTATATCTCCAATCCTTTTCTACATCTCCAGCAAGTTTGATCATGCTCAGGGGCTTTGCAATTAACTCAAAATCATCGAATTTTGGAATAGCTCCATCAGCTAAGCTAAGCATCAATTAAGCATGATAGAAATACCACAGATATACCTATATCATATATTGCATGTGTTTTTTTTTTTTTCATTTTGTGTGACCACTGAGCTATATTTCTGATAAACCTCATTAATCATCTTACATTTGGGTGGAGTCCGCTGCAATTTAACTTCAGGTAGATAGCTTCCTCTGCCTTACAATACAATAAATATTTGATTTAAGACCAAACAACCACCACAACAGGGCGCAATAATACATGTTTTTATTATTTTTAACCAGGTGAACGCTCAATGTGTATTATTCTGAGAAAGCCACATTACCAGTGAAGGTTGGCCAAATGGATGAGTCAAGCTTTTTCCTCCTTCATTTACACTGTCAATCCTTTTTTTCAGACCAGCTGTCGATAAGGCATTGCAGAGAAATAAATCATCCCTGGATGCTTCGTTTTCCATTGACCAGAAGAGAAATGAGGGATGGAAAGTTCACTACAAGGATGGAAATAGAACTCTTCTGTGTCACCTTTTCTTTCCTTTTATTAGTACCAGCATTGACTTAATTACAGGAGCGTGTGAAACCAGGGTCTTGATTCATTTACAGACAACATTAATTTAAAGACTACATAAAGGAAACTATTCCCTGCAAGACATACTGAAATTAACTTTATACCATATGCTTATACCAGAGGTATGGAGCCTGTGAACTGCACTATAAAGAAGAGTCCCATTGTAAAATCTGGGATCCCAGAAAACAAAATATCACATTTGTTTCTTCCATTTGCCAGCCTAGAACCAAAATTTATTAACCCTAACAAAATTCAACCCCAAAAGGTTAACAGAGGTCCTTCTTAGCGCATAACTCTTGTCTTCGAATTTAGTGTCCCCCCATGACATCATCGCACACATGCCGACCAATACCAAACACCAAAGATTAGATGGGGGACCTTCAAGCTTTTCCCCTCCCTGGCCTGATTGGCTGACTGTGGGGTACCTTTTGCCTGACTTAATAGAAATGCTTTCGGAAACGTTTTTGACTCTGAGTTAAAGCGAGCTGACACCCCAGGAGGTTAATTAAAAGCTTGGCTATCCTAAAAATATACAATGGACCCTGAGGACCCAGTGGACGCAGTTACATCTGGCAAGACAAATGTGACTTACAGTCAAAATGTTATCTTTAACATGCAACAAAAGTCCTGAGTTACAGCCAGAATTATGTCCAAGGCCAAAACATCTTTCCTCTAACGTAGTTGTAAAAAAAAGACTCAAGATGTCAGAGAACCATCTGTCAGCTGCATTTGAGCTAAGAAACACATGTTTGAGGACTTAATTTTAGATAGTTTATAAAAATGGTCGACAATATCTAGAAAAGGCAAAAGAAAAGAAAATCAATCAATATTGATAAGAAGAAATATGAGAATGGAGGTCATATAACCGATCTCACCAAAAAGTACTGTATTTTAAAATGGACCATATCAGCAGTCAACAAAAGGCTAAAGACTATACAAACAAGAGAAAAGTAATCAGATTCCTGATGTTCTTATGAAAGAAGACTCTTCTTCCTAAAAATAATTACCTTTCATTACTTCCTAAAAGCTGAAGATGTCACCTTAAGTGATGATTTAACATTTTTGTTTCTGGTGAGCTACATTTTAGGCACAATTTATTCTTGGAAATTAATTAAGTCAAGGGTCCACTATACTTTACTGCAGCCGTAACCCTTATTGCAGTGATCATGCTTGCTGACAGCATTTTTGGTTTTGCAAATGGGCACTAGATAGTGCTAGATAATGGTTTTGACTTGGGAAAGTGTATCTCTATAGGCAAGTTCATCTTTGAGGACTGTCACTGGGATTCTAGTTATCAGATTTTTTCCTTTCATTATTTTTTGACAACCGTACCTATTATGTGGGGTTTGACTGCAATACATAGAACACAAAAACTGAGGATAGGTGTACTTTATGAAAAGGTGAATACATATAAACCTTTATGATTTGGACCAGAGCACACAATAGGCAAGATAAAAAAAATGTCTATTGTGTCAACTGATCTTTCTCAAAGTCATATAGTAGTAAAACTAAGAATTATGGAGATACCCAATGAAAAAGAGTTCTATTTTTTTACACCAATACATTTTGGAACCCAATATAGATGCAAGCTGACACTTGTTGAGGAAGAAATAATTCTTGGTGTTAGCTTTACACACTGCAGTACTAACATTAGAGGAAATAGCCTGGCAACATCACAAGCTTGTGAGACTGCTCCTTCTCATTTGACTGTTTACTTACAGGCTGTGGGTAGGACAAGAACAATTTTATAACTGAAGTAGAGAAATATATTTATACTGCCAGACAGGAATGTGCTCTGTGGTAGAAATATGACATTTGTAGACTTTTTGTCTTTGAAACCTTTGATATAAAAGCCTGCTATAAAATATAATTTATTTATTCTCAGGCTATTTAGTACAAGGCTACTAATGCACTGTAATGAACTGTAAACCCCTTTAACCATCTGTTTGGCAATGAGATGGTTAATGTTCAGGAAACAAAATAAATGAAGGACATAAGCAAGGTGCATACAATCTAGTCACGGGTAATGATAGTGGCGATCCATTACATTTTTTGCTTATTCTATAATTTTTAGAATATTCAGATCGCTCAAAGGACATGTCCAATGTTACAGGCATAGGCACAATGTGAGATGGAATGCTGCCCAGGAAATAATTTAATGCATATTTTGAGCTATGCAAAGGAAGAAGAAAATGCACATTCAATAGGCTCAGATGGAATTTAGCAAAAGCACACATCTCTTTCCACATTTACCTGCTTATTTGTTTCTAAATAGTATCCAAATAATGACTGAACACATAGGATCTGCCCAACTTAATAAAAGTAGGTTACATTTAATGAAAAATATACAAACACAGATTCAATGAATCCTAGAACCACCATTCCACCCCTGATTCCTAATTAAGACAAACCTAAACCCAAAAACACAATTGCTAAAGATTGCAAATAATTTAAGCACCAGAAAAACATCACTGTCCAGGGACTTTAAAAGCACATAGTATACAAGGATGTAAAGAGAAACATATTATTGTAATCACAATGTGTGAACAACAGTTCAAAGGCATATACACAAAAACAATGATGTAAGTAGATAAATGGCTGTTGAGTTCTACTGAGTGGGGGAAATCTATGATTAGAATTCTCCACACCCAAGAACTCCATCTCACAGTCTAATGCAAAAAAACGAAATATCCAAGGTAGGAATATATCTGGCACGTTTTGCCCAGTCTGGGCTTCTTCAGGGATCCACACTTGGACTAAATCAGATGCAATTTCTAAAGAATAAAACAATTGCTTAAGATTGCAGTAAGCTAAAATTTAACCTATTATTTGTTTTCCATTTTACTTTCATGTACCAATCTTATTAGTACCACCCAGCTTCTACTTTCATGCCTACACTTATTTGTATTTACATGAAAGATCCTACATGTGACCAGTCTTAGGCCTAGTCTCCACTGCTGGTAAACTCAACGTCAAAAACGTTTCCAATGGAAATTACTGGTACAATACATAAAGGCATGTCACCATTGCTTCAACATCATTTGCATCATTAGCTTACCTTACAAATTAACTTACACTGCAGCTGCTATTTCACATCCTGCCACTACATGAACCCATTACGTTCACAAAATTTGCAATATGGGTAATATTCAAATATTCGAAATTGGGAATATCCGCTGCCATATTCGTAAAATTTGCGAATTCTCGAATAGCCAATATTCGATGAATATGTTCGCAATTTGAATATTTAAGCTTAACACTAATGTTGACAGGAATTCTCCAATTTTCTAATTATTTGAAAATTTAAATATTGCCTATGCTGCACATTAATAGTCAGCACGTGTTAACGCATACAAACAAATCTATAGAAAATGCATTGTACGTATCCATTGTGTTTTTGATAAATTTTTGCCATAGGACATATGACTATTGGTCCTTTTTGCATCTCATTAACATTGTATTAAAAAACATTATTTACAAACATGCAATTGTAGAAAAAACAGTCGGTGGAAACTAGGCCTTACAGAGAAGAACCCTACAGAAGCAAATAGTGTATGTAAGACAAAACTTCTAATATTCACACTAGAAACACATTTAACACTTGTAGTATGGAGTGTATATAATGCAGTTTCAACTGTGAGGAACTGGTTATTTATGGCTTCTAACTGCCCTGAAAACATCACATTGGTCAGGTGGTTGTCTATAGGGACAACCTAGGGAATAGTGGTGGTTAATTGACAGCCGTCTGCTAGTACATATTCACAACCACTCAAAAGTGGTGCAAAAGTGGAGAAAAACAGTTTTCAGTGTGATTCCCCAGATGTGCCCTTTGAAGTTAACCCTCCCTTCCCTGTTGTGATGTCCCTAGTCCATCACAACAGGGGAGATAGGGTGCCAAAGGGAATTGTACTGGATACAGTGATAACTGTGTCCAATACAATTCAAAGTAAAAAAAACACAAAACAAATTTCCGATTTAATAAAAAAAAATTTATTATAAAAAAACCCAAATATAAATACATACTGTTTTGAAATCTAAGTATTTTAGAGATTTAATCATTCAAGTTATACCTTTTAATTTTTCAATGTATTTTTTTTCACATAATTGTGTGTTACAAACATCATTATAGTCAGGATTTCTACTAGACCCTGGTACGGACAGATTTTGGGAAGTTACAGGCCTACAACATAAAAAAAAAAAATTTTAGTCTATGGTGCGCTTTTGGTACAGAAATCTGGACCTCACAAGAGTGCTAGGGAGGTTAACAGCCTTAACTAAATTTTTCATCTAAGCTGTTCTAACCTTGCCAGTGTTGACCTTTCTCCAAAAAAGCTACTTGACAGACTCATACATTGTAATTCGCTACCCTACAGCAAGAGTGCATATGAGTTAAGCTCACACCACTGATCTGCATTATATGCTGGGTAGGGGCTTAAAAGTACAGAGGAAAAAAACTAAACAAAAATCGTGGCACATGGCAAGTGGGTAGCTAATATATTCAAAACCAAAAGTCAGTAATGGCCTCCATGTTTCTAATTTTTACCTGACAATAGTAAATGTTGGTTTAATTGCTTTTCTGTATTAAGCCTTGAAGATAAAAAATGTATGAAACATTGCTGACACCCATTTACACCATGCTTGTTTAGAGTCAATGACCTGAACTGAGTCAGTCAGATACAACCAGTCAAATAGTATTTTGAAATAAAAGACCCAACAATGGTAGCTGGCCTATTTTTCTCACGATGAAGTCACTTTAGAAAGCAGCTTTGTTGTTGTTTATTACGATACCAAGAAATAAAACACCATTTGAGGTATTGAGTAAACATGTCTTTGCATTATAGGAACACATTAGTGACCACAAAAGCGGCTGAACGTCTGACCCACCAAGTGCCACACAGAACATTAAACAATGGCCAGCGCATTACTTTTAGGGTCCTGATGGAGGTCACACAGAAAATGTGCCAGAACAAGAACTAACCTTGAACCAAGTATCTCCCGTTCTCATGGTCCTTTGTTTCAACATTTCTTCAAAATACAATTAAATTGTAAGTGGAATTCAAGCTCCTAGACCTTCTTTTTCTGTCATGTTTTCCTCCGTCACAAAGAATGTGCTTTTTTTTTTATTTTAAAGAAGATTTCATCTGAAAGCAGCCCTCTGCCATCAGTACCTGTCCTCTGGGGGCTTAGTTCTGCATCAGAACACGGCTGTCAGTCACTCAAAGCACCTTTCAATTCACTGTCTGTAACATGACGGCAGAAAACTGAGAATCCCATAGGGACGGTAAGTGAGTAATAACAACTGGCCGGAACTGTAACCAGAACTGGAACATTGCATTTCTTTGCCTTCCCCATATTTGTTAAGAAATGTCATGTCCCTGTTCAAACAACTAGAAACAGTTTGGAATTTTTCTCTCCCTTTTTTTCTTTACTAATGATAAAATGGAAATAAATAATAAAATATAAAAGGATGTAAGAAGATTTTAGATCTGCAATAACATGAATGTGTTTTAGTATACATTTAAGCTCAGATTTTTTTTCATTAGCCAATGGTCATACCTTTTGTCTGAAATTGGACTGTAATGATTACAATGTTTGGTACACATGATTATACTTAATTTTACTTCTGATCCATTTCTGAATTGAAATGATCAGACAGAGATCAGGTGTTTCGCAATTTGCCTGACGGTACACAATCCCTGCATATGAACAAATCAAGCAAATCTAAATGATTTTTGTAAACACTGGAATGGAACAAAAATTGGATCACAAATTATGAATATTATACAGGTGTGTGCTTTTGGATTTATGGTCAATCAATTTATGATTGGTAAATCAATCTGTTCCTTTGGCAAAATTGAAAATTGTGTACTAATCACTGAAGTTGGGGGAGTGGAGATGAATCGGGATTTCAGGTTTAAAAGCAGCACTTCTCATCTGAAAAGTGCATAATCACAGTACAGGATCACAAGTACAGCATGGGCTATCCACATGTCAAATATACATCAGAATAATTTATCGCAACATGCAAATGACAATACCCATTGCATTTTTAGAATAAAGCACATGACAGAATGATTTGTAAATTTTCTCCCTCCTGTAACAGATCCCTATAAAACACACTGACTGTGCGACATGGATTTTAGATGGCCAGGGCAGCCTTTATATTACCAACTTATAAACATATAAAAACTAATATTCTTTATTTAATATGCTACCAGAGAAAAGGGGTCTTTGATGTCCATTAGCCAAATGGCTTCACTAAACATAACCATTGTATAGTGACTCTCATCTAACCTAATGCTTGGGGGACTTTTCCTCCTAAAGTCTACTGCCATTTAGATCTTACATCCATTTTGTCCTGCAGGTCTGTCTTTCAAGCTTTTACTGTTGGTTGATGCAGAACTACAATAGCAGGAAGTAGACCAATCAAGTACCTTAAATTCTGACCTTTGCAGGTTAACTGAATAACTACCTGTATGTTGCATACAGTGAGATTGCCCAACTAAGGTTCTCATTCAGTATGCTTATCCTCTGTTTAAATTTGGTTTGGTCTCATTCTTTGCGTTTTTCCAGGCTTTTTTTTATAAATAATAGAACTAATATTTAATTAAAAAGTAAGTAAAAACATATCACCTTTAGTAAAGAATGAGTCAATTTCATAATAACAGTGTTGCTGAAAGAAACTGGGACTACAGATATCTCACTAACCAAGGAGTGAAGTACATGGAATATTTTGAAATTAAGGTCCACAATTGGGATGAACTTTCCCTTTAACCTAAAGATAACAATGTTCATTAAAGTACACTTCATAACAAGGTTAAAGAGTAAACAAAGAAGCTATTAATTCCAGCCATGAGAAAGGATTTATAAGTGCAAGTACGTATATGACCCCACACGGAGACTGTTATCAATATTCTATTGACCACTAAGCTTTCCACACAAGCCATCTATCTATCTGTTTTAAACTGACTGCTGTTTCCTGCATCTAATTGGCCAATGATCAGAACTTTAAACCAGCTGGAAAAAACAAATATATCTGAAAAAACTGTATATTTTTTCCTTAGCAAGTAGAATCTACATAGCCTTGAGGAGTGCATTACATATCACTCTATGAAGCAAGCAAATAAATATACCTTTATATCCTGAAATTTGTCTTATATAAACTTATTAGCACAGTTTTACACCATAATATGTACACCCCTAAAATTTAGGCTTTAACTCATATTGGCATACTGAGAAACAAGACAGTTTAGGAACAGCAAGAATGTTATGAGCTATCCGCTTTTACAGGCATACAAAAATCTGAATGAGTTTTGTTCTGCAGGAAACTCTAAAGTTTATTTTGCTAAAATGAACACTTCATCTAACCTGAAAACAACCTACCTGCCAAAAAGAAAGGTAATTGTCCATCAAAGTGATATAATGAGGATAAAAAGTATTATAAAAAAAAAAAAAAAAGTGTTATAAGAGAATAAAAAAACACAACTTGAAAGTTTTTCAGGTAGCATTTAACAGATTACTGAAACAGAAGACAAAGCACAGAGCTCACCGGGGAGGCAAATCTTCAGTTAAAACTGAAAACAAATTTGCTTTTTTTCCACCACTTAATTTGGTCTGATGTAGAGTAGCTATTTTTTCTGCTTCCTCCTACACATGTCAACCATGCAGTGTAGAAGATAGTCCTTTTTTCTTTCAAGAACTGAGTATTCTTTAAAGGATGTCACTTCTGTTTAAATAAACAAGTGACCAACTACTACTCAACTAGCCCATGCTCTAGTATTATTCCCTGCTTAATTTTCTGTCCAATGCCACCAGTATTATCCAGCTTCATCTTCCTGTAACCCCTTTCTAGTAGAGAGCAGCATGAAGACTATGCAGTCTAGTCAACTCAAACTAGGGGATAAACAGTTTAAGATTTTATAAAGTTGAGTCATCAGTCACTAAAGTTGTAGTTGAGTCGACTAGTCATGATGACGTTATCACAGACACTGTTAAGGAACACAAGTGTCCTCATCAAAAAAAAAAAAAACACCTCAAATTGCCTGGTACAGCTTGTACTGCAGCATCCAAGGTACACAGAATGAGTCAACTGTGGTTCAAAACATTAACTGGCTTGCATGCTTCTAAAAAAGAGAGGGATTAACCCACCTGGCGGTCCGATTCAGTGTGGTTTTCTGTGACAAAAGTGGAACGAAAAATGAAACCACCCTGACGGTCCATTGAGATCCACATTTCTGTACCAAAAGAGCTACATAGGTTAATTAACTCACAA
Organism: Ptychadena robeensis; assembly: GCA_036250615.1. Classification (NCBI taxonomy): domain Eukaryota; kingdom Metazoa; phylum Chordata; class Amphibia; order Anura; family Ptychadenidae; genus Ptychadena; species Ptychadena robeensis. The sequence continues at coordinate 61,774,480 of CM070037.1, read as the reverse complement.
AGTAAGATAGTGTAATATTCAAAATGAAATGTCACCATTTCTAGAAACAATTAGCAGAACACAGATAAAATGGCACCTAGGTTTATGTACATTTCACCAGACGGGTCCAGCTTGTCACGCTGACTCTCTGACTGCACAGGGGATTACACAGGGGATCGGCGCACAGGTCACCACTTCTCTCTGTGTGCACCTACTGGAGAAGACCTACGATCAAGAATTGTTATCTTGCATGAAGCTGGAAAGGGTTACAAAAGTATCTCCAAAAGCATTGATGTTCATGTGTCCATGGTAAGTCTACAAATGGCAAAAGTTTAGCACTATTGCTACTCTCCCAAGGAGTTGTTGTCCTGTAAAGATGACTGCAAAAGCACAGCGCAGAATGCTTAATGAAGTAAAGAACAATCCTAGAGTGTCAGCTAAAGACTTACAGAAATCACAGACACATGTTTGTTGACATATCTACAACAAGGAAACAAGAATAGAGCACATGGGAGGACACCACAGAGGAAGCCATTGCTGTCCAAAAAAATATTGTAGCATGTTTGAAGTTTGCAAAAGAGAACTTGGATGTTCCACAGCACTACTGGCAAAATATTCTGTGGACAGATGAAACCAAAATTGAGTTGTTTGGAAAAAAACACAACACTATGTGTGAAGAAAAAAAGGCACAGCACACCAACATCAAAACATCATCCCCACTGTAAAACATGGCAGAGGGAGCATCATGATTTGCAGAAAAACGTTTCAGCAGAACAAAAAACACCTTCTGGAGTGGTAATCCCAAAGGGTTCATATACCTGTTCTTACAACTGTACATTGCCATACCATGACACAGCAGTAGAGAAAAGGAAGAGGAGAAAATCTGCCCACCCCCAGGATGGGTAAGAGACATGCAAGTAAAGCAATAACACCAAAGAGAATGCTGGTGGACCCTGTGGCCAGCCATTTTGGCCAGGTGAAGTAGGAAACATGGAGGAAAGCAAAAAACATCTGAAAAAAAACATCTGATGAACCAAGTGAAGTATGTTGAACAATGGGTTAAGATTGGGTTAAGATTTTGAGTGGAGCAGAAACATATTGGCCATTGAGTATGGTTTATTGTGTTGTTGAAGAACTTTGTATGTATTTAATCTTTACTTTAAATTTGACTTCAAATTTTATAGAATACCAAAAACTGGAAGTATTTTTATTAAACAATGCAATCTTTTAACAAAAAAATATGTGCTAATCTGTACAGGAACCGAACAAAGAGCTAATATATCTACTATTGTGTTTAAACTCATCCTAGAGTACGTAATGAGAAAGATAACACATACTCCCAAAGGCACCATAGCATAATACTATGTGTATCATATGCCATCGATATTGTGCTAATTGCAAGAAATAAGTACTACAGTACAAGGTACAAGATGAACACACTACTGAAAGATTCAGAATAACAGAAATGGCTATAGAAAAGACCAAGAATATGATAGTAAAGAAAAATTATCAAGGGCAAATATATGAAAGAAATACTGTATGCATTGGAGAGAATATATACAAAAATATTAAATCCTCTAATTTGGTTTTCAAGAATCAAGATAAATGAACAAAAGAGATGTCGTTGTTTACCAAAGGCATTATGAGTTTTAGGATTTCTATTGTTACATATAAATGGTGGATGGATAAACCAAAGCAATAGAAATAGCTATATAGGGGTTAGTGGTACTTGAGGACTTTTAAACTCACAAGGTTAGTGGGTCACATCCCTAAATAGAGATCCACAAATAAAGAGCAATGTGGGTAGGAATGCTAGGCTAGGGCCCCCCAGTCAGATACGTCACTAGGCTGAGGCTGTACTAGATTGGAAGGGGAAGTAAAGGCAGAATGGTGTATTTGTAATTTGATGCCATCCACATCCAGTATCTGAAGTTTTTTAATTGTAGATTAATGGATTATAACTGTGTTAACTTCAGAATAGTATATATATATCATAAAAGGGTAAAAAAAAAATTCAAGGAGGATGTCTAAAAGAAGATAATTTGGCTACAGAATCCAGACTTTCTTCCAGATATAGTATGGAGTTTAATGAGATAAATCAGATTATAAGGGAATTTTTCTTAGTGGGGCGAAGGTTGGGGTACTGTTTCAAGGGG
>CM070037.1:61724558-61753991 GCA_036250615.1 Ptychadena robeensis | reverse complement strand
TCACCTCTATACCACCAGCGTGAGAACCAATCTAATTGTATTACCCTGATCCAAATTACTGGAGGACGAACTGATGTCACTGTCGTCACTTGAATGTTTACGATCTCTAGCTGTCTTTTTGATTTTAGGTTTAGTTTTCATTGTTTTTTCACGGGGTTTGGGTATATCTGGGGAGTTACTTTCTTTGGATCCCAGGCGTCTTTTGGTACTTTTCCCTGGATTGTTCGATCTATCAGTCGTTGGGTTTTCTATCGTTTTGGTTCGTGGGAGAACCAAAGGAGGAGAACGCTAGCTTATCCCTCTGAAATTTTTTCTCTTTCTTGTCGTGGATTAATTGATTTTGCTTCCCTAGGTATTCTCTAATATCCTCCTCCCTGTCCTGAAAAAATTGGCTATTTACCGTCTCAGCATGAGTGTCATATAAGCTGTCAATCTCTTTATTAATATTCGTAATTTCTTTCTCGTAGTACTGTATTAATAGTTCCATTAGTCCTTCAGTGCACTTATTCAGAACTTTTTCCCACGCTTTTTTGAAAGCGTCATTTATTTTGGTCACATTGGGGAAGATCTGCACTCTCAGCCCAAAGGGGTTGATGCCAAAGTCATTGTATTTTTTAAAAAATACTATATGCCAATCAAATGTCATCTTCTGCTCTAAAAGATGTTGTAATTTATACATTACCATCCCCAGGTCGTCTTCATGTTCGTTGGGTTTGCTGATATCGGTACGTATTTGCCTTAAGAAGCCGTCCCACGTGTTACCTGATGATGTCATGTCAAATAGTCTATACCTTAGTTGTATATAGGTAGGGGAGATAAGTGCAAAAAGTCCTTCAAAAGACAGTTAATTTTACATCAAATGCATTTCACTCTCCGTATATCATAAGAGTTGGGGGGTTCCCATAAAGAGCAAAAAAGGACAGTGGCGATGGCCAGTCAAGAGGGTGGAGTGGGCCAAACTGGAGGCGGGTCTGGGATACTCAGACGCTCCGCCGTTGCTTCGGCAACGGTGGAAGCTAACACGTCACTCCCGGCCGTGCCGGACCGGAAGTGATGTTGTCTGGCGGGCGGAAATGCGCCTCTTTGAGGCGCATTACGCCCGCGCAAGCTGGGACGCAAAGGGTGGAGGACGCAGGTCGGGCGCACAAAGGGGTAGTGATACCCTGTGCGCCGTCGATGGGCGGGAACCCACCAGCGCGTCCCAATGGCGGGAAAATCAGTGTTTAAATAGACCAGCTTAGACAAATGACTGACCAGCAAGGATCCACCAGCTGTCATCCCAGCAGACAGACCAGCGGAGATACCTCTCACCAAATAACAGACTGTAAGACTTCCGCTTCACGATTGACCCCCAAGGACTACGGTAATTACCAACTAGATATACCGCTTATGAGATACACTCCCTTGACTACTAACAACTCCAGCATGACTTCCCACGCCTATCCTATACAGGACATGGAGTGCTTCATACACTAAGAGGACAAGACCTGCTTAAAAGCCCAAAAAGCTAAGCCCTTCATGGGGCACAAGGTGGGTGCTCTCTTGATACTTATAAATTATAAATTATAAACTATTAACATGACAGACATAAACGGGTGTTGTCAATTAAACTGAAGGACAAGGGTAATACAATTAGATTGGTTATCACGCTGGTGGTAAGAGGTGACAGCCACAAGAATGAAGACATTTTGATAAGAGGACCCTTTTTCATTTCCATACAAGTGCCTCATCGTGAGGGTGAGTATTGCCGGACACTGTACCTCTGAACGGTTGTCCCCTAAGGACTCAGGGCGGTGGGTAGCTCAGGCTTGATGACTCGCTGCAACCTCACCCTCAAATACAACGCTGATCAACCTTGAACTCCCGTAAGCATTCAACTGTTTAACATTTATTGATGTACCCTTAAGAGGGATTTGGGATATTTTGATGTGATAATTATAGTTGTTATTAGAAATAAAGAAGAAAAAAAGAGCATTGTGGGTATGCAGTAAATAAAGTAAAGTATATACGTAAGGATGCACGCCCAAAGAATAGAATGATTGAACGACAGCCTGCATGCAATTGTCGTCTATGGTTAAATTGATCGGTTTAAATGATACAAACTAACATTGCACAACCCCAGGAAAGGTCCAGCAAAAGGCCCCTGACGAAGTCCCCCCAGTGGAGAAAACGCGTAGAAGGGGACACGGTTTGGACGACCGCTGGGACCCAATCACCTCTGGATGTTTAAACATTGGGACTATTTAACCTTTGGACTATTGTGATGTATGGACTCTCATATACGTGACCGTGATTCCCATGTTTGTGTAATATGGTGGTACCTTTGAAATACCCCGTTTTCATATGCCATGTAAGTTTTAAGACTGTATCATAAAGTATTGTCAAAATAGCCCTCGACTGGAATATATATTAACTGTATAATCCACCTTAAAAGTCCAACTGGGTTGGCCGCCACTAGGGTTTGTTCCCCCTCCCCCCCATCTAATTCTTAATTGGATTGTGGGGGATCTAGCTACAGGATGGTTCCTTACACCACATTTTTTTCCAAAACTATTGAGATGAATGGGAAAAACAGCAAAAAGCATGCACAATAAAGCATCACACACACACACATAGAATAAAAACCAGTTCTGAAGAAGGGATAAAACAATCAACGGTTTTAAATAATAAAAAAATTAAGAAAATCACACTTTGCCCAAACATTGCATTACATTATCACAAGCATATTCACTTGTGATATTTCACACATCATTAATAGTTGCATTAATCCAGCCTTTCATTCAGTATGAGACAGCAACAGTAGAAAAACTGTACCTGTAAATACGTGACATGTACACTGAAGGGGGTCAGTTGGCTTCTGTGGGGGTCATTCAACATAACAATGAAATGCATGAGTTTAATCCTAGCTTAAATGTGTGAGGGGTTTTCAATAGATTTAAAAAAAAACATTAAGTAAGATCTACAGAAACATTATCTGTTTCCCTTTAAATGAAGAAAGAGAAACACTCCTTGGTACAAAATGTCACTTGGGACTTGCTGTTAAAAAGTGGTGGCCTATATCCTTTAAAGATGTTGGGCCACACAATAAAGAAACAAGAGAAGTCTTAACATTCTAAAGATCACACACATTGTAAAATGCCTCTAAAAGAGAGCGAGAGACAAGAAATAAAGCATTTCCATACTAAGCCTATTGATTTCACTTAACAAAAAACAGGCAGTTGCTAGTTAAACATCCTGTTCCACAAAATGTACTTTTTTTGCACGCGGAATTTGTAATAGGATTGAAACCACTTCTAAGTAAGCTAATTTCACAGGCAGGCAGATATAGCAAATCCCACTGCAAGTCTTCTGGGTATTGAAATCCCTTCCTGAATTTGCACTCAACTGCTACAGTCACAGATCTACGCTCATAAGCCCGCCTCCTCTCTCTTTTTTAAAAAAGAATGTTTTACCTATGACAGAAAAAAAAAGCAACTGCTTGTAAATACACCTTCTTGCAACAAGGATTGCTGTGATTTCCCTGAACTATGGTGTTTACAGGCTTATGATAATAGTCAATTTAGATACGAATAGTGCTCTAAGTTAATCGCTTTTTTTGTCTCTTTGAAGGTAATGCATTTCTGATCGTCCTTTATGCATGTTAAGAAATTTAGCGAACAAGCATGCCTCGGAAATCACTGGTACGGCATGCCCCCATGAAAGGTCCCTAGCATCCATTAATCACACTAGAGCCCAAAAGATAATATTTTCAGAAAAGCATAGCACAGCCACTAAATTGTGCTGTAACTACATTGTATTGCACCACACCATGCTTTTACACTTTCACATCAGTAATGGCTTCTTTCACTGATAGGCTACTAGTGGGGAATGGACCAAATGCTTTTTATCATGTATGTTTCATCCATTGCAGTTATATGTTTAGTAAAAGCTGAAATCCAGACAAAAGGCTCAAAACCTAAGAAATTGTGAAATTTACATAAATTTGACACACATCACATTAAGCCTTGATGCCTGAATATTAACTACTACTCCTTTAGAACTTGAGAAAGAGATGGGAACCTCGAAACTGCTGTTTAAGTCTCACTGTTCTTGATGCAATAAAACTACAGCATTGGAAAAGTTTTATGGTGCGGACTGGGGAAATGCCCATGCTTCTAGCTACAAAATATACTCATGTATAACCCAACATTTTTATTGCTTCAATAAGACATTTAATTTTTAACCTTGGCTTATTTTTAAGCCATTAAAGTAGTTATCACTTTTTGACCTAGCCTCCTCTCCTGTCTTCTCATTCTCCTGTGTGTATGTGTCTTCTTGGTTCTGGATGTTCTATTTGTTTGTAGGTATCAATCTCTGAACGATTTATACTGCCACCTAGTGTGGTGAATGACTCCATAATCTTTATTATAGCTACAAGGCTATTGAGTCATTCAGAAAGTAAAAGAAACCTATTTTTGGAAATGATTAACAAAACTATCTGCACTATCTGTGCATCACCATGGAGCGACGTGATGTCGCGGATGTCACTTCTGCTATTTTTACCGTATTAGAGACAGTAACCAGTATGGTGAAGATCTTTTTCGCCTGTTCGCGAGCAGACAAGATCAATTTCTGGGTGAAATGACCATAACAAACCAATAGACCAGGTATGACTTTTGGTAGAATATGCATAAACAGATAGAAAAACCCCAGTGATTATTTTTCAATACTTAAGACATTAATATTGAAAACGAAGCAATTGTTTTGTTATGTAATGATGTTCTGTGGGTTGTGTTCTGTTTGACAGATCCCACTTCTTTTAGAAACAAATTGTTGGTGTCCCCTCCTGTGAAACTCTACATTTTATATAACATTTCTTTCCTGGTCACACAGTTCACCAGAAGAAATAGGGTGAAACTTCTCAGAGGTTATAGTTAGAGACAACAATAAAACCACTCAATCCAAAATTGGAATAAAGTTTTTAGATTTAGGTATCCTTGAAGGTTTTAAGTGCACACAATTCTTCCAGCTACTAATGAAGATGTATAATTGAACACTACTACCGCACAGGTATAAACATCATCCAACCATGAGTAGTAGAGAGCAGAGATATCCTGAACATATAAAATCTTTTCGTGCCGCAGCAGTGGGAAAGTGCAGCTCCATTCTACAGCATAAAATAGGTGGATGATAGTTTAACTCTCTATGCAAGACAATAGAATATAATTAGAACATAAGGGAAATAGCTGAGTCCATCTCCTGTCACTTTATTTCTTGTTCTACACATAGCAGCCCAAATCCATAAAAGAGGACTCACATTGGGTTCAAGGTTGTTGCCAGACCTAGCTTTAACACGTTACTTACAGAAGCAGACACCTCTGGTGTAATGATGGATCAGCTATGTACCACTCCAAACCTTTTGTTTATGTTTACAGTAAAAAATTATTTTTTTGTTTTCTAAACTTTCTCTAAAAAATTACATCTGATGCCCTATTGTTACATATGGGATCTACCTGCTATAAAATACTGATTTGTGTTCTAGTAGATGTTTACCTCTAAATGGGAATTCATTCTGAAAAAAATTTCTGTGTAAAAATACCTCTTGATTGCTGAGAGATTAATCAAACCTTTTGATTGTTCTGTAGTCAAGCACCTTGTGATGGCACTCCAATAGCACTTAAACTTAACTGTTGCACAAACAAAGGCCATCCACTTTGTAGCTTTGCTCATCACACAGGCCTAAGCAAAAGTCAGAGGGGCTTGTTTTTATTTTAACCTTGATGTGAAACATTGGAAGCAAAACTATTAAGTCTTAATCATGGAAAATTGTGATTTTAGAAACTACAAAAAAAAACTCATTCCTAGGCTATGGCTCCACTATGCGCTGTGGCATCCACGGATGACCGTGTAAGCCTCTGTTAGGTTCCTTTGGGCTATATCGACATCAATGTGACGGATGGCTTTGACGGGCTTTGGAGAGAACCCCAATGCCATCAATGGGCAGCTCGTGCATACGTTCTCGCTCAACGCAGGGTTTTAACAGATAATATAGCCCTAGCCTTTACAGCAAGGCCACAAAATATTATTAACACTGGGTTCACACCTACACCTACAACAAGCAGATATGAACTACGGCACTGGAAAATATTGGCCACAGCTTTACTGTTCACATTACTTTGTCACAAAACACAGCATCAATGGGTAAACAAATAATGAAACACTTCTTTCAAGCACTTAGCTACTCTTTCCACTAAATCGTAACATAACTTTTTTCTGTGATTCATAAGATGTCATCCACATTCCAAATGGTCTACTGTTCTTACCAATTGAGAACTAATTAGAACATGCATTTTCACCGTGACAAAGAACTAGCATCTAAACAACTGCAACAAGGCAATGCAACAAACTCAAGGCTCCAGTTTCACTGCTTCAGCACCTCAGAATAGAGAAAACACAATCACCTAACAAGGTAGGGTAAGAGGGGGCTGCTTCTTCACAAAATGGCACTGTCTAACTTCTCATCCTCCTTCCTATCCTCCATCTCTTCCTGTGGACATCCCATCCATTTGCAATTTGGAACTGAGGAAGCACAGTTTCATGTATGTAAATCTTCATTTCTGTGCTGCCTAGACATACTGTAAACAAGTAGTTAATCAAATTAAAAGACATTGTTTGTCTATGGACAATTGCAGGTGAAACACAACACACCAGCGTGTTACAACACATTAGCAGTTGTGCTTCATGGAAGGATGGGATCACCAAACAAATCTTGTGAATCTAACCTTACCCCTTCTTCAATCTATAAAATCCAAACCCATAGATGGTTTATCATGAGTTTCAGTGTTAGTGAGCATTTTAGTGAGTGTGTTAACAGTGTATAAATGAATAGAAAACTATTAAAGAAATACACCGTCTATGCACTCTGTTTTAGCCAATTGTTCCCAATTCAGCTGGAGGCATTAAGCAATGTATTTACTATTATCTGGACAGTTTAATAGCAAAGAGTGCAAAGCAGAGTTATTTTAAAGCATTAATGCAATTATCTATCTTTTCTATCATGCACATTTACAGATTTGGAAAGATTCAAAGTAAATAAATGTAATTATTGATATTAATACGCAATGATACCAATGATCCCACAGCTTCTAGGATCTGACATAATCTGATTTTACATTAGAGAGTGAATAAATGAAGCCAGCCAAAGGATAATAACAGACACAGAGAGTTCCAGTACTGAACCATCTATCCCCAATAGAAAATATGCATTTGTAGAAATAGAATTTCATCAATAAATATAAATGTGTTGACAGTCCAGTTCAACCTGCTCAAGGCACCGGTGTGACTCACCATATGATTGACTTACTCTGTCAGGCCATAGTAGATAATGTAGATACATCCAACAGATAATTATAGGCTTAACCCATCTCTCTCTTCTACATGCACTGCATGTGTGACCCACCTTCAACTACACCACAGGTTCTCACTGAACTCTCATTTTAAGGTAAACATATGATTGTTTAGGATCCTATTTTATTTATTTTTTTCCTTTTTTTTGGTAGTTATGAACATTTAAACTAATAAATACATTATATATGTTTTCAGGAATCATGTGGAATTTTTGGTGATTACACAATTAATAGAAATTACATATGATATTAAGGGTATTAAGGAAGCTGTTTGCATTTGGTCTCTTGCTCTAGTTCTCATTGCTCTAACACAGTAGTTTACAAACTTTCCCTGCAGGACCCCCCTTTTATAGATCAGAAAATTATCAAGCCCCCACCACTCCCCATTCAAACTACACAGGTTTAGATTGAGGGCCATCTCACACTAGCTGTGTTTGTGTTCCAGTATTAGTACTATGACTAGTGTGAAATGTCCTTCAAACTTTATTTAAAATACAACTCATACAACTTTATTTAGTTACATAGAAACACACACACTCATGCAAAGACATGAATCATTACCATAGAGACACACACATTGTATGCACTCTCCTTACTGTTTGAAGTTAGTTCCTCTATGGTTGGCTTACTGATTTTCCCTCCCTCAGCCTCAGTTCCCTAGCTGCATCCCTTCCACACCCCCAAGTTTAGTAATCGCTCATCTAACACAATCAATTGTGTTTATGTTTTTTTTTTTTAAATAAAGCTATTTTCACTCTAATTATTTTGTCAGATAAGTGGAGACAGATAGACATGCAGACATTTGAAAATGCACCTTAAGCTGCACCTGTGAAAGTAATTGCTAAACATTTATGTGTAGCATTTAATAACAAACTACTACATCTGGGATGTGTTCACATTTTAAAGGGCAAATCTATGTTTAAATCGCTAAAGTCTTTACTAAAAGAACTGGAGAAGTTGGATCACTGAGGCTCAAATCTTGTGTTTTTTCTTTCCTAAATGGAGACAACTAGACTCTTGCATGTTAATAGTTACATAGAAAGTCCTTCTGTGTGCTTTACATTGTTATTAAAGGCCATATGCAAGAAAAGTAATAACAGATTACATTTAACAATTAATGCAACAGCTAAAAGGGCAGGGGGTGCGATTAGTGATTAGAGGACAATATTTCACTCACAGAGTGGGACTACCAAACTTTACAGCTAAAGCCATTTTTTTATGCAAATACTTTACTTAAGTCAAAGGGCTCATTCACACCAGCTGCTGCGCGGCAGCATGCTGCAAACAGCATATTTTTTTCACCGGTAACAGGCGTGGTTAGCAGCAATGCTTGCAGTACTGCTACCATGTCCATTTTAGGCAACAGTAAGCCCAGAGCGTATACTGTGAAAGGGCCATAATAGTATTGCCTTATGTCATTGCTGTATAACTGTATATGTATTATGTATTAGTCATAGCACCCCATATATGCCACTATGGGGTGACACCTTGGGTTTCCAGCACCAGGTGACATCAACCCTAGTGACAGCATTGAATAAATGTAATATGAAAGTTGTACCACGAAGTCCGCCATGTGCATTCTGATTATACTAAAATATACTATAATAGTATAAAAGCCAATACACAACCATAGACTAAAACTACATGGCAGATGTTTATTAAATATCACCTTATGTGCTTACATAAGGTCCAAAGATTGCCAAAAGTTTTCCATTGAGCTGTAAAATATGTCAAACATCGTTTAGTAGGCTCCAATGTATGACAAGCAAACTGCTGCTGTAAATAATGTTGCCACAGCTACCACAAAGATTGCTCTTTGGTCTTTCTCTTTTGCGATACCGCTGGGAGTACTAAATCATAAGTAGCCTAGATGCTGTCTTTGGCATGGTGATTAGGCCTTCATTATCATAACATTGCAATACCTCTAAATTTCTACTCAAGAAACTAAGAGACTGTCAGCAGGGCTAAATACATGTGGTGACCCCATATCAAAATCTTTACAAGCCCCACTAGTTCTGGAAAATGTATTCCACTACAGAGACCCATGACATTCTATACTAAACCTGCAGACTGCTAATTGTTTTGCCGCAATGTGCCAGAACTGTATAGCGAATACATTTATTTTATACAAAATGATCTGCCATTGCCTGAAAAAAAATTGGTCCCTTGGTACCTAGTATTCTATGGTTTAAGTTACATCCTTGACTTTAAAAATAAAATTAAGAAAGAGAAACAAAGCAGGAAAGACTCCTTTGTAATTACACATTCTTTTATCCATAAAACTCTGTGAGGAATAAACAGAAGTAGTTATACGTCTACTGTAAATGCTGACAACATTAAAAAAGATTGTTCAAGATCACCAGTTCATGGCCGGTTCAGAAGACTGCATTAACACAATCCATTACTGATCTTAACAAAGTGTGTGCAAATGGAAACCTATAAAACATGGTGAATTGATTTTTCATATGCACTGTAGTACGTTTGCTGGACAATCAGATATTGATTGTATTGACAAAACAATCATTTATAACTACAGTATTAGTAATGTCAAGCTAATCTGTTTAATAATTGCAAATCCATTTTCCTGATTTGCCAAGCGGTCAAGTTAAGCAAATTTCATAGATAGGTATAAAAAATATGTTTTACTGAATTATTACAAACAGGTCATGTAAAAACTGGATTAACAGTATATGGCTTCAATTTTAACATACACAACCATGAATGTGCTTTGTATTATGTGATGTGTTATAATTAGATTTTTGCATAACACCAACTGTTTTCATGTGATTAAACATTAAAAGCAAATTTCAGAAAAATTACTGCAAGACTGTGGAAAAACATAGTACCAGTAAAGGCACAATTAGGAATTGTGTTTCAAAATATATCATGTTTAATATTTTATACACACACACAAAACGTGTAGCACAATCATATTCACATGCAATTTTGCATTGAACAAACATATTTGTTTATGCTCAAGACCTGTGATGGCAAATTAGTCTAATTGGAAATAATGGTGGTTTCCCAGGAATGGGCAGAAGCACCATGATCTTCCCCTGATTAAGCCATATTGGGCCAGCATGCTTTAAGATTTGAAATCATAACAAGATATTAAAAGATAACTTGTACCAGTTAACCAGCAAATATTCAATCTTCACCAAAATGTATTTCCCAAAATATACAGTGGAAAAATTATTTATTACTATGGGCCAGGAACAGCAAGACTTGGGTGGAAACAGACAGATGATGTTGCCTATCCATTAGCCTGAAAATGAGGCAGGTTGTATCTGACTTTTTGCACCTTCTTATTCAAATTATGAAAAGATGACCCTTTAGAGTGAAATCAAAGTAAGCAATTTCAGTACAAAAAAGTGAGATTGTAAAGTTAACTGCGCAAAACTGAAGGTAAGGTTGAAGTTTAGCTTTACAATAAAACCTTTCAGAAACCTGGCCAATTTAAATGAAGCACAAGATAAAAAACATGCACGTAGGTTACCTTTAGTGAAGTCAAAACCATTAAAAAATCCTCACAAAACTGAATTGATATCAATGCCCCAAATTTTGAAGAAAATAATAAACTTAGCCTTGATCAAATCTTCCACCTTGTGTAACTGTCAGACTCACAGTTTACTGGTTGATCCATGTAACCAATTAATAGGTTTAGGAAGGTTCAGGGAACAAGCATGACATTTTCTGTAAGAGTAGAGCATTACATTTTAAACTATTTACTTTACCATGCAGTTAACACAGAAGACCAAGTTCTGTATTTTGAGATCACATGTTGTACACGTGCACAGCAAGAAGACATGTTTTCCTCTTAGTGGCCTTCACTTCGAAATACCAAATCAGTGTATCTTTTCAAACTAAGAAGCAACAAAGCAGCATAAAGGAAATGTTCAGTCATGAAAATGTAATGTTAACCTTTTGTGTCTTAACAAAAACATACAGTTCTTTCAAACCAATTAACTGTGCTTTTCACACAGTTAAATGTAACAAATTATTAATAGTGATGAGCGACTAGGCAATATTCGAATTCGTGTAATTTCGCGAATATCCACCATAATATTCAATTTCATATTCGCAATCTCGAATATCCGCACTTGTGGACATGAATTGCGATCTAAAAATCGCAATTGCAATCATTTTTAAAAATTGTAAAATTTTTAAAAATCGCATTGCGATTATATAATCGCGATCTATTGCAATGAATGAGATCGTGAAAATCGCAATAAATCGCAATCGTGACGGATATCCAATTATATATTCGCGAATATTCGCGAAATGGCAAATGGCGATATTCGAGCTAAATATTCAAAAATCGAATATTCGAGCTCAACACTACGTTTTTGAAACTTTCTGGCTCTCCGCACAGCCCTCTACACACCTCCGACGTCAAATAGACGCCGGCGGCGTGTGGAGAGGAGAGCGGCGCCCCCTCCATTAACATGGAGGTCTATGGTGCCGCCCCCCCCCCCGCCCCCTTCGGCGTCACATATGATGCCGAACACACGGGGCCGGAAGGGCTCCGTGTGTCGGCGGCTCTTCTACAGAGCCGCCGGCACACAGAGAGACGGCGATTTTGCCCGATTCGGGCAAACCGCTAGGGAGGTTAAGGGGTATTGCAATGCAGAGGCCAGTAGAAGCCATAATTATCTCCCAAACCTGAACGCCCTCTATGGACCAGAGCTATTTCCCTATTATAACTTTAGTAAAGTGACACGTAGGGTACTTAGGATAATTCAATTAATGCTACATTTTCTGGTGATCTGATCCTATGTACTAGGTCTATCAATACATACAGCCAGGGTGATTGTTTCTGACTGTCCTGGGTGAAAATATAGCATCTGAAGAGCTGTGATTTAGAGAATAACCACAATAACTACTCAAGGAGAGAATGCAAAGGAATGTCACCAGTTGGTCCTCCCCACTCTGTAGTAGAGATGGTCGAATGTTTTAGACTAGCTGATTTTTTGAGTTGATTCAAAAGCCCCTGAACATGCTATCATCATCACAATTGCTGGGGATGTAGTAAAGGGTTGCAGGGAAAAAAAGTATTGCTCTAGCAAAGTAATTTTTTTTCATGTCAAAATTTCAGCTTGTCTTTGAACTTAATTTATACAAAAACTATTTGTGTTAAAACAAAACTTTCTATTTTGTAATATATACTCAATCCATCTGTACATTTCCACCAAGTTTGATGATGATATCATGATCAGGGCTTTGCAATTTACTCACAAATTAACTGAATTTGTACTGATTGTACTGATTATATGCAATGCATGGTACTTTCCCCAGAATCTTAAATATTCACGATGGCAAAGATATAGCACTATATAAATAAAAAGTGCAGATATTCATAATATTTATGCGATCAACACTATCATATTCATTCAAGTAATTTTCATTCAAATCTAATTTAGAAATCGATAAGTCAAATTTCGCAATAAGAAACTTCTTAGTCGAAATTTTTACTTTTAAGATGAAAATTTTCATGAAAAATCAAAATTTCACAATAGAATTGTAATGCGATCAGGAGACTAAATAAAAGATAAATCGAATTTACTTCATTTCGAACATCTCTAACTGATGGCCAAGTACACAAAAGATGTGACCTTTGTGATACCCAACAAGGATTTTGCCACCAAGTAGAGATGGTTAAATTTTTTGACTTGCTAAGTTTGTGAGCTTTTTGCAAAGCCTCTGGAGATGTAGAGAAAGGTTGTGGAACATTTTTACAAAAAAGTATGGCTCTAGCATATTTCGTTTTTCCATAATTTAAGTTCAAAATTAAAGTCGAAATTAAGATTTTCGAAAATTTGACTCGACTTTGAACTCAATTTGTGCAAAAACTGTTTGTGTTAGAGCAATACTTTTTTGTTTGTATTATACCCCAACCCTTCTCTACATCTCCAGCAGGTTGGTGATGATACCATGTTCAGAGGCTTTGCAACTAACTCGAAATTGTCGAAATCATCAAATTACAGGGGTGCCCAGGGGTGCCCACCTTGTTTCAGGCCAAAAAGCCGGCAGGTCGGATCGGACTGCAAGGTACTTTTTGTGGCTGATTCTGTTGCAGTCAGTTCATTTGTAAGGGGAGGAGACAAGTTAATTGGCTACATTCTGCCGGAAATCCCTGTGTTAGTGGAGCACAGGATGCCCATCAGTTCTGTAGCCAAATCCTCACAGCATAGTGATGTCACCACGCTGTAATGAGTCTGCTACAAGCCAGCCATGGATCGAGACATCTATGGCTGGCTTAACATGCACAAAGATTGCAAAAGCTGTCCCCATCCTATCTAAATGAGAATTTTAGATAGAATTAGGGTTGAGGAATGGAAGAACATTCCATCAATGTCTTCCATACCTCATGACATGTTAATGTCCTTTATGCTAATCTCATTAGAGATTTCATCACTACCTTAAATAATTAAGGGACCACACACACACACATACTCTAACACATTCAATGTACTGCAGCAAAGTTAATTATGGCTTCAAGGAGCACAAAGGTTGAAGGAAGATGATCAACAACAGCGGTTCTTGATTAAAAATAAGTACTTTTAATTAATCGTGTATGTGCAAGATCACCTATAATAACACCTTTATTAAAACCCACAGGAAGCGTGGTAACATTGCCTGCGCAATAAGAAATGTCAGATTATGTCCTGGAAACCACATACAAATGAGAAAACAAATTGAAACTACAGTGAGAAATAGGTATAAATATAAATTCTTAACTTTAATACTAACTTTGTAGGACCATAGTGGCATATAAACCATGGATGGTCATGTTGGGAAGCCACTATTGCTTACCAGGCACCTATATCCTGAAGTGGATATAGATGCTTTCTGGGTTTTAGAAAACATGAAAAAATATATAAAAACTGTTTGGAAAGCATTCTTTTTCAGTTTTATGGAAGCAGTTAGGCAGATGACGGACCATGACAATTAATGTAGTATCTGCAGACTACTGCTCAACTACACTATCTGCTAAACATCTGCAAACATCACCTGCTCTCAATTCTTTCAATGAGAAGTATTGACAGTTCTTGTCTAAGCAGTGAAACCTTTGTAAGTTAGGCCCTACTCTAACATGCATAATAAGGTTAAATGAACACATTTACATATACAATACGGTTAGTAAACACATTTCAACATAGATAAGCTTATTGTGAAAGAAGACTGCAAGATAATTGCTCAAAACCTTTACAGTAACCTTCATACAAATAAATACAAGAAACTGTAGAAAGTCTACCATACAGCATCTCCATTACTCGTCCCAGATGCCAGAGTTCAAACCTTAATGATATGTCTGTTTATGTACTTTGCGATGCAAGGTCTAGAACAGTCATATCTTATACCAAAACTAACTCTTAGCAAAAAGTATAAATATAAACAGCCAATGCATAGAGTCAATGAAGCCTCAAATTGCTAAGCTAAATGATTCACAAAATGCCTATTTACTCTTCCGTGCATACTTCGCTGTCTGTAGACTGATCATTTTGTTAATATTCTTTCAACTCTTAAGGTGGACATACACTGGTCGATATCCGTTCAATCCATGCTGCGCTCGAGAATTCATCAATTGAACAAGAATCTATGTGCACCAGTTTGTGCAATAGATTCCCATTCTATGCATTGGATTGGGACCCACGGCAATGGAGATCAGCGATTTACCAACATGTTTGTTCCCTGTTCGATCAAGCTGTCTTCTAGCGGGATCGTTTGGTCATGCTTGAAGACAGGGTGGTCGCAATGGATGACCTGCACATTCAATAGCTGTGTATCGACCTATGTATGGGTACCTTTAGACAGCCTCCCAAATCTGCTTTCCAGATACCACTGAACTCCAGATGTGCATAATACCCTAGATCAGGGGCGTCTTACTTAAGAATGCATTGGGCCAAAATGAAAAGCTTCACAATGCCATGGGCCCTCCATGATATTTTTTTGAAAATAATGTGTACAATTGAGAAAGTTTTTCCTTCTCATCAGCCTTTTCATTTGGAGACAAATTTAGGTTTGCTTAAACAATGAAATTGGACCAAGCAAACTGTAATACTATAACACATGTGAAATCAAAGCAATTTGATAGCCAAACATAATTACAGTGCAGGGAACACTTGTCCAATGGGCCTAAGTTTAATACTGCTGCCCTATAAGTTTACTGTATTTTAGGTTTTGGAAACAGAATTTGAGTACATTTACATCTATGGAACAAGATATAATTTATAGCATCCCCAAAAGCTTAAAAGGCCGTATGTTTTGTTGCAATGCAACATTTAATAATACCTGCTACACAGGAGATATGTAATCACACAATCTACTGATCATTCAATGTCTCATTTTTATAGCATAACCAGTAATATTAATCTCTCTAAACTAATTGCTTCAGACCTCAGTAGTAGCAGAAGATTAATCACTCCGCAATCACTCATTGATAAAGGGAGGTTTTTCAAATGTCCCCATTTAAGCAGAACTCCAGGTAAGTTTTACAACAGCAGCCAGCAAATATATATTTATAAAGGTTGGATTTGTCTGTCTGAAAGCTGCTCATGCACAGTATGCCGTGCTGAACTTGCACTGTATGTTGCTTTTGAAAAAGCAAATCATTTTTTACCAACGCATTGTACTACAAAATACAGATGGTTGACATCTGTGCATTGCAGTCCATTATGATGCACTAGGGATATTTATTATGAAATCATTCAAAATTAATTTTAAAGTATGTAACTGCAACACAGACCTGTGAATAAAAAAGTGTATGTTAAAATGTAACTGGTGTAAGTGCTTAAGGAGATTTTTCAATATTACAGAGGTACTATTTTAGTAGAGCAGTGACATCTAATAATTAAGGAAGGCTGCTAACTTCAAACTAGTAAGTTCACATAAAAATGTAACTTTCCTTATATCACTCAATCAAACGTACGTGGGGGATAAGGTAATTTTAGTGTATCAAGGCTGTATGTAGATTGTATGTGACTCCTTGTGTAAGTATTGTAATTGTTTTTTGTACGCAGAAAATAATTGCTTAATAGCAAGTATATATATATATATATATATATATATATATATATCATAAATACTTGTAGGGTTCACGATGACAAATCTTGATAAGACAGTGAAAACAGAAATGTCACATTGTCAACAAATAATTATAAAATCACAGCTATGGTGACTTTAGGTCTTATGACAGTTAGAGCTGGAGCTGTCATCAAGACAACATTAATAATGGTAAAACCTTTGCCATGCTATAAAAATAAAAGCTGCATTGTACTAAGACAAAAAAAAAAACAGTATATACCCTAAGATACCTAATTAAAGAACATGTGCTCGTGTGAAAGGGACAAAATTCTCAGATTGTTTTTTCTATTTACATTTTCTAGATTGTAGATTGTAGTTTTCTAGTAGATTGTAGTTTTCTAGTAGATTGTAGTTTTCTGGTAGACTCATCTATCTCACTATCTTGCTTTTGAAGTCATGTATATTCTCTACTTTTTTGCGTGAATCATTCACCCAGAACAACTATGTGCATGGCAGACTAGATGCACATCCATAGTGGTCACCAAGATAGAAAAAAGATTACAGACCTAGAACAAAAATTTTTAAATTTAAATCATCAACAGCAGTACCACCAACAGCAGTTCACCAGAGGTGATTTTTTAATTATTTTTACCTTTCTTTGGTCCATTTCAAAAATGAAAAGAAGAAATCACTCAATGGTCAAGGAAATACATGAAAATGTCTGCAAATTCTTAATGTAAGAACTAAGATCTAAGCGTGAGTTAAAAGTTGAGTTATGCTTAAATATATCAAATATATATAAAACTGTCACACAGAATTAACATTATTAAGCATACAATGTTTACTATGGAGCAAAGGTAGTATATTTTACGATGCCACTTACCCAGCGACAACAATTTCAAACTCTCCGTCATTGTCCACATCAGTAATGGCAACCCCATAGTTCAGTTGTGTTGGATTATTATCATAATCTGGCGGTAGAACAGTATTGGTGACAGCCGTGAACATCGGCTCAGAACGCTGAGCACCACCGCAGTACAGAACAATGGACAACAGCAACACAAGAAGCATCATCTTTGACATCTGAAAGTAAAATATACAATAAAGTTATTAAATTCATGTAACAATGTTGACAATTCAAGATACTTGTTATTGAGCATGTCAAATTTAATAAAAGGTTTTTAAATATAAAGAAAAAATAGGACTGTTGTAAACTAGATTTTCCCTTTATTTAACACTTAGAGTTGTTACTGCAGCACCAAATGTTACACATTGGAGAGGTTTGCACATACAATTAAATCACGGACATTAGCCAATTTATAGTAATGTTTTAGGGCTACCTATATGTAGAATGACATGGTAAATAATCAACCGATTTTATAACCATACCCTGTCCATTCTAGGTAGAGTCTGGTAAATGGAAACAAGACAGCCATGTTGTCATTGTCACCAACTTTGGTTGATGCTATTTTTGTTTTATACTTTGTTCATTTTATAAATTAGGGTTAAAGCAAAGCTGCACCTAAAATTGCTAAACTAATAATCTGTCACAATACTTGATCTTTAAAGACAGCTGGATCATTAGTCCTCTGGCATTTTTTTTATAGGGTGGTAAAATGTTAGATCTATTGACCATTTGCATTGTGTATATGTTCCTATCAGAGACATACATTAATTATCTTAATTATTAAAGCCATTGCCAATAAGTGCCATTAACTCCAAAATTTGGAGTGGACTCAAAATGAGAACTAAATTATCCAATGTATTAACTTGGTCCAGGGAAAACGGGGAATTTACAAGAGGTAGCCATACACAGCTCAATTTTGCATTCCATTTCCAAACAATCAATCCAACATGTTGGTAAATCCCTATTCGTGCCATTACTTTGGATACTTTGACCACTCCTCCTCTTCTTGCGCTAAGAAGATCCTGGGCAAAGTTGCGTCGAGGGAGGATTGGCATACAGGTGAGTTCCTATGCACCCACTATCCCACCAGCAAACGGGGGATGATTGTATAACATATATTATGTCACATAACCTCAGAATAGGGGCACATACCCTTTGAATAAGGTTATGCGCCCCATAGATATTATTAAATGCTTTGATAATATCTATGAGGCACATAACATTTGATGATATACATGACACAAAATGTGCATTATTTAAAAATGAAAAATGTCTTCTATCTATGCCTGCTGTCATGTTTTTAAAAATGTCTATACAGATCAGTAAAGATTGAAAATGTTAGTTTAGTGATGCCGAGGGCCGCATTTGTGGCTCTCCATATCAACTCAGTTACCCACCACTGGTCTGATGATACAGAGTATATTTCTTCCTACACTATTATCTGTAATTGACATTAAATATCAAAAAGAAAACATGCAGATTGGATTTTAAAGTGATCAGTTTAGACAAACTCTTTTTTTAATGGGTATTGACAAACTCTTTTTATTTCAGTCATAAAAATATCAAAAGGGCAGGGTTACATACCATTTTACATGCTTATCTATACCATGTGCATCCATTAATATATCTACATGCTACATATGTATCAATTAAGGGATAAGATGAACTTTTACCTAGTTGCAGATGCTACATTATTATCATTTATGTAATTGGTACTGAATGAATTAGACGTTTGTGTTGTAAAGACTGCTCTTATCCCATTTTACTCTTATCTAAACCACCACTTTTGTGCTAAGAACAGACCTGGGTCCATTATGAATACCAGGCAGATGGTTAGAAAGCAAAGGTGTTAGAGAAGCATAGGTTAATACAAGGAACTTCTGTTTAATTCTTCAAAGATTAAAATGGCAGCACCAGAGCTAAAAAAAAATATAAAAGTTGGCACAACTTCAGAATTATATATTCAACCTTTTGTATATAGCACTATTCATACTTTGGCAAGTTTAATCACAGCACAAGTTTATTAAAATCTATTGTTTGCTTCCATAAATACAACCTTCAAATGTGCAAAAAGCAGACAACCCAGGCAATTTAGTTTGTGAAATCCCAAATAATGGATCTGACATTACAATTATTTAATGACTAGACTAGTAAAAATCATACTGTGTAGAAGAAACCTTACTGTAAAAAGAAAGACACAATAGCTTTGGAAACAAAAGCTTTGGAGCTCTCAATAAAGATGAATTGCAAACAAAGTTTACAAAATATCAGACAATTCAGTTTTATTTTTTTAGTTTTAATGAAATGTTTTTGAATGCAACTAGTATTAATATTAGCTTTCGGCTTCATTTCAGCCTCACAATGCAGTGGGAGAGCGAGGTTCAGTAATTTTAACACTGGCCAATCAGGTGTACTGCATACTCATGAACCATGCTGTGACCAAAGGGAGATAAACAGTTGCTTTTAGTTTTTCAAAGTTATTAAAACGTTAAGAATAATCTATTTTATGAATAGAGCTGGGCATCCTCTGTAATATTAAATAATTATTTTCCATGATATACCCTTAGGCTTGTCTATTAAAAGGATGCAGACACTGAAGCTTACCTCATTATAGGTGATAAAAGTGAGAGGAGATCTAAAACTAAAAAAGAAAGATTCGTAAAATCCTGATATTGTGTGTTACAATGCAATACAGCAAGTATTGAACGCATATCAATAATATTGAAAACATTTATTTGTAAATGGTACAGTACTTCTCAAAGCTCGTCTTTTTAGGAGTTTTCATCCCACAATCAGGGTAAACAACGGTGCAGCTTTACAATAAAAGGATGCATGAGCCTCTAAGGAAGAAGGTCAATGATAACAAGGATATGTGTCTCTATTTCAGGTTAGAAGATTTTGGCTATAATACAAGAGTTTACACAGTGGTCCATGTATTCTTGTGGAGCAATTTCAATTTCTTCAGCAATAAAAAAAATGTAACACAAATCAACATAATGCTGGCATTCATGTCTCAAGTGTTTTCTATTTCTAATACATTTTTTGTAATTGAGCTGTAAAGCTTTCTTACAGTTTCCATGGTCACTTCCAATAAGCTGGCTCTTACAAGGCATCCAGTTAGACCTCTGGGGTTCTGAGCATCCATGGTATGACTGATTCATCCAGCAATACGATAGTCTTTTTGTAAAATACTTTTTATATACAATAGACTTTTTCATTTATTGTCTTGCATATGGTAGTTAGTAGAGAATCCATTTTAGCAGGTGATTGTTAAATCCCCCTCTGGGAAAAATGTTCTCTAATAAATTCAGTATGTTGTTATTTATTTATTTTATATTTGGCCTGTCAGATGAAGATATATATTTATCTCTATATATCCAGTCAAATTAAACAGCCTAACCTGGGCCACCCTTAGAAATGTCGGGGCCCCATTCTTGAAAATTTTTCGTCCTCTCCCCCCTCGCTTGGATCCGGCCCTGGAGGGTGATTACTATTAAACATCCATCAATGCCTCCCTTACCACCCCCTGATCATTCTTACTACTACCAAACTCAACCCGGTGAGGGCTACTGTGTACGCTTACTGCTTATTCAACCCCTCCAGTCTAAGGATGCATCAAGGCTGTTGTCAGGATATGGCACACAGTATGGGGAACACATGGCACCAACCGGGGATTGGAACGCCAGGCCACCCTAGATAGTTGGGCCTGGGACAAGAGTGCCTCCTGTCCCCGCGAGACTTGGCATCCCACTCTGGCATTACCTGGGGCAGTCTGCATAATACTAAATTCTGTGATGATTTCAGATATCTATGTAAAGCATTTGCCTGTATTGAAAAGACACGTAAACATAATACACACATTACTAGGTGTAAAAAATCTATGCAGGAGAAAGAGTTTTATTTAAAAGTTTTGTTGTTAGTGATGGTAGGAAGACGAAACCTGGGAACACAAAATTGCTTGTTATTGTTTATATTGCTTATTGTAAAAAAAACAAAAAACTTTTTTTTTAACCCTCCTGTTATGAGCTGCTGTAGGTTTTGGAAAACATGGTTACACTGTAATCAAAAGGTATACTTTTGATTTAATCGTTTGTCGAATTTGTGGTACAGAGCATGGAAAGTTATTTTGCAAGACTAAAAATTGATTTTAAAAAGAGATGAAAAAAAATCTGAAGAAAAAGAGTAACTAATAGTGATGAGCGACTAGGCAATATTCGAATTTGCGTAATTTCGCGAATATCCGCCATAATATTGGATTCCATATTCGTAATTTCAAATATTCGCACTTGTGGACATGAATTGCGATCTTAAAATCGCAATTGCGATCATATATGCGCAATGCATGCAAGTCAATGGAGCTGGGATATTTAACTGGGAGAATATCCGTCATTTCTGTTTAAAAAAATCGCATTGCGATTATGTAATCGCGATCCAGTGCAATGTATGTGATCGCGAAAATTGCAATAAATCGTCGGGATATCCTATGATATATCCACAAATACTCGCGAAATGGCAATATTCGAGCTTAATTTTTGAAAATTGAATATTCAAGCTTAAGACTAGTAACTAAGAGGTGGAGAAGAAAAGGGAAGTACATACGGTTGATTACCTGTTAATAAGGAGTTCAATAGGAATGCACCTTTTGCTTTTATTGCATAGTATTTCAGACTGAATATTTTATTTTATTTTTAAATTCAACCATTTCGACGATTTTGTGTTAATTGCAAAGCTCCTGAACGTAGTATCATCGCCAAGATTGTTGGAGATGTAGAGAAGGGTTGGGGGAATACAACAAACAAGAAAGTATTGCTCTAACACAAATAGTTTTTGCATAAATTAGATGCATACATTTATGCAAAAACTCTATGTGCCAGAGCAATTTTGGTGATGATACCATTTTCAGAGGCTTTGCAATCAGCTCACAAAGACAGATGGTTGAAAAATTCGACCATCCCTACTGCATATCCAATTTAACAAGTTTCCAGTGGTTTCTAGTCTAATCTTTCTGGTCTCCCTCTGCCTTATATACAATCATTGGCTTATATCATTAAATAGACTTATGACATTCAAAGGATATGGTATCCAGGGGGTATTATATTGAACTGAAAAACAAAAAATACCGTTTGGTAATAGCACTGGCATAGAAAAAAGAAAGCAGCAATGCATTTAGCACAATTTATTGAAAATAATATAATTGTGTGCACACTGTGTTCTATTTAATGGTGAAGTAAATGAAAAAAAAAACAAATCTTCCATGGCCGTTTTCATTATGGCAAAATAAACTGTGCCTTTTAGTTTCTCTTTATTGGTCTGTAAATGTTCAGTAAAGTCCATACATACATTTTCTGTACAAGGTTATTACAGTGCTGCTTCGAACCTAATGCCAGTGGGAGATGGAATCCCAATTCACTGTATGTAGTTAAATATCATACTAATGAAAAACAATGATAGAATGTGGTCACATCACTAAGGAAATTGAGAGATAAAAGTAGCCAGCTAAGCAATGGGCGGCAAGTATATTGGACTTATTTTTCTCTGAGATGAAAAAAACTATCAATAAATTCATCATGTGTATGTATATGTGTCTATTTCTCTTTTTTTTTGTAAAACAAAAAAAAAAAGAAATCTTTAAATAATGAACCCTTTTTATACCATAGTGTTAACATAAAATCAACCGTGAATAAAATTGATGAATTTCTTCTAAGTAGAAAAAGAGCTCAACAAAGGCAAAAAAAAAAAGAAAAGATAAAAAGCAAAGAAAAAATACTCGTCTTAAACACGTCTTTTATACACCCAGAAATGTATTTCATGTATGTCAAAGGCAATCATTAATCAAAGCTGTAGATACTGTTTCTGACACAGAATTTTCTACAAGTTTCAGCACTCAGACAATAGACAATGGAGAGGAGAAACCATTGTGTTTTAGAAAGAAGAAATATGGAGGAGTTTTTACTTCATATCTAAAGCTCATCATTTAGTGAAATACGTAAAGCGATGAAACTAGATTAGTGGTGTGGATCTATTATGAAACAGAAAAACAATAGTAAGGAAAATACATAGAAATGTAGTCATTTAGTTTTGTTTTATTTAAAGGAAAACTAGCCTTGCTTCCATAATTATAGTTGTCGGGATATCTCTGGTTGAATATCTTTAGACACTGAAATGAAACAAACATGGCGGTATAAGTGAAGGCTTAACCTACATTAATCCTAACCTGCATAGTTCTTCCGGGATGTAAAGAGTACTGAATCACTATGACAGACACTAGGTCACTATGTCAGCACTAATTGCCTAATGGTGTCTTCACTACAGGTACTGTGTTGTGGAGGCAAAGGGCCAAGGACCCTGTTTCCAATAATCATCACTTACAGGCAGTGATCCTGAAGGAAAAATGTGACTCATTTCTGTGTGTCAAAATGGCAAGAGCAGGGATAACAGAAAGGATCTAATTTTTATTTCTCCATTTTCATACTCACATTCTCTCCAGTCTGTCTGACTTGACAGTAAAAGGAAGGACACTGATTAGCTTATCTCTCAGTCACTCTGTCTTATGGCTCTATAAAAATGCTTACTCCATTTCAACAAAGTTGGGCCAATAACTCTCTGTATATTGTTATAATAATGATAGTGGTTTGGTATGTTTAACCCCCCTGGCGTTCCTGATGGCCCCATCTCGTCCAGCGCTGTCCTGTTAGTCTTGTACTGGATGAGATGGGGCCTTCTGGTGGAGATCGGAGCCCCGGCAGTGCAAACTTACAATTCCATGCTGCTATGGTGGCTCCAATCTAACGAGAAGGCTGCTGCAGGACAGTAACCTGATGACCTCACATCGGGGTGGTGGCAGGAAATCCGAAAGTAAATAGCACGAAAACAGTTTTCTATGTAGATTTTGGTTTCAGCGTGATTCCCCAGATGTGTCCCTTTAAAGTTAACCCTCTCTCTCCTGGTGTGATGTCACCAGGTCCAAGATTAAACATAATCTGCCAAATGGAATTGTACTAGATAAAATTATAACTGTATCCAATATAATTCAAAGTAAAAAAAAAACACAAAACACATTTCCAATTAAATAAAAATGTTTGTTATAAACAAAACATAAATATGAATACATACTGTTTTGAAATCATACAAAAGAAGTATTTTACAGATTTTATCATTCAAATGATACCTTTAATGATTTTTTTAATGTAATTTATTTTCACATAATTTCTTCAAACATAATTATATAATTATATTCATAATTATATAATACTAGACCCTTGTATTGATATATTTTGGTAAGTTACAGGCCTACAAATTGATTGCATTTAAGTCTTTGGTGCTGTTTTGGTACAGAAATCTTGACCTCACAAGAGTGCTAGAGCGGTTAATAAACTGTAACCAATTCCTTCCTATGTCTAACCTTACACTATGGTAATAGCATGGTGAATAAGCATAAAGGTTCCATTAGACGACCCTACTTGTTCTCCTTCATTTGTCTACCTTCATACTGCACATAAATCCCCCCTCCCAATTCCTTTACCACCTTTAGGTTTAGATGGTACAAAAAGGTCATAATGTCCATCAGCACCTGGGCACCTTTGCACAAAAAACCCAAACACAAATAGATGACAATTATGTAGAAGACATTGACTGGTCCAATGTAGCCTCAACCTCAAATACTGTCAAACAACTGTGAGAAGGCCCTCTCACACAACATCAGTGCACTTTCATTGTATGAATGAGCAAGAGTTTCCAGTGTCTTTTTGTAAAGCTTTTCTGGAAAAGTGGAAGTTGCTATAGCTATTGTTACTCAATACTGATGAAGATTTAAAACAGAATGTCATAACACTTCCATTAGATGTAATGACTAGGTGTACCAAGTCACCCATTTTGAGCTGGGTCACCAATAAGGTAACCCCTAAGTTGCTGGAGAGGGGTGGGTTTGGCTGCACAGCAGCAATATAATGAGGTCAGGTGATCTCATCAAGGGAAACTAATGATGTTGTTAAAAGACATTGGTGTGAACAAACCAAGCTGTGTTGTTTCCCCCTGTTTGAATATGTGAACTGTTGTGCTGGGACACAGCTTCAAGAAACCGTAAGATAACTCTTTGTTTTGGGGTTACCTGTAAGACTGTGATTTTAAACGGCTGCTGCTCCAAAAAAAACACTTTATTGTGCCAACAGAATAAGGCAAAAAGGCTTAACAGCAGCCGTTCAAAATCACAGTCTTACAGGTAACCCCAAAACAAAGAGCTATGTTATGGTTTCTTGAAGCCGTGTCCCAGCACAACAGTTCACATATTCACAGTTCAAACTTGGGCAACAGTGATATAACAAATAATATTTCAAAGATGTTTACCAATTGGCTTTAGTCTCTCTTGTCTGAAGGTTTTTGGTGATGCTACAAGAGTTTTTGGAATAATTCCTAATTGGAATAATTCCTGGGTCACTTTTGGTATATAATGACCATGTTGTGACTCTGTTTTTGAGGTTACACGCTAAACTTTAATGATGGTTCTTTTTTTCTCTTATTCTCTTTTTGTCATACAGCTAGTGCTGATGAATCAGCTTGGACTTATTATTGAAATTTTTACCTAAAAATATCACTTTAATCAATGAAAAAGCCTGCTGAGTTAAATATCAGCAATTTTTATATAAACTATGCTGGTTATTCCAGTGAATCAATGTTATTATGAAGTAGATTTTAGGAAGTTCGTCATTTCTAATAACAGAGTAAAATCATTTTTATACTGTTTAAATAATATGTACACTTTGATTTTGCCTCAGGTTTGACTTAGTTGTTTTAACTACAGAGCTGGATAAACTTGTTGACATGTGGAAAGCATTGCTGTGAATTTGTAGGCAAGACCCTGGAACACTCTGGACACAGCCAGAAAACATCAACTTTCCCCTGAAAGACAGACGTTAATTGTACTACACAATGGCTTAAACATGTTATTGCTTCATTCCTTACTTTACTAACAAATATCAAATGTCCCACACAGCGCTGTCAGCCACTGTTGCTCGTTCGCCACCCAGCTGGTAGTATTCAGTTACTTTCATGCAGGAACACTAGCGAATGTACTAAAGCAGAAACTGGCAGGATATGGTTTTAACTGTCAGAATGGCTCTGCATATTTACACCCCATATTTAGAAACAGAAACAAGTAGGCTTCAAAGGAACAAATGTAGATGGTGAAGAAAACGTATGTATGAAGCTATCACCTGCTGAGATTACAAACAAGCAGGAACAAACAACCTTCTGCGCAGGCTATGTTAAAGCTCTCAAATGAAAAAGTGATAAAGTATTCATACCTCTTATATCCGGACTGTATTCTCTTACACAGTAAGTTTGTGTCATGTGTAATAGAAAAGGCTTCACAATTATGCAAATCCTACTGGTTGCCTTAATAAACATGAATTTATCCCTGCAGCCTTATAAATATATCGCTTTCTAATTTTGTTTTCAATTTGCTTTACAACACAACGATCTGTGTAAAGGCCTTTTTACAAATTTGTGTTGAGCAGGAGCATGTATCATGTGTGTTGGCACAATTTATACTGCATAGCACCATAACAAACGTTCTACTCCACACTGTTCTGACAAAAAAAATCCAGGTCCAATTTTAGGACCGCTGGGATGTTACATCTTTTCCTTAGGTTCATGTAACCATGTATGTGCTTCCTCAATACCAACCTTTGTTACAGTGGCACTGTCTTCTACACACCTGTAAGCAAAACAATAGCAATGTACCCTGCCCATTCTTGACTAAGTAAGTAAGGGCCATAAAAGGGAATGCAGGCAACATGGTGCTCAGTCAGGAAGATCTCAAGGTCACACGTACTGAGTGGGGGCAGACAGAGCAGGACAGATAAGCTCTGAAATGCAGTGTCATGCTGCTCTTCAGAGCAGACAGCCCCGACACACCCTTTGTGTGCCGGCCATTAGCTTCAATGAAGATGCCAGTCTTCATTGAAGTTGCTGGCATCGGCCAGAAAATATCGGACATGTCAGTTCTCTGGCCGGCCGAGCTGTGGGGCGACAGGGATCTGTGTTGTATTGCTAGCTTAAGTTTGAGTTTAGCCACGTACATCATTTAAATGTTGGTCATTGGGAAAGATTGTTCCTAATCAGAATTAACAGAGAACAAGTGCTGTGTGTACATTTAAAGACTTTCTTGTCCACCACCATCAAGGGCAACAATATTTCACAGGATAGTCAATGTGAAATCCAACCTAAACATGGACAACCTCGCCCAACAGCTGTATAGATGTGAGATATTTAGCCGAATCTGTCTCAGGTGACTATTATCTTACACATGTATGAGGCTTTACTGGTAAGTTCTGAATTATACTTAAGTGATCTGTGGTTTGAGTACTGCCCAAAGACTCTGCATCCCTTAGTAGCCTGTGAATAGGTTTTGATGAATTCTATTGTAAACTTGTACCATTTGTTTGATAGATAAATGGACACATGGATTGTTTTTTTATTACTTTTGTGCATGATCGATTAGTGCCTTAAAAGCCCCCATTAGGAATCGGCCTAGTGGCATCCAGAAAATACCCAGGGTTAGGTCCTCTTTTCATAATTTTGCATCAAAGGCAACTCATCGATAATGAACCACAACAGAAAAATAAATGAATATGCTTATGACCCTCTATTGGCAATGCAGCATCTCATGCCTTGTGGTGCATTGTGCCGTCAGGTTTGCTGTAAAAAAAAAATTGGGGTGCCATTTAAAATGAAAAGCAGTACCATCCATAAAGACCAAGGGCAAATCAGAATCAAACTAAACCATGCATTTTTTTGAGCATTGTCACAATGCTCACATGTGAATGGTCACTTAGACCATGCACATTGTTTTTGATGCGCTTACAATGTATTTAGCCATTTGAAATTCAAATGTAATAAGGTTCTAATCTTACAGATGTCTGAATTTTTGCATTGTGCATTTCTCTGCATGACAGTAATACTCCTATATATCAACAACAAAGCGTCTGCAATCCATTACTGTTATAAGTTCACCATATGCAGAAAGGGATATAATACTCAGAATGGACAGATGAAAGATACAGGAAACTGAATTATTGTTTTAAAAAGGACATATCCTAAATTTTGTTTTGTAAAATCTCCAAGGACTTGATGTACAATTTTCTTTTTTTTTAGTACTATCTTCTCTAACAGGATATGAACGATGCACAAAGGGAGACGGTTCGCTGCGGGTGTCTGCTATCAGTATGCTGTTTGCTGTAACTGTTCTCAGTTTATGATATAGCAGGGTAAGAACAGCAGCATAAGGATGCTGTAATGGAGCAGGAGAGGCACAAGATGTGCAGCAGAAAACAAAGATGCGGATTCAGGGACAGATAGAAAGATGACGAGATACTGATAGCACTGCAAACTAATGAGAGATGCAAGCAGATACAGAGAAACAAAGGAAGATCTATGAGGAAGAAGATGGCAAGGTAATGCCCAGCAAAATAAATGCATAGAAAACCTGCGAAGGGCATAAATGAAAGAGAACGATAACAACTGTAACAAATGTGTCATGACAAACAGAAAGGCAAGTTATCATAACAATTTACATATTTATGCAAACACTGCAAAGCTTCTAATAGAATGCGAAGTGACAAAAATATAACAGAGGAAGTCTGAAGCTTTTCATTTTGGGAAGATAAAAATATGAGACAGCGGCTTCTGTCAATAGCGGGCAACCTGCTATATACACAAGGCGCCAATCTTTTGCAAGGGACATTGATTTACATTTTTTTTAGGAGATAATAAGACACGAGCAGTAGGGCAGGCATACTTAGACTCCTGATTGTCATCACTCCACTGTGCCCTCAAATTACTACAGACTCACATTGTGTTAAGTACAAAAAAAGTGCACTGGGTGTTTTCAGACTGTTACCCTGAACCCCCCAGGGAGGTAGGCTCCAAATATAGGAAGGGTTTGACAACAATGGACAGTAAGGCTGAAGCCAAACCAACCCCGTTTCTTGGGGGACCAACTGGAGACTGGTCACCCCAGTATAAGGCAAAATGATTCTCTAAAATTGATTCCTCAATAGTCAGATTCGAAATGACGTTCAGTTCCTAGTGGAGTAT
The DNA here is from genome assembly GCA_036250615.1 of Ptychadena robeensis. NCBI lineage: Eukaryota > Metazoa > Chordata > Amphibia > Anura > Ptychadenidae > Ptychadena > Ptychadena robeensis. The sequence goes on along the minus strand of CM070037.1, from coordinate 61,724,582 downwards.
AGGTCCACCTAGGTTTAAAGAACC
>CM070037.1:61694094-61715404 GCA_036250615.1 Ptychadena robeensis | reverse complement strand
AAAGAACATTAAGGCTCATCTCAATTTTGCTAAAAAACATCTCAATGATTGCCAAGAAAAGCTTTTGGGAAAATACCTTGTGGACCGACGAGACAAAAGTGGAACCTTTTGGAAGGTGCGTGTCCCGTTACATCTGGCGTAAGAGTAACACAGCATTTCAGCAAAAGAACATCATAGCAACAGTAAAATATGGTGGTGGTTGTGTGATGGTCTGGGGTTGTTTTGCTGCTTCAGGACCTGGAAGGTTTGCTGTGATAGATGGAACCATGTATTCTACTGTTTACCAAAAAATCCTGAAGGAGAATTTCCGGCCATCTGTTCGTCAACTCAAGCTGAAGCGATCTTGGGTGCTGCAGCAGGACAATGACACACCAGCAAATCCACCTCTGAATGGCTGAAGAAAAACAAAATGAAGACTTTGGAGTGGCCTAGTCAAAGTCCTGACCTGAATCCTATTGAGATGTTGTGGCATGACCTTAAGAAGGCGGTTCATGCTAATAAACCCTCAAATAAAGCTGAATTACAACAATTCTGCAAAGATGAGTGGGCCAAAATTCCTCCAGAGCGCTGTAAAAGACTTGTTGCAAGTTATCGCAAACGCTTGATTGTAGTTATTGCTGCTAAGGGTGGCCCAACCAGTTATTAGGCAAAAGAATAAGAAATCAGGAAGGGGGCAAATAGTTTTGCACACGACTGTATACTCACAACAGCCATGATGTTGGTTGACTATTAAGCTTCAGTTCATTAACTTGTGTTTTTGGAGCTACTCTACCATGTAACAGTTGCCTGCCCATTTTGTGTATGTGCATTTTATGACATGATCTGACTGCTGCTTCTTATTAGGCTTCATTGTTCTCTGTTAACACTGATTATTTTATGACATGAGACAAGACAGCTAGCAGCAGTGGATAGACTGTAAGAATCACCAACAACTTTGAAGTAAGTGCCATTTGACTACAAACTGTGATAGATTAGATCTAGTGACTACATGTAAACCAATACCTCATGCTTCACCCTCCATAGAGTGGGGGCATAGTACGGCTTGACCTAAAAACTTACTGGGACCTTGACTGACAGCGACATACAGGACAGGAAGATGTGTATCTATGGTCGCGCCTAAAAGGTGGGTGATAACCATTAACGATATTTGCCCTCTATTCAGAGCCACCTGGCACCATCAATATTTATAGATGGAGACATCCATACAATGTCTACCACCTATATTGGTGACACTGGTTTTTCTTATGGTGACGGTATACGGCTACCATGACATTTAACACAATGCATGCACACCTCTTTCCCCTTCCACAATAGTGTCCTCCTAGGTAGGGCCACACGCCAAGTGCCGGACCTTTTGGTGTGGCCTTCATTGACCACGAGTTGATCGCTTGGTGAGCATCGGCGGAACGCCTTCCAGCCCATCCACAACAAGAAGCAAAACAACAGACTGGTAAGCCAAAATATTTGATTTAACAAGTTTGTAAACCTACTCCTACAGCCTTATCACACATACACTCATCGACCACTTTATTAGGCACTACTTGCTAGTATTGGGTTAGACCCCCTTTGTCCATCTTGACATGATAGCATCATGAAGTTGCTGCAGATTTGTCGGCACATCCATGATGCAAATCTCTCATTTCATCACATCCCAAAGGCGCTCTATTGGATTGAGATTTGGTGACTGTGAAGGCCATTTGAGTACAGTGAACACATTGTAATGTTCAAGAAACCTGAGATCTGAGATGATTTGAGCTTTATGACATGGTGCATTATCCTGCTGGAAGTAGTCATCAGAAAGATGGGTACACTGTGAAAGAGATGGACATTGTCAGCAACAATACTCAGGTAGGCTATAATGTTGTAACAATGATCAATTACTAATAAGAGGCCCAAAGTGTGCCATGAAAATGTCCCTCACACCATTACACCACCAGCCTGAACTGTTACAAGGCAGGATGAATCCATGCTTTCATGTTGTTTATGCCAAATTCTGACTCTACCATCCAAATGCTGCAGTAGAAATCGAGACTCATTAGACTAGGCAACATTTTTTATTTCCTCTATTGTCCAATTTCGGTGAGCCAGTGCAAATTGTAGCCTCAGTTTCCTGTTCTTAGCTAACAGGAGTGGCAACCGGTGTGGTCTTCTGCTGGTGTGGTCTTCTGCTGCTGTAGCCCATCTGCCTCAAGGTTTGATGTGTTGTGTGTTCAGAGCTCTTCTGCATTCCTTGGTTGTAACGAATAGTTCATTAAGTTTCTGTTGCCTTCCTATCAGCTCGAACCATTCGGGCCATTTTCATCTGACCTCTGGCATGAACAAGGCATTTGCGCCCACAGAACTGCCACTCACAGGATGTTCTCCATTTTTCGGACCATTCTCTGTAAACCCTAGAGATGGTTGTGTGTGACAATCCCAGAAGATCAACAGTTTCTGAAATACTCAGACCAGCCCTTCTGGCACCAACAACCATGCCACGTTCGAAGTCACTTAAATGACCTTTCTTCCTCATCCTGAAGCCTGGTTTGAACTGCAGCAGTTCATCTTGACCATGCCAACATGCCTAAACGCATTGAGTTATCACCATGTGATTGGCTGATCAATAATTTGCGTCAACGAGCAGTTGGACAGGTATGCCTAATAAAATGGCTGGTGAGTGTATACTTATTTATAATAATAAAAACAAGTCTAATCAACATATCTTCCATAAATGTGAAAATTGCCATTTATAGCATTTTAACCTATGAAGACTGAGCAATTGTGCACTGAACTAAGGCTGACATAAATTAACACTTGACATTAAAGTGACTAATCTGTATGAGATAAAGGAATGAGAGCTCAATTTTAAATATCAGTTAATTTTCCTAATTTGAGGACAATTAAGTACCACACGAAAAATCCTGTTTGGTTTAGGGATTGAACGTTGCTGGCACAGCTATTGGTTTGGGTTTTGTTCCCCAAACAATGTACTTTTGTCTAATTATAGGCTTGATTGTAAAATTAATGTCTAAATGTCAACATTTTGGGGTAGATATTAAATTGTAACCTTGACCGCAGGCCGTCAATTACAGACAGGATTTCCATTGCCAAAAGACATTTCAAAGGTAGATAAGCAAAATGTAAAATCTAGGGTTGGACAACATACACTTCTACAGTGGCATGCTATAAACTGACAGTGTGACTATTAGCAGCCATATTTGATATTGCATTCATCTATATAAAAAGACAGCATGCACACTCAGCAGCTTACAATATAAATCCATAGGAGAAACAGCTGGGGTTGACTAAGTACACCACTGGAAGCCAGCAAATAGTTTAATCCATAAAAAAAGTATTGCGTAACAGATGTAGAAGAAAATAAGGAATAAAACTAAGGCTCTGGTCTAAAAGAGAGATGTTCTGGGACATGTAAAGCAAGCCTTTCATAATAGCATTACTATGGAGGAAAAATTTAAATTTTAAATGGTACAGACTTGAAACTAATCCATACGCATGGGGATATTCACATAAGAAATTAAACCTTCATCCCTTTTGTTGAGAATGTACTTATTCAAGGAGAGAGAGGATTGTGTAGTAAGAACAAATTTCACTTTTAAAAAAATCAAAGCCATTAATGTGAATAACTTATACAGTGGCATCAAGTTCCTCTGTGTTTTAGAGTTGGGGAAAATGGAAAACAGACAAACTTTTTAAACAACACATACCAATAGCAAAACAGAGGAAATATATTGTTAGGAGTGACATAAAATGGTATAAAATATTCACCAATGCTATGACTAGGAGTCAATGTCAAGAAACCAGAACAAAATTGGCAAAATGGCAATGGGAACGTTAGTATTGTTCTAGCACACGTAGTTTTTGCATAAATACGTTCAAAGCTAAGTTAACATTTTGTTTTGAAAAACTTTGACTTGACTTTGATCTTAATTTATGCAAAAACACTTCTTGAAAGGAATTCCACAAGATGTTGGAGAATATCTTTGGGGTTTTGTGACTACATGTCCAAAACAGCATATGTAAAGTCAGGTGCTGATGTTGGACAAGATGGTTGGCAATTAAAGATCCAGGTCATCTTAAGGGTGCTCAGGTATGGTTGAGATCCGGGTCTTTGTGCAGGCCACAAGAATTACTCCACATCATATCCTAGATTTATGAAGCTGGAGGTTTCTGTGTTGCTGTTTTATAACAAATGTTACTATCACTATGAATGTTTTTACATTTCAAAGATCCTGAAGCAAAATCTGAACAGTGGTCCCATCCCTAAGTTTTATGCTTGTTTGAAATTCATGCTTAGTCCATGAACTGCCAAATTTAGTCATTTTAAAACTTATTCTAGAACAGGGAGACAAGAAACAAGAAACGTGGAAAAAATTGCTTATTTTTCTTTGGAATTTAATAAGAGGTTTACAATGGATAGGTGAGCTTAATGTCAGATGCTGTACCTATGTAGTCACATACTAAAAATGTATTAGTATTGGAGTTGTTTTCGTTACCTTCACAACTGTGGGGATACACCATTGTGCCTATAAAATCATGTCTGTATGATATATTTTATTATTATCAGTGCTATATTGGATGGATACTAATCATGCTATCACGTTCATAATCATGTTGTAACTTTATGACCCATAATTTTAACATGTATTTATAATAAAATGATGTTTTAACTCAGTAATACTACGTGTTAGTGCCATTAACAGCCCCAGGTATTTGAATTGCCCAACTCAGGGCACAATACCTCTTAATCTTTTCCTTTTCCTACTAAAAATTTAGGTTGACACTAAGCTATGGTTATATGCAAGTTTGCCTATTGTTTGACAGGACTATCAAATAAAGGAGTCCCGGGAAACAGTTTGTTAAAACAGAAGTTGCAATCAAGCAGTTCGTGCATATGCTCCATGTAAGTTAATTATGTTTATTCCCTCCTGTGGTGATACTTTTAATGAGCTAAGGACATAAGTATACCATCACATTCTTTGTCTTACCAAGGAATGCGATGTATGGAAATGGGAGCACTTTTTCACAGTGCTTTCAGTAGAAGCCTGTAGGTGGTCCTGTTTCTATTCACAGACATTGTAACAATGATGGGCAAGTTTTGGGAATCAAGCTGGGGCTGAACTACATCTCCCACGATGCTCAGCCAGGCAGCAGCTTTTAGAACTACACTCGATCACTGAAGTGAAGTACTGAGACATGACAAAAGGATTGGCAGAACACACATTCTTTTCTTTAAAGCTGAACTATGTTCAAAATTATGACAATCCCTTTGCGGTAGAACTCTTTTACCTTGAAATAATATGGAGTCCATTTTTCAGCAAGCCTAGAAGACTCATAATAATTCTCAATTAATACTCATATTTACATCACCTTTTCCTGCTTGTTTTTGAGTAAATGACCATTGTCTACTTTTCTCCACTCATCAAAACTCTCTTGTTTGGGAGTTTACAGGTTATTGAAATACTAAGTCTAAAAATCAATGAGTGGTGCTTTCTGATGCACTTATTATTGTATGTCTACTGGTCTGCAATCCCATCTACCATTCTACCCATAATCCTGCTCAACGCTACCGCTGATGTTTCAAAGTGTCATGGGACTTACAGCCTAATGAGTTGGCTGAAAAGAAAGAAGCTGTGACTTATTTCATGACACATTTACTTTTACAAACTAATAGAGTTAAGGTAGCCATAGACAAGGCAATTCTCCCTCCCAAGATGAAGAATCGAATGCAGAGTTATGACGTCATCACGCTGAAGCCGGCCCTCAGCTGGTCGACGGGAACCCGTGTTTTAGTAATGGGATTGGCCAGGAATTTACCGACATCATTTACCGTTGAATCACCATGTGACAGATTCCCGGTCAATCTGTCCAGATGGGCCCACCCAATTTGTGGCCGGGGAACACGCATGGCGGTTGATCAGCTAAAAAATCTGGTGAAAGTCGGCCTGTGTACGGCTACCTTTAGACCTTGTGGATTGACCTTAGACAAGTAAAGAAATATTTTGTATTGTACAAAACATAAAAAAGTCTAGGAAATAGGTCAAAAGTGGGCCAGTAATACTTTAATACCTTTTTCTATAATGTTCATGATTCAGGTTTTGTGTTCTTTTCACCAGGTTGGGCACCTTTATACATCTGCCTTAAATACTAGCACATCCTTGCTATTGGCTACACATCCATGGAACTCCTAAAAGTTTGTTGAGCAAAGGTCAAACACCTCTTGTATGTGTATATATAGATGTTGTCTGTCTACATTTAGTATGTTCCTATTTAAAAAAAAATCTCAGATTATCTATTTACCAAAAGTAATTTTACTATTTTGCTTCTTTAGAACTGCATTAATTGCCTCATGTTGCTTTGAAGACTCTCTTATGCTAGCCATACACAGCCAGAGCCGGAGCGATATCTTCCTCCGATATCGCTCCGGGAGGCTAACGTGATGACGTCATCACGTTAGCCTCGCATTGCATTCTGGGGCCCCACAATCGGCCAGGCACCCTTTGTGTGCCGGCCATAAGCAGCGATGGAGACGCTCGTCTTCATTGCTGCTTATGGCCATCGGCTTCCATCGGCTTCGGCCGGCCAGAGATTTTCCAACATGTCGGATCTCTGGCCGGCCGAGAAGTGGGGCGACAGGGATCTGTCGCCCCATGTGGGGACATGCCGATAAACGGCCGGATTTTAACCTGACCGACGGCGAGAGCGCGCACGCCCGTCGGCCAGATTAAAATCCGGCCGTTTATCGGCATGTGTATGGCCGGCATTACTGAAGACTCTCAAGTACTAATTGATACACATATTGCTATGCTAACTGGCAATTAACCTAATACAAATAATTTGATATCTGTGTTTGTAACAGTGATTTAGTTATTTAAATCTATACTCTTTCTCGTTTATGAAAGATATGCAACAAAGCATACCTCTGGCTTACAGCTGGCTGCTCAATATGTTATAGATGGTAAAACAGTATTGTTACAACTGTCAGAGAGCCACAAAAATAGTATACAAGCTGAAGCAATAACTTTTTATTCTAGAACACTAAAGATGACTGGCTTAAGAATGGTCTTGGATGGCCCTACATTACTTGACTGCAGAGCCTAATCATTCACAGTTATAGCTCTAAGGGGGGCAGTAAGAGACAACTGACACCATGATTTCATTTTGCTTAGTAATTTGAAATAAGCAACCTTGCCTGGTTTGATTTTGAGAAATTTGAACATTGTATTCTTTTAGTGTATATTGCAAGACCTTCTAAAGAACTTTACTAAAAGAAATTCATTGAAATGAAAATGCTAAAGATGGCAATAAGTATCACTGCATTTTTTTAATATATATAGCAAATGTTAATATTTTGTTGATTGACTTGATTAACCAAAATGTGAACATGATGGGATGATTAGTTGGTCAAAGCTAAACTCTTTTATATATTGTATAAATGCAATAGGCATGTCTGAAGGCATGTAAAGACAACCTGTAGTGGGCAGAATTTCTGGAACTATCATCTGCTGGTTATATGCAATACCACAACCTCTTCCATTGATTAGTCCTATTGTGAACTCACATTTCTGAACTGCTCTTAAATACAGGTAGGTCACATTCCAGCCCCACCAAGCGTATGCACAGAAGAATTAGAGTAAAGGGCCATATGAATGCAAACTAACTGACTTGGAGAACAGGAGTGAAGACGATTAGCAAGGCAGATTTCATGTGCCAACATTATGTTCATAAAAAAAATTAATGTGATATTTCTTATCAATGCATATCTGCAATAAACACTGTGGTTTTTCTAGTTGCCCAGATTTTAGCTTTAAAACTGCATATCGTCAACAACATTTCTGCAATAAATGACACCATAAAATAAGGAGGAGAAAATAAGCAAAACACACCGAGTCTCATATCTTGTAAAACATTCCATAAGGCATGAGAATTAAGCCGGCCATAGACGTATCGATCTATGGCCGGCTTTTAGCCGACTCCTCACAGTGTGGTGACGTCACCACGCTGTGAGGAGTCGGCTACAGAATGGACTGGAATCCTGTGTGTTCCACTAACACACGCAATTCCTGTCAGATTGTAGCCAATAAACTCGGAGGGGGAGGAGACTTAACAGACTGCAGCACAGGATCGGAGGATCAGGCAGAAAAAGAACCAGCAGGACGGATCCGTGTGCTATCCGACCTGCCGGCACTTTTGGTCGGTTCCTCAAGGTGGGCTGTCCTGTAGTTGCGGCCGACTGACCTTTATGTGCTTGGCGGGATCGCGCACTGCGTTTGGTCGGCCACAACTATGGCCAGGAATCAGCCCGTCTATGGGGGGCTTTAGTCAGGTTTTGTCTAATGATTAAAAAAGGATATAGTCAGTGCAAACAGTTCTCAGACATACTAATATGATCATTTGATCAGTTAAGCCCCCCATACACCTTTAGATCACTGCATACAATTTCCATTAGATCTACCTTAAATCATTAAAAAAAAACTAAAAATTGTAACCAAAGATCCTCCATTTGATGTATAGGTACTCACATTATGAGCCTTTATCTGGCATACAACGCTTCAGTCTGCTGGCACCTTTGCTGATGCACTTAAATTGCACTTTAGCACAAATGCACAAATGTGTTTTATGGTGTCACACACTGCTAGGCGCTGCTAAATGGTTCATGCAGCTATTTGGTGTGTTAGGCAGCCCATTCCAACAATTGCTACATAAAATGTGAACACATTTACACTAGTGATGAGCGACTAGGCAATATTCGAATTGCAAGTCAATGGAGCTCGGATATTCGACTGGGAGAATATCCGTAATTTCAGTGTAAAAAAATCGCATTGCAATTATATAATCGGGATCCCATTTATTGCAATGGATCCCGATGATATAATTGCAATTATATAGTCGTAATTAAATCGCGAAAAATAGCGATCGCGTCGGATATCCGATGCTATATTCGCGAATATTCGCGAAATGGCGAAATAGCGATATTCGAGCTAAATTTTCGAAAATCGAATATTCGAGCTCAACACTAATTTACACCAATATGGTGAAGAAAGCACACATCAATGTGTGAAATGTTGCACCCAGTTACATACACCTTTAATATGACAAATCTCTAAATCCATACATATATCTATTTATTTTCTGGATGTTGTTGCTCTCTTAAGCCAATACTGTTAAATATCAATAATGCCTATTATGTCGACATAACTATCCCTTGAAGTACTATGGCTTGGACTATACTAAGCCCCAATACAGACATGGAAATGGTAAAAAGTCTGAACTCTTGAGTTTCATTTCAGTAACAGTAATGCAGAAGCCATTAGATCAGCATTCAACCATGTAGTTACCATATTAAGAAGAAAGCAAACAATGGTAGTCTCTATTTTTTTCTGCACCAAGCTCCACATAGAAATAGTTCCAAAGCCGAATACAATCATATTTTGCAGAACAGTTGCCTGTTGTTGCTGGTAGCCTTTTGCAGCAACACGAAGACTGTTAGCCTAGGGATAACAGTTAATGTCATGGTTGACCAGGATGACCACAAGTTTTTAGGGCAATTAATGTACTCTGCTAAGCCAGCTAAAATAATTATAGAGATGAGATCTGTTACTAGAGACAATAAATATCCTTGTCCGTAACTGATCTCAAATGATTGCAAATATCGGTCAATGTCAACAATACCCCCTGTCCATTATACAGCTCATGTCTATCCTAAGCTCCATAGGAGCTGCCTGGACTACTATGGCTATCACATAATTGATTTTGTTTTAAGACAAACAGGCAATACAAGAAGACACTTGTACCTGATAGTACTAGTGTACTATTAACTAACTAGTGAACTATTAACCAACAAGTTCATGTTCTTTCTTTGGCTTAGCTATAGGTTGCAATGGTTAGGTTTATAATTTTCAAATGCAACATGATTTTCCATCAAATGCCCTTATGAGCATATCTATAAAGATAAAGACGCCAACTGCTGTACAGTTATCATGCTACCACTGACCCTTAGAGACCAATGTTAATATCTCTTTTGTATTGCTAACTAGCAAAAATGTGTGTTTAATTTTCCCTGATAGCTACCGCTGTAAGAACCCTTATAGAGCAGTGATTAAGATGTTGAAGAGATTTTTAGCACACAGATGTGATAGAGGAGGCAGAGTGGAGATGACCTGGCTTATATACAGTATAGTAAGTACACTTGTTTAGAGAAAACATATATAAGCTGTAACTTCCTTTCAAACGGACAAGGGCAATGCACTTCCTCTGAACCCACTGCACACAGTGAAATTACATTAGAAGAAAATAGATCTGGGGATTATATGTGTGCACGCATCCTCTGAGCTACAGGTCTCATACATATAAAAGGTATAGAACCAGCGAATAGCAACAGTAGCACTTTTTCTGCATCCCAGAGAAAAGAGATATAATGCAGGTTTACATCAAATGAAAGTAGCAATCTCCAACTCAATAGTGGAAAGAAAACATGTCCTCAAGTATAACCCCTTAGAGGAACCAGGAAAAGGGGATATAAAGCAGGATTTACGATCCATATAAATCTTACATGTCTGACAGCAATATAAGACTTTCTCATATATATATGCCATATTACCCGGTATGAGTGGATGGAGAAAGCAGCACATTGCTGCAAAGTGCTGTCATATACATATAATAATACACAGAGAAAAACTGAGATGGATGAAGGAGCCATTTTATACATACTCTACCACAATAAAAGGAAAATGTATATTCTTTTCAGTGTTGGCTTCATACAAAAAAGATGGAAATAGAAGGTATAAATTAGTTCTGCAGTAAAGATACAGCTTACGCGACTTACTTGTGTCACATTTTATTAAAATCATAATACCTACCTAATCATAATTGCTATGTCAAATGTTCCATGACTTTACAGTAAAATCTGAATGATATTGTATCAAATAGAAACTGGTCAACAAGTGAACAGTGTTTTATCACAAGAGCAGTCCCACTAAGATATAATAGACTGAAAAACTACATGACAGTATACCTAATAATTCCTTCTTTATTATATAATTATATTACCCATATAACATGTGCCATAGAACTTGACTATTACAGTCATTTGAAAAGGACAGCCTAGTTCAGGGGTGTCAAACTAAGGCCCGGAGGTGAAACCTGGCCCAAAGTGTAACTATATTTAGCCCATGAGTTCTTGGTTAACATACTTGAAAGTAGCTTTTATATGTCCACCAATATGATCTACATAGTTGTTTAAAACTCTAGCACATTAAATATTTATTAATTATTAAAATCTCACCAAAAGGTGGATACAAACTTTAATCTAGAGATGGTTGTGAATAAAAGGTAAAAAATAAAAAAGGTATCATCTGAGCTATAAAATCTTTTAAAATACTTATTTGGTATGAAAGATTTCAAAACAGTATGTATTCATATTTATGTTTTGTTTATAATAAAATTTTTATTACAATTGGAAATTAGTTTTTTTTATTTTATTGTATTGGATACAGTTATCACTGTACACCAGGGGAGGGAGGGTAAACTTCAAAGGGGCACATCTGGGGAATCACACTGAAACATAGAAAACTGTTTCTTGTGTGATTTACATTTGAATCACCCACCAGGGGGAGGGGACACCTGCTTCAGTGAGGAAGGCCGTACAGAAGATTGGAGTTACCGGGCCAGAACGGTGAGTATGTGCTGCCGGGGCTCTGATCTTCGCCAGATGGCACATCTCGTTCAGAGCAGTACTGACAGGACAGCGCTGGATGGACGAGATGGTGCTGTCAGAAGTGCTAGGTGGGTTAAACTAGTAGTTTAGTAGTTCATTTAGGAGCCAATTGTCAAATTTTTGGTTACAATTTTGAGTTAAAATTCAACTTGACTTTAAACTAAATGTATGAAAAAACTACATATGCTAGAGAAATACCTATGTTTTGTAATGTTCCCACAACCCTTCTCTAAAGAAGCAGCAATTTTGATGATACCTTGGCCAATGGCTTTTCAATTAGCTCAGTCAAAAGTCAGCTAGTCAAAATAAAAAAACAACTCATATAAAAAACAAATTTGACCATCTCTACTTTACTCATGTGTATGTTTATTTGTATGTGTGTGTTTAATTTTGAATGTAATTGAATTACTATTACTTGCCAAAGTATGACTTGAGCAAAGTAATGTCAGCTACAAAATGGCTTACAAATAAACTAACCCTTTCTTACTGTACATTTGCTTTTTAAATCAGCTGTCACAGAGTTCTTCCTATCCCAAGATTAACAGTTCCAGTGTTAATGGGATGTAAGGAAAGTAACTATAGTGGCAGATGAGAATGGAATACCTAGTAGAGATGCAATCATTGACAAAGACCTCCTTTGGGAGAGATTAAACAAGTAAAAAAATGTGACTTCAGCCTCTAACTCTGCGCCTTGTCAAGCGTAACACAGCCTGATGTCCTGCACCTTCTACTGGGTTAAAGGGAAATATACAGGGCAGGCAAAAATATCTAGCATGCCCATCCCTCTCCTTTACTCCTGTGACTCATTAGATGGAAGTGTTTTATGTCTTGCATTCATTGACCACTGCTCGTACTTGCATTTCCATATTATCTTTTTCTACAGACCTGCTTTGTAGCAGTCTCTAAAGAACAAATGAGTTGTAAGTTGTCTAGCACTGCTAGAAAATATCTCAACATCCCAATGATTTACTATGATGTAGGACATGGCTGTTGTTCCTTCTAGAATTCTAAGTCCTGCTAATAACATTGAAGGAGGTAAGCAAGGAAACCTCCTCTAAGGGTCCATTCTCACTTTAGGTATGATGTCCAGGTCCCAAGGGCCTAGTTCCGGGCAGGCATATAAGACATACTTTCAGTTTAATCAGTCTATTTTAGTTTCAGATAAGATATCCGATGCCCTGGTTCCTGCAGAGGCTCTTCTTACTGTTTTCAAAAATCCATCTGCATTGGCTTGTATGAGGGGGGCACGCTTTGATCCAAACATATGTCACTATACATAAGCCCTTAGTCAATATCTACATTTTGTTTCTGCAGACACTGTGAGAGAAAAAATTCAAAAATTCTCAAAGTTCACAAAAAACACCATGCCATCCTGTTCCCGGCAATTTTCTGCATTTATACAACAGAAAAAATGGTTTGTGCTGGGAGAGGGAGTAAAAACAACTTAAAAAGAAGAGCCTTTAAACCTAAACTCTGTGCCTTTTTATTTTCTTTTTCATTTAAATATATTTGACACTATCCCAAATCCATATAAATCCATTGTGTATGCTCTAAATTCTTTTTGCATCACAGGGTTACACTACAGCTATGCCTACACAGCTTGATTTTTCAATAGATTTGAGCACAATCAAGCTCTCTGCATTTTCACGGCACTCAATTGTGCTTGAATCTATGCAAAAATTTAGCCATCCAGCCTTTCTTTGAGTGGTATCTATCTATCTATCTATCTATCTATCTATCTATCTATCTATCTATCTATCTATCTATCTATCTATCTATCTATCTATCTATCTATCTATCTATCTATCTATCTATCTATCTATCTATCTATCTATCTATCTATCTATCTATCTATCTATCTATCTATCTATCTACTATCACTTTGGATGGGGACCGGGGGAAGTATCTGCCAGGAACGATGACGCAGAAGTGCTGCATCTCGATATCGAGAAAGCTCGTCATCATCGTGCTGCTCCCCACAGTTCCTCTTATTGTATTGGAATCATCCCGTGTATGCCCAGCATTTGTCTAAACAGAGCTATGGGGGAGGCACACCAACCACAGGCTGTCTAAAGGACCAGTAACACAACACTAGCAGAAAATGCCGCAGTAACAGGTCTATATAATAGGAAGTTGTTGCTCAAACAGTAAGTTTCTCACAACACTCAATAACAATACATATAATACTGATATAAACCACATAAAGTGGATATTTTCATATTTAGTAGAAATAATATTTTCCTTGCAGTAATTTAAATGTGGTTTCCAAATGTGGTTGATTTTAAAGAGGTTTAAAAAATATGTATATTGTTTTGCATACATTTTTAATTTAACTTTTTTTCTTTAGCAAAACTAAAATAGCAATAGGAACCTATGTAAAAAGAAATTTGGACTGACTTATATGGGGGGAAAAAAAGTTAACCTGGAATTCATTATAGTCAGTGAGTTGGGAGAGGAACAATTTTGAAACATCAAAACATGTCATTATCAGGGGTGCACATAAGTTGTACTCTGGTACTCAAAAGGGGCCAAAAACTAGCTCTGCGTACCTGCATTATTGTTACAAAGCTCATATGCGTACTAACAACGTGGAGGCACTCCGTGTCTGGGTGGCCGCAGCTAAATGTTAAATGTGTTCAATTTACAACCGCAAGGAAACATGATTAACTATGAAAGGTTACAGTTAGGGGTGTGAAATTGGGAATGTAAATTAATAATCCCCAAAAAAGACTTCTAAAGGTGTTGGAGATCTGGGGGATGAAATTTGAAATTTGGACTACAGGTACTCTCAGCACTTAGTTACTAACCCAAAAAATCTTGTGGTTATACTACTAAGGTATGAGATCTGTGGGTTCAAATGGTGTTGTAATGTGAGAGTTACATGTGATGCAAAGCCAGCTGTTGACCTGTGGATGGAGGCAGCTAATCAGCGGCTAAATAAGGAACAAGGAGGTCCATCTGCAGAAGGCTGACGCAGAGGACAGTGAGAGAGACCACACTACACATGGCATTCCCAGGGCCCCGCTTTTCTATTTAGGAACATTATCGCCCCCCCCCCTTCCTATTCAAACACAGGTTAGGAATGAGGGCCCACACCCCCTTGGAATACCTTTGCACGCCCCAGTTTGGAAACCACTGACATATGGGGGGAGTATCAAACACCATCTCCTGGTACTTATCAAAGGAGCTCACTTAAAAAGTTATGTGCACCCCTAGTCATTATTATTGATAAACAAAACGATAAATAAAATTTCAACTAGTTTATTTGGAAGTTATTTTGACTTTATCTACATGCTAGAGCAGTACTTTTTCTTTCATACATTTTTATTTATAGATTGATCATGTAGGTGCTTTGAAATGAACTCACAAAGTCAACTAGCCAAATGTTTTTAAAACAAGATTCATCCATCTCAAGTGACAAGTGACCTTTCATCAGCATAACAATGTCTCTTATGTATTATTACATAATTACATATTATTAAAAATCATTATATTACAGATTCTACAAATCAGGGAGATAAATGGATTTGAGTTAAATAAGGGACATTTTTGAACTCATGCCCACAAAAAAAGCAAACAGGATCACAGAGAGTAATGCTAGGCATACACATACAGACCTACGCCGATATCTTGCTCCGATATCTTTCCGGGAGGCTAACGTGATGACGTCATCACGTTAGCTTCCTGTTGCATTCTGGGGCCCCTTCAATCGGCTGGGCACCCTTTGTGTGCCGGCCATAAGTGCGATGAAGACGCCGCTTCATTGCAGCTTATGGCATCGGCTTTCATCGGCTCCCATCGGCCAGAGAAGATCGGACATGTCCGTTCTCTGGCCGGCCGAGAAGTAAGGCGACAGGTATCTGTCGCCCCATGTGGGCACATGCCGATTAGCGGCTGATTTTTAACCTGACCAACGGCGAGAGCGCGCACGCCTGTCGGTCAGATTAAAAATCGGCCGCTTATCGGCATGTGTATGCCTAGCATAAGTCATGTTTTTTACGACACAGAACTGTTGTGTTGTCTTTGCCATTAAAACTAATTAAAAAATAAATAAACAAAACAATGATGTCAACCCATCATAAATGTTTTGACTGGGAGAGTGTTGACCTGCTCGTGGTACCTAATAAAATACTTTAAGAACATACTTAACTCTATAAATAACTGACTCAACACCAGAATTCGAAGAAAAAGTGGATAAATATATTTTGGCCATAGCATAAATAAACATTACAGAACCTTTTTTGCCCTGACAGTGCCCCCAAACTAACTTAACACCACTTAACCTATAACCACATGTATCAGCCACCTGCCTCACCCTCACCGGTACGGTGGGTACTCTATAAACATTGCCTCCTCCCACCACCTTTTTCAACTCCACCTTGGGTCATTGACCCTCAAAAGAGCACAACCCTACCCTACTAGTGACTGCCTCCCTCCACCAGCACGTCACCCAAATACATTAAACTGTATACATTCCTAGGCACTGCCAGGGACCAGCCCATGCTGTGACAAGACGAACAAAGAAAAATACAACCAAAAAACCCCAAAAAGTCCAAAAACAAAAACCCCCATCCCAACCCACCACCCTCCACAAAACCTTGTAGCCCGATCATCCCAACGATTACAGGGAGGGAGGGTGGGGATGTCTTGTTCCAAAAGAGGCCGACGTCCGGCTCCTCCTTTTCACTGGTCCTCCGGTCACTCTCTGCAACTCCTCCCAGTCAGGCACCCGTGCGCCAGTGCCTGGCTGCGAGTGTTATTACCAATGTTGCACCTTATCTGTGGTTCCCTTTTAATATATCATCCAGTCCATTTAGGGAACAAAGAAAAAGAAAATCATTGCAATGTGCGTATTAGGCTGCCAAGTAAAAATAATAGCTGACGGAAGCAGATAAAACTAAAACATTTATGTTAACTTATCAACTGAAACTAAACATTTAAATCAAATTATGTTACCGCCACACAACAGAAAAATACTGATAATATATGCAGAATATTTTAGCATTAACCGTGTAAAAGAAGCCTCTGACATTTCAGCATTTATAATGTAATCTAGGGAGAATATTTAAGGAAATATCTCAAACAAAAAAAGCAATCTACCATTTTATGCCAGCATTAAATATTGTGAGCGCCAGCGCAATCACAAATGCAAAACCGACAGCCGCTTAGCATAGTAATAAGAGAAGGTCAGGTCCACTGAGAGAACACAAGTTAGAAGATTCCATTATGCCATGAAAAAATGTGTCTTTCTTCAAATTCTTGTCATCAGTGACTGAGAGCAGTTCACATCCTGCAGCTCACTATAATAGGTACAAACACCAAGCTAGCATGCCTCTTGCAAAACAAATCTTTGAGTTAGGAAATCCATAGGAGACTATTTGCTCCTGAACTAAGCTGTTCAAGGGCATTTATGATAACTAAAGAACAGGAAGGTAATTTGGGGGGAATTCTATGAAGAAAATCATCCATAAGTCTCTTTTCCAGACTTTAGTGTCAACTAATCTGCACATAGGTTTCCAGGGTCCCATTGGTACAGTGGACACCCTGAGTGTAACAGTTAAGCTGGCCATACACAGGTAGATTCCTGTGCAATCGACTGGCAATCAATTACAGTGTGGTGTGGTGAACGCGGGTCAATCGTACGGTAATCAATGTGTACCACATGGGCACATCAATTATCATACGATGGGGACCCGGTTTCCCGGTCCCCCGGGTCTCTTCTTTCCCTAGCTGGAGAAGCAGCCAGCCTGCATGCCCCCCCTCTCTTCTGGCAGAGCTGGCCCATGATGGCCACGCCCCCTTCACACACAGCCATAGCTGATCACAGCCTGTGTGTGCAGCTCAGCTATCAGCCCATCCATTACATTGGATGGTGACTCACGGTCCCCATTCAATGTAATGGATTTCGACCAAGGTTTTCCAACATGTTGAAAACCTGTTTGGTCGAGTTCCTTTGAGCAGGATCCATTGATCCTGTTTGAAGGAACTGTGGATGGCTCAGATGAAGAAACAGATTAGAGGAACATTGAGAGCAATGAGCACGCACGGCGCCTGATGTTGCTCTAATCTGTTTCTTCATCGAACCGCGTGTGGCTAGCTTTGACATGTTAACAGTAAAGTCCCCCCATACACCTTTAGATCACTCCATACAATTTCCATTAGATCTACCAACAACTATGTAGTGCCGGGTCCTCCCTGATAGAATACATATTGGTTGGAGGGTTTAGAAAGGTGCTCATATTACATGGTTTTGGTAGAAGAAATGTGGATTCTACAGAAATTGTATGGTAAGATTGTATAGGCCCCCATACATCAAGGCCCCCATACATCAAGATTTCTCTGTCAGATTTCCTTTAGATCTCCTTTTGTTTTACCAAAACCATGTTGTATGAGGGACTTTCTAAACAATCAAGTCTACCTGTGTTCAATCTCAGAGGACCCTATACTACATAGTTGTTGGTAGAGCTAAAGGATATCTGACTATCTAAATCTAAAGGTGTATGGCCAGATTTAACAGTAACATGTTTTCATTGCTTCAGATGTTTGCTTTTTATACAGCACAATGGTGGGATGTCCTAGTGGAGGTCCCACTAGAAAGTGGAGGAAGAGGATTTAATATATTTTGATTTGATAAGCCTATGGAAATGGGTGGAATTGAAAATGAGAATTCTCATCAAAATATTTAAGAGAATAGATTCAAGTTCTAAAAGGTAAATCTGAAGTATACATCAAAATTTAAAAGGGTAGCCCATTCAAATTATTTTGCAGGTTAAGAACATAAGAACCAAATCAAGGCCACACCCACAAACACTGGCAATTCAGTTTACCTATATCTTTTACAAGGGATGCAGATCACATACTTTGTTTACGAAAAACACATGTTTATTTCAAATGATACCTGATAAAGCTCTGACATAGACTTTACAAATTTACACTTTACAAAAAGGCCTACAAACAGACTTGTCCTCCAACGTTATTAGGTGCCCTGGCTTCTATTAAGAGTGACTTTCAAAAATTCAGGTTATGCTAAAATGAATGAACTCTGTGACTTTATTACAGTGTGTGTTGAATAGCATTTTCTGGATTCACTTGTTGCCTGGAATTGATCTTTAAAATCGTGAATTTTTTGGCAACGTATTGTATACCGCACCTATAAATAAAATCGTTTTAACCTCAGATGTCCCTGCCATATTGGTCCTCAAAGTGCCATTCTGAAAAACAAAAAAAGATGAATATATATATGAAACCATATACACTTGGGCTGTAAACTTAGCCTTTATTATCTGGCTCAGGATCCCGGTGTCATAATTCAACAGTGAAAGAACTGAAATTTATTCTGATGCTGTACAATCATATAAAAATGTCTGAAGCACTGGCAACAGAGCCAGCGCCAGATTTCTCGGCATGGAGTTCATTATATGACAATTACACTAGAAAATATATGCCACATTATAAAATTAGCTCAGTAGCTGTGATAAATCAAAGATATGTGAAATCTGAAACCATGCCTTGTTTTAAAAATTGCCAGAATTAGCAGTTCTATGAACAGAGTTTCGCAATGCAATTTGGATCAGTCCATACAATGTTTAAATATGGATAACCAAGGAATCACCCATCAGCATTTTCTGTTTATTGTATGCTCAAACATAAAGCTACTGATGGAGAATGGATGTTGGCCTAATGGCACCATTTATAGGATCTCGGACATGTAGGACCTGGAACAACAGTAGGAGATCAGTTATTTAATTGGTCAATAGAGTATAGCCTCTTCCACTGGTCATCAGGGAAGAGGGGCCTTTTTTAATTGATACAATGATTGCCCATGGGAAAAAAAATCCCCTTGCATCAGTGGTAAATGTAATAAAGGCCAACTCACAATGGAGATGAAATGCCTCATTACATTGGTGATCATTTGATAGAAACATACAAAGGCTGATATAGTAGGTCTCTGTAAGGCTGGGCATAAATGGTTTGATACCCATGCAATCGATAAACCGTCGAGCGCAGCGTGATGACGTCACCATGCTGCACTCGAGCTTCATCGATCTAACGGAGACTGAATGCGCAGCACTTCTGCACAATGGATCCTGTTCACTACTTTGGATGGGGAACATCCAAAGTAATGGCAATCAAACAGGGATTTGCCAACATGTTGGTTTCCTGTTCGATGAGGTTTCTTCAAGCGGGATCAATCAAGGAAAGGGTGGCCAAAATCGATGTGCTTGAATCAATTAAAAAATGTGTATTCCTAGCTTCAAGCACTATAGATACTTGGTTTAGAGGCTTAAAGGCTTACTAATTGTGCAGCCTTCATTCCCTTTTTCTATTATCTAATATTCTATTCTAAAAAAACAATTTGTATATCTAACATCCATTGCTGATTGACGAATTGGGAACACAAAATTAAGACATCCTCTATCTGAAATAATGAAACATTCTTTTTAAATACTAACAACAAAATCACACAAAATCAATCAATGGAAATCAAATTTATCACCCCGTGGAGGTCTAGATTTGGAGTCACGCTCTAAATTAGAAAAAAACACTACAGGTTGATCCAACTTTTATGTTTTGTCCTTTATACAAGTCAAAATGAGGCTCAGTGGTGTGTGTGGCCTCAGGGGGCCTGAATGAATTCCCTGCAATGCCTGGGCATGCTCCTGATGAGGTGGCGGATGGTCTCCTGAGGGATCTCCTCCCACACTTGGACTAAAGCAAAGAAGGTTTGCTGTGTCTGTCAGTGTAGTGTCCAGAGCATGGAGGCGCTACCAGAAGACAGAACAGTACATCAGGAGACGTGAAGGAGGCCGTAGGAGGGCAACAACCCAGCATCAGGACCGCTTCCCCCGCCTTTGTGCAAGGAGGAACAGGAGGAGCACTGCCAGAGCACGGCAAAATTACCTCCAGTGGGCCACGAATGTTTCTGCTAAAACGGTCAGAAAATGAGTGTGGTATGAGGGCCCAACGTCCACAGTTGGGGGTTGTGCCTACAGCCCAACACCGTGCACAGTGTTCGGTATTTGCCAGAGAACACCAAGAATGGCAAATTTGCCACTGGCGCCTGTGCTCTTCACAGATGAAAGCAGGTTCACACTGAGCATGTGACAGATGTGACGCCTGGAGACGCCTGGAGAACGTTCTGCCACCTGCAACATCCTCCAGCATGACCAGTTTTGGTCAGTGGGTCAGTAATGATGTGGGGTGGCATTTCTTTGGGGGGCCGCACCACCCTCCATGTGCTCGCCAGGGGTAGCCTGACTGCCATTAGGTACCGAGATGAGATCCTCAGACGCCTTGTGAGACCATATGCTGGTGCAGTTGGCCCTAGGTTCCCCCTAATACTAGACCTCATGTGGCTGAAGTGTTTCAGCAGTTCTTGCAAGATGAAGGTATTGATGCTATGGCCTGGCCCACCCGTTCCCCAGACCTGAATCCAACTGAGCACATCTGGGACATCAAGTCTTGCTCCAACCACCAATGCCAGATTGCATTACAGACTGTCCAGGAGTTTGGGAATGCTTTAGTCCAGGGAGGAGATCCCTCAGGAGACCACCCCCCCCCCTTATCAGGAGCATGCCCAGGCATTGTAGGTAGGTC
>CM070037.1:61642082-61685424 GCA_036250615.1 Ptychadena robeensis | reverse complement strand
TTTATTTGGGCGAGATTTAGTACTTAGCAGCAAAGCTTTGTGCCCTGATTTTTGTGTTTTCTCATTATTTTATTAAAAAAAATATTTTTATTTTACATAATTGTTTGTTTCAAACATGATTATATTCAGGATGTCTATTAGACCCTTGTACGGACATATTTTGGGAAGTTACATGCCTACAACAAAGAAAAATGTACCATTGAAGTCTATGGTGCACTTTTGGTACAGAAATCTGAACCTCAGCAGTGAGCTAGGGAGGTTAAAGGTGGTCAAGGGCAAAGTAAAAATATTTCTTTAAATTAATATGTTATTTCAACATTAAATGCAATACACACTGCTTATAAACTTGTCTACCCCCAATAGTGATGATCAGCATAGACAATATTAGAATTTGCAACATTTCTCAAATTAATTTCCTAAAATCGAAGTTAATTCGCAAATTTGAGTTCTCCTTTCATTATATTTTGGAAGCACGGCACTTTTAACGCGACTTATTGCAATGTATGTTTGTCACAACAAAGTTGCAGCTGCCGTGGAAGCACATAAGACAGCACAGAAGTCTTTCTTTGCGAATATTGGCATTTGTAAATGCTAATATTTTGTGCGCAATTCATGGAACGTCCCCGATTACGAAGATATAGCACTATATTCAAGATCTACAGGAATTTTCAAAGTGGCTATATTCGCAATAAAATTTGGGATTCTAAAATTCCTGCTCAACACTAATCCCCACATCCTTTTTCTTTAGCTTGATGGAATTTTAAAGTCTGACCACCTTCGCCTAAGAATACATTTAATAGTCTGCTGAGAATACATCAGACACTTCATATTGATAGGGCTTTATAAATCAGTTACTATGTCAATAGATCAGCCTAGTCTGATCACGAACTGTTAAATAACTTTAAATAAACTATAATATAAAGTAGCCATTTGTAAATAAAGAAGATTGCCATTGAATTCAGATGTAGCAATTAAAAATCATTCCATTTATTATTAATTGATAACAAGTTTAAAAATGACCATTGAGTACATAACATTCAATATAATTAAATTTGTTAATAGGCAAAGAGAATAGATATCCATTATGTGTACAGTACACCAACTAATATAAAAGTAGTAGTATTATCACTGGGTTGTCTTTCACCCGTGAAGAGAGAAGAGCTCTTGAGGATGGTCAGCAAATCCATAAACTACAGGAAAGCCAATTGGATAGCACATATCCAACTCTTTAACACGAGGCTGAATCTTATGGAATCCCCAATGACTTGAGACATAATAAATGATCACTGATGGGAGTTTAGATTGTTCTTTACATATTATTATAAAATATTAATTATGATATTAATAATGATTACCACTGCAAAATGTATACACAGGTTAGACATTCATTAGGATGTAGGTGCCCTGTTTTGAATAAAGAGTGGGAATAACAAGTTAAATAAACCCAAAGGCTAAGATGACTATATATGCTCTGTAAAGAGCTGCGTAATATGCCGGTGCTATATAAATACAAGAGAATGATAATAATGTCTACAAGGTAAAGCAGCCATACCTGCATGTTAAATGCCACCAGTGACTCTAGATGTACGTCAAGTACTGGGCTGAACAGTGTGAGGCAAAACTTCAACCACTTAATATCAAACTGTGATAACTTAATTTGCTCTCAAAACTAAAAGTTACCCTTTTCAATCCCATATCATTAATCAACACATGTACAACATATAGCCAAACTAGTGAGCAGTTTCGTACTCTCAGGATCTTTAGAATAATTATAGACCGTGATATGTTTAATCTGAAAAATACTCATCACCACTGAAGCACCAATTACATTTAATGATATTGAAAAATATTCTTCCGTTAAGAGTGTAATATAATGAGAACGCGCATTTTACATTTCAAAGTAATTAACGCTGTTTATTTCTTGGGACTGGAATACAGCTGAGGTTCTGGTTGATGGACTGTGAAAAAAGTGAGGAATAAGTAAGTATCGCATCACACTAGTCATTTCTCGTGGCATATTTGATTGATAATCTGCAAGTAAGAAAAAGATTACCATACCGCCAACCAAGTAGATTAGAGGCCTCAGATGAGATACTTTGATAGAAGCCATTTTAATTAAAAGACTGATGAGACATTCGCTTGGGCTCTGAAAAGCCACCATGGGTGCTGTTGGATAACCTTCCTTGAAACCAAGCCAGGTGATGAGCTATCAATGCAGACGTACGTGAAAATACAGATAATAATGTTAAAGACATTAATGCTATGTTAATTAGTGATGAATATTCATATTCACAAAATATTGTGAATTTTTTACCCAATATTCACAATAAATTTGTAAATTTGTGATCTCTAGTTATTGTTACCTTCATTCTTTGAAAACAATCTTGAATATTTACCATTAGGAAAATATATTATTATATTCAAGATTTGCGAATTCTCAAAATGCCGGTATTTGCAATAAAACATTGCGGTATACAATATTCATTATCAACACTAATATTAATCATCTTACAATTCATTGACACTTAAATAAATTACAAACTAGATGCACTAACTCTCAATACTTTTTTAACCGCAGGGTAATAGCATATTATGAATGCAAGTGATGTTTGGTGAGCTAATTAACATGGAATGTACTATCATTAGTATTATCATTTATTTATATAGCGCCAACATATTACGCAGCGCTGTACAATACATTAGAGATACAAACACACAATAACACACAGGTACAGGTATGACATAGGAGGAGCAGAGGACCCTGCCTGGACGGGCTTACAATCTAATGAATATTCTTCAGATAATCATGCAAACAAAAGGACTGACTGGACTTTGGGCTCATCCATTGAACCATCAGATTCAGTTTTAAAACAATAAGGAATGGTCTAAATTTTCAATACCACTTACAATTATGGAATTGTACCTAATGTCATTCCAGGTAAAACACAAATGTTTTTTTATGAACTGGTATTTTCTTGTATCATCTACACAAAATATGGGACATGCCGTGTTACAAACCACACAAAGACAATAGTAGGTCCTCTGAAGAAGTCACTCAAAGCCAGATAGGCAGGAGTATATTGCAGTACATTGTTATACTTTCTAAAACTCTTCATGCAACTGGGTTCCCTTGCATACAAATGGTTTCCTTTAGAACATTTCACAACCAGAATAATTTGTTGTCAGCACACGAGTCACTTATTCTCTCTGGAGAGATGGTAAGAAGGAAGCTACATCAGTTCTGGCAGCCCCAGCATCTTTATTACACTTTATTTGGTAAATGTCACCATAAATGGCATATTTACTATATATACACAACACCATCCTGTAGATGTATACTGGTAGTTGTTTATTTACATTAAAACTTATATTTTTTTAAATGTTGTGCTGTTCAAGAACTGATAAAGCAAAAAAAATCCCCAAAAAGAAAAAAATTCAGCATACACATTTGAATAGGCCGACAACAACATTTGGGTAAGTATGTTAATGCTGTCAATTTTTCGTGATAGCTCCATTTTAGTTTGTGGGTCATGTTCAGTTTCAAAATTTTCATGTGGCCCAATTGGCTGCAAAAGATTCACCAGCCAATTGTTTACCAATCCTAAATTGCCACATGGCACAATGTGACTGAGAAATCTGCCAACTTAATGAGGATCTGTTATGCACACCATTGCCTGTAATAGCCTCTACATAGCAACGTGCGTGGCTGTGCTCCTGTTCTTGATTTACCCCTCTTTTGCAAGTGCCAACAGTGCCCTTGCCTCATTTCTGATATTGTTTGAACTCTGCCTGTCCTCTGACTTTGGATTGTCCTCGACCATGCCACCTTCCATCTGTACTGTACTTTATTGAACCAAATAAAGCCTTTGATTTACCCCATTGGATATCTAGTGTTGGTAGTGATTGTGTGTCCAGTCGCATTACAATTTGCTTGGCTAACCAGAGCTATAGACAGAAATATCAGGAGAATTTCTTAACAGTCAGTGCTGTTTGTTTTTACCAACCAATAAAGCCATGTCATAGTAAAGAGCAAGAAGTGCTCCTACTGTCCGTTAAGGTTCTTATTCATCCAGGTCATTGTATATCTGTAATGTTTAATTCAAATCAACTGGACTTGACTTCACACCCTAACCTTTGATAACCTTTGATCTCCTTCAGATCGGAGCAGCAGTAGCAGTGCAGAATGGTAAATCTTCGCTGCCGGGGCTCTGATCTTCGCCGGACGGCTCCAACTGGTCCATTGCAGGACTGACAAGTCAGTGCTGGATGAGATGGAGCCATCAGAAACGGCAGGGGGGTTAAGTAAAATGTGGAACTGCTAGTAATCTGTGCGCTAAATAACACCCTCACTTGGCAGCATGGTAGTCCATGTTTGATTTAATGTTCTTATCATATTTAATGTTGACTTTATTGAAAATGTATTATATAGTGTATCACCAGCATAAACCATAGAGGCCTGAATTGTATATAATAATAATCGTGCACTCACAGAGAAAATGATATTATGCAAGAGAAGTAGGCAAAGAAGATAATATATAATGAAATGATTTATGTTTATATCTTTCTACCCGACACTGCTTTGTATAAAACTCATCTTTTTTAGTTATAACTTTTATTAGTGCTCCACATAGCTTTGCAGTAAAAATTGACAATCTTCAAAAAGAAAATTAAAAAGACTTGAGAAACTTGTAAAAGAAACACAGACATGACTTGCTTATGGTCACTTTCTTAATCAAAACCCAATTAAGTTTTCAGTTTGGCAACTTATCAAAAACTTGTTTGCAGTCTTCAGAATCCATATAATCTTGATCTTTAGATTATGACAGGCATATTTGTTGCCAGAAACCATCCAGTAGTTCTATTCAGTTTTATTTATCCCTTTCAATAGATTCCATAATGTATTTATTCCTTCTAGAATCCAAAATTTCCGCATCAAATCACCTTTCCGACCTCATCAAGCCCCCCATACACGCTCAGATCGACCCTGCATGACGATGTCATCACGCACGGCTGCTCCTGCTGAAAATAGGCTGGGAACTCTTTGTGTGCTGGCACTTACTTTGGATGGGGACCCCATAATTACATCAGTCTAAGAATTACAGACATGTCTGTAATGGCTTAGATTGATTGGGCAGCCGATTTCAGCCTAAAAGGACAAGTTAAAACTTAAGATTTCCATCTGATTTTTCATCTGATCGACCACTGTGACCACTCGATCCACCGAACATCTGAAAATCTAAGCATGTATGGGGGGCTTTACCCATGGTTCCATTTTTAAAATTTTTAAATCTGTGAATGTGACTTTTAAAATTCTCTGGTGGTAAATCAATAACTTAAAACACATGCACCTGGAAGATTCACCTGCAGAGAACATTTGCTGAATGTCAGAATCACTGCTTTGTCACTAAGGGACAAAGTGTATTTACAAAAAAATGTTTTGTGGTTTTCTCTAAGACCCTTCAAATTGGATATAAAAGCCATGTCCAATGCTGTTCAGATGTGGCTTTTCAGTGTCCTGCATACACGTCCACTGATCTTCAATGGAAATGTCTACAGTGACACTGAGCATCTCTGTCACGAAAATGCGGCACTCCACTTTCTAAACAAAACGCTGCTTTAAGAATGTCTTCTCTGCATCTTTTTCCCCATGTTGGAGACACAGTAGACACATGGCCTTAGACACATGGCCTTAGATTTTCTAAAGCCAAAAAATTGTATATATGATATATTGATGAGGAAATGCAAAACAGCTCCCAAAGACGATGACATCATCATTTCCATATACTGATATGGAAAATCAATACATTGCATTCTTTAGGTCAATAAACGTTTTTGTTCAACACCTCCTATCGAAACACATACCTGAAAAAGAAATAACATAATTATTGCATTTAGATCTTCAATGATAGGCTGAGGGTAGAGCAAAGATACTGATGATATTTTAGAAAAGTTAGGGCACTTTTAAAATCCACAGAGCATGGACTTGTGGCAATGCAGTTCAATACAGAACTTTGCTAGAAGGGGCAAAGCTAAAAATTACTGGGCCCTATAGAAATTTTTTTGAAAGGGCCACCTCCCAGACTTGCCACTCTAATCCCCCTAACCTTCCTCCCCCAAACACCTCCTGGAATTTACACCCCAACACTGCTTTGTTCCCTAACAGACAGAACTACCACTCCCTGGTGTTCTGATTCAGTCCAGCTTTCTGTACCAAAAGCCAAAGGAAAAATGCAACCACCCAGGCAGTCCTTAGAGATCCAGATTTCTGTACAAAAAGAGGAACATAGGTCTTGAAATAATTTTATTTTATGTTGTAGTCCTGTACAGGAGTTACTGAATTTTGTCCAAACAAGAATCGTACTAGTCATCTTACTAAAATGAAGTTTGAAACACAATTTTGTATAAATGAATTGCAGGTTAAATTAAATAAACAGCTCAACCAAGAATTAATAAATCATGGCAATCAATTTGTTGATGGACCAGTACCCACTTCTCAAACATGTACAACATATAATATACAAAAAGTTGCACTAATCTGGGTAACGTGACCAACATCCCAAATATATATTCACTGTAAAATTAGACGGGAGATAAACCCCACAACTAATTGGTTTCCCCCTGAGATTTTTACATCTCAGGGGCAAGGGGACTTTAACGGTCACAGATGTATGACGAGATGACATAGAGGTAAGATAATCAAAGCAGTAGCAAATTAATAAATGTGATGATTAAAAACATAGGGCTTTCCAGCGTCGGTTGATGTTAAAACATTGTCCTATAAGCATCAATTCCCATGTATAGCAGGTACAAAAAAGACATGCAAGTAGACATATTGAAAAGTTCAGTAGTTGGTAAGTCAGGATAAAAAGTCCTGTATCCACAGGATTGACCCCAACGCACGTTACGTGTAAAATTTCATCAGGGGGTGTGTGTCTTTATCCATGTAGAGTGGAACGATAGCAGAAACAACACCAACAAGGGACAGACAAGGAACATAGAGAAAGGTAGATTAGCAACTCCAAATTCTAACCAAGTAAGCCAGTGCCGTAAGTTAAAAAATTACTCACAGCAAACCACCGAAAGACCAGTCACTGGGGCAAGTGGCTGCCCAGGCCCCTACCAAGGGGCAACCATAGGCGAGGAACGGGAGGCCAAAATGGACAGCCCGGCAGCGGGCCAAGACGAAGCAAACCTACACACAAGGGGTGGGCCTTAGTCCAAATTTTATGAATATATAGGTTGAGTTAAAGACAAAGTAGATATTGAGGGGGACCCGCCAATAGTAAGTGCATAGCTTGTGCATAACAATAAAAGTGTCCTATGCCAAAAATTGTCAATCATAGTGGTAAGGTACAATCCTTAAAGTTGTACAGGAGGGTATAGAGTCCAAAAGGGTGGCTAGATGAGTCCGATTAAAGACAGTGTGGGATCAAAAAATCTAAATAACACAAAAGGTAGTCACACCAGTAGACACGTGCAAGAGTAGAAGTAGAGAGATGATAGAGTAGTAAAGGTATTAGGGTTCCCAAGTTATGAGTGTAAGGGTGATTGAATATAGGAAGTGAATGGGTCAGTAAAGTGTGCGCAAGGAAAGGATATTTAGAAGAGCCGTAGGTCCCCAAACGGTAAATATAATGTAGTGTGTGCTAGGTGGAGTGAGTCGTAAACCAGTGTTGAGGTTGAGAAAGTAAAATCATATTAGCGAAAGGGTACCTGTAACTTCCAATGATCAATAAGTAACATGTACAACATATAGCCAAACTAGTGAGCAGTTTCGTACTCTCAGGATCTTTAGAATAATTATAGACCGTGATATGTTTAATCTGAAAAATACTCATCACCACTGAAGCACCAATTACATTTAATGATATTGAAAAATACTCAAAGTCCATAGAGTTGCTGTGTTTATCGTTATATATGATGAGAAGAAAAAACTCCCACAATTCGATATTTTTTTAAGATATAAAATTGGAGATATTAATATTGGAGATTTTTTTGGCTAAAGCAATACTTTTATTTTAATATTTCCCCAACCCTTCTCTACATCTCCAGCAATTTAAGGGATTATACCCTGTTCAGAGGCTTTATGATTAACTCACAAATTCAGATGTGGAAAAATGAAATTCCATCTCTAGAAAAAAGAATTAGCAGAATGGCCACAAGATGGCGCATGTTTACATTTAACCAGCCAAGTCCAGTAAATGTTGTCACTCCAAGCTACCATCCAGAAGGTTAACTGATAGGAACAGAACAGAAAGCAGAATGGTCCCCTTCGTGATTATGGGCTCCATATCGCTGCTGTTGTAATTCCAACTCCACTGCTGGTCATTTTTGTGTTTTTTTTTGTCTGGTAAACTTTGTTTTTATAACTTTTTTACTACTAAGTCTGTAATAAAAGCATGGAAATCCAAACACAAATGTTCCTCTTTTCAAAAGCTGTAGACTTCGACACTGTCTGCAAAAACCATTGAGTAATTTTCACTTTGTTCTGTAAGTAACTCTGGAGGACCCTCTTCTCAGACGCACTTTAAAAGAAAATCTGAGCTGCAAAAAAAATGATTGCTGCCATTGTTGACCTTACAAGAAAACAAGTTACTTGACTATATATGGCTGCATTTGTGTAATGTATTATACTAACACCCATAGAGAAAATATTGGCATTCAGGTATCCATTACAATAATTGAATTCAGGTATTCCAAGAATGTGTATGAAATGAGCACCTAGGCATGCAGACTGCTTCTACCAAACACTTGTTAAAGAATAGATCAAGAGCTTTGATAACTGTATAGTGCAGTCTGGTTTTAGAAATACCCATCATTAAAGAAAATGTGTGCTACAATAATCTACTTGCATGTGTTTTCATGCTTTTTGGTGTCGGTAGCCTGATCAAGTGAAAAATAATTCAATACTTGATAAAGCACAGAACATGCACATGTGTTACTACAATGCCTATGCCTTTATGCCCCTTTAGCCATTGTGAAACAATATCATTAATTTCTACTGTATGTGTTAAACAGTTATTAGTTTAATCAAGTGTGTATATAACCCAAGAGACTGATGATTCAAACAAGCTCCCCAGTTGGTTGCTAAAATTACAGTTCCACCAAGAATACTGGGGTTATACCAAGAGTTTAAAGCAGTGATATTTTAGTACAAGTTGTCCTTTAAGAACTCTTGTCCTTTCTTATCCCTTAGCAGCAGAAAAGGCAAAAGTTCTCTCTCTAAACGTATCTTACATCTACAAAAAAGATAAAAACTTTTCTTATTTTTGAAATAAACACTGAAACTAGACCCAAAATAATCAGCAAAAAAACAGCCCTTGTCAAAAATCTAGCAGAGCAAGAAGTGAAGCTGAAAAAGATAAAAATCAAACCGTTCAGTATACCAGATAAAGCACAACGCAGCTTCCAGAAAGATAAAAAGTAAAGAAAAGATGAGCATACAGAAATTTCATATGGCCAGTTGGTTCTGAAACAGCTTGGCTATATTTAGAAAAAGAGCCATTTCGGTCTTAATACTCCTAATCAAAGAGGAGAAAAAAAATCTGTTGTCGGTAGAAGAATTGAAGTCCCTTAGCTCTGTGCCTACAGCTGTCATGGAAAAGTCCAACAAAACTCAGAGAACCTGGAAGCAGAACTTACACTCGTGCCCAACGCTACAGTGCTGTCCAAAGGATTCAGGCTATGTACAAGCAGGATTTCACTGTCTAAACAAAGGCAGATTGATTCTGTTTGTTAACGTCTACTAGCATGATTCAGCCAACCTACATTAGCTTATCTTTTTTTTAGAAAGGAACATTGCTTTGTTGCAGGGGAGGTTAATTCAGGAGACTAAAACTAAAGACATGCAAGAATGGATTTGTCATACTCTCCTACTATCCACATAATTATAATGAGGTGTTTTTTTTTAAATTTCTAATTTTGGCAGCTTTTCATCCATAAAAAAGGTATGGTTATCACACAGGAATTACCAAGCACATGACAGAAGTAGAAATCTTTAAAATACAGTCATATCAGGCTTGCCTCATGGTTTATATGTACCAAAAGTTTCTTTTTAACTTCTATGAGTTTTTATCATTGGGGTAGTTGCCCAATTTTCTAATAATTTTTTTTGTATTGTCTTGATGACAAAGGCAATCTGGCCAATATATGTACAGAAAAAACTTGACAAAAGCTGTAATCCTTTGTATGCATGCACTTTAATCTCTATTAACCTCCCTAGCGGTCATGACGAGCCCAGCTCATCCAGAGTTTGTGGGGCTCCCATGAAAGCCACATATCCGGAAAGCTACAGTGATTCTCTTTCCAGCCGCAGCATTTCCGGGGTTGTGCGGCATCACCAATCGTGTCACGGTGACGTGGAAGGGGGCGGGGGTGGTCAGCGCCATAGACCTCCATGTAAATGGAGGGGCGTCAGCTTTCCAGCCCTCACAGCCGGCATCATTAATGATGCCGGTTGTGTGGACAGGGGCGGGGGGGGGGGGGGGGGGGGGGGGGGGGGGGGGGGGGGGGGGGGAATTGCAGGCAGTGTACTTAGTACACTGCCTGCAATTCATAACTAGAAAAGAGGAAATCCAAAACTCTTACCACCAATATGATATTCTTAGTATCATAGTCTTACTAATCATATCCGTAGCAGCTGTAGAAATTGTATTTCTCCTCTATCATTGCTCTACTATACCATTTGTTATGCCTGTGTAACATTTGTAAGTTGCGTTTCTTGTATTTTATTATTTTTTTTATTTTTGGCAACATCATTCTAAATTTAAATCATAGGGAATAAGGCAAGATTTGGACTATGTTTCTATCATTTTAATTTAGTTTAGTAATTCTTGCTCCAAAATACTATGCCTTAAGCCATGATTTTGATGGCTGCGCATATAAATCCTAATTGATTAGATGGTCCCCGGTAACTGATAGATGCTCAGTGGCATATTGGGCAAGTTCTTTGCATGCTTGTCCTATGTTTTATTAGTGCAAGGTCTTAAAAAAATAGGACAAACTTCAATGGGTTCTTTCAACATCAGAAAACAAAACTTAAAATTACCATAACCAAGGTGAACTTGAAAAACCAAACACAGAAAGAGACTCCTTAATTATCTGTAGAGTTCTCTCAGCAAATTTTAGCTTATGTATTGCTTTAGCAGTTCATGTTAGAAACATGCAGTTTGATTACAGTTGGGGAGACACTACTGCCTGAATAAATTAGTAAACTGAGTATTAAGTGTTTGTTCAGTGTCTTAGGGGCCACAATGCACTGTGCTGGGAAATAGCCTGGAGGGACAGAAAAGGTACTGTGGACTAATAATAAGATTACATTGAAGTATCTGTGGACCACATTTAAATTATTTGCTAAGATTGAGCTCAATATTTTAAAATGTGATGCTTTAAATTTAAAAAAAAATTCTAGGTAATGGAGGAAGCTGAGAAATGTATGGTAAACAAATAACCACCCAAAAATGTTTGCTAAATGCATAACCACAACAAATGCAATGTCAGCAACAGAGAAGGAAAACAATGTTGTGATGAGGTGAACTTTTTAAAAAGATACAAAGACACAGAATACAACAGGCTAGTTCAGAGGTGGGTAAACTTTTTAATGTATGGGCCACAATACGTTTTTAAATTTGACAGAGGGGCCAGACAATGAACCTGTAAGGGCCCTCTGATCCCAAGTCCTCCCAGCCTGGGTGGAAAATGTAAATTGATACATAATTAAAATAATTATAATAATACCAGGGAGATTCAGAAAGAAAAAATACAAACCAATAGTAATATATATTAAAAACTAGGCTTTGGATGTTAAATCTAAGCAAACTACAGCCTCTAGCAGGAGACCTTTATAATCATCCCAGGCATTATCTCCACTTATTACAGGAAAAGAGCAGAGGGGAGCCAGAGTGCCTTGGCACCAAGGTGTCAAAGGGCCAGATTAAAACACCTAAGGGCCGGATATGGGCCCCGGGCCTTAGTTTTCCCATGCCTGGGCTTGTTGGATAGGGGAAGCTTCATACTTCATGTTTTCTATCTACTTTTCTTATGCTGGAGTACAGCCGAACCCAAGAGTTTACATTGCAAAGAGCTGTACTTTGCTAAAGAAAAAGGGTAACTAAAGATAGATGTGTAATACAAGTGTTTAGTGAACCAACAGAGAGTGAAGATAATAGTCACACAGCCAGAAACACAAAAATGAATATATCATTTACTTTCGTTGACTCCCACCTCTCTGGATCTCCTTTTTCCCAACAGACTCCCAAATCAAATAAGTCATTATGTAATTTTATACAAAAAGGCCACCACTTGTGAAAGTTTAATACTGAAATAATACGTTTATGAATATCACCTGATCATCCCTATACATTGTGATGCTGCCATCAATGTCTTTTTTTTTCTGGCAATGCTGTGCCCTGTTTCCTTATTAGGCTTCTTTACTCTCACCCTGTTCTAGGGTCTTTCAGATTCTTGATGCAGGCAGGGTCCACTGTATTCACCATCAACTATCTTGATGGTCATACAGCCATGATGTTCATGTATGTAGACAGAAGATCAATGGAACTAATATGCCACAAAGGGTGAGAACAGGTCATAAATGTTTACACAATTGAATGTTGCTTCTCTTTTATGTGAATTATAATGTATGCAAACACAATTACCAACATGTTCACACACTATACACTAACTCTAATTTCTCTTCAAGATTCCATCAAACATAAAAAATATCTGCTTGTTCAACTTATACATTTTTGGTCAAACTTTTATGATATATTTCAGCAATTACGAACTGACACTGATCTATCATAAATCTAAGAAAATAGAACAAATATCAAATTACATTTTCCCCTGCTATGCACCTAAACTTATATAATAACAGGATATGCCATTAGACACCTGTGTCTTCTGCGCCACAACGCATTTACCATATTACTTTTTTTTTGTATAGCTATCTCTCTTTCAGTCTTTTACACACAGCCAAGAGGCCCAATAAAAGTGGACCCATACTCTTAAAGCTTACTTGGAGTTTATGACAAGCATAGTATTTATTGGTAGTTCACTGCTAAATGTAAAATAAATCTTATTTATCTTTTCTAGCTGTATGAATCCAATGTGGCTTGTCCCCTTTCTGACTCCTTGTCGATGCTGTAAAAGTCTTTTGAATTCACAAGTGTTGCATTCTTGGATACCAGCAAACTATTCCTCCATCATACGCACACTCAATTCCTGTTTTTCTTGTCACATGGATTGCACAATTGATTCTATTTTGATTTACCAACCATAAAAAGCAGGATTCAAAGAATGATCTGTGCAGAGGATGGACAGAATTGCTTAACTACCCTTTTCCTATTAGAATACTGTGGGCCATGTCCACTTTGATACCAGCAAAGAGGCTGACAGTTAATAATTGCAAAAGAAAGTTTTAAAGCAGTTCTCTATTTGGACGAAGGTGGTGGTGAGTAGTGATGATCACGAATATTCGGATTCCGAATATTAATCGCGAATATCGGCAATTCGGAAATTCACGAAGATGGTGAATATATTGCCGAATATTCGCAATTCCGGATATTCGGTATTTTTTTTCCATTACACACGCCTCTCAATGCAAGTGGACAAATGGGAAGGCTGCAACAAGAGTTTAGCAACACTCCCTGCGACCATCAACAGTTTTTAAATCCAATATTGGGGTGATGCGAATATTCGGAATATAAAATCTGCACTTTAGAAAATTCGCGAAAATCACTTAGATGGCGTCCAAAATGTGCAATTTTTTTTCAACACGCCCCTCAATGCAAGTTAAACATATATTCGCGAATATATAAAATTCGCGAAATTCGCATAAAACTGCCGATATTCGCAATAAGAAGAATATTGCCGAATGCGAATATTTTCCGAATGTTTTCCCAAAAATTTGCGGCATGCCGCGAATACGAATGTTGCCTATGCCGCTCATCACTAGTGGTGAGGAGTGTCACTTCTGCGTTTCAAATACTGGAAGTGACACTCTGCAACGTCAATTCTGGCACTATCATGTTAGTGTAATGTCTCCTCCCTTATTTTCCTACCCAACACGTCATTCGCACAAACAAAAGGAGATCTAAAGGAAATCTGACAGAAAAATCTGAACATGTATGGGGGGCTTTAGTCTCAAAACCCCTGATTTGCTCTCAGGTGCCATGGTGTTCCAGCTTTTTTTGGGTCTCGTGGGTTCTTTTGAATGCTTTAGATGTGGGGGTGTCTGCTTTCCTTGGCGAGCAGGCTGTTTGTCTTACTGCATTCTAATGACAATTGATTTAACTTTGTTACATGTATGACTGCCTGACTGCCTGGACACTATTGATATAGACCTTTATCTATATCATATTTGTGAAGTAGAAACTATATTTTCAGCTTTTCAAAAATTCCTGGAAAATTATTTTCTAGTAAACACAGTACAAGCTGTTTTAGCCTATTGGTTGGCCTGATCATCATTAATGCTATACCATACAATAGCAAAGCAGCCTTCAACATTTTGTTTTCAATAGTTTTTATTTATTATAATGTGGTTTACAAGGAAAACAGTAAATATAGCTATGGTACATCATTGTGCATTTGTGAACATAATGATATTCTGAACAATGGAACAAGAGAAATCCAATAAAATATTGACAGTATATAATGTGTACATTAGGAAAAGCAAAAGTCTAAAGCCTTGTTATATAATAGCCTCTTGTAACAATCTTCCGTGATTGTTAAAGATTTAGGCTTATAATTGCAGACTTCAAAGATCTAGCAAGAAATATTTTAGCAGCTAGTGGGATAAAATTAGTGTCTCCTTACACCCCTTATTTAACAACAATAAAGTCAACATTAATAGGAGTAAACTTATTTTGTTGAGAAGCATATTATTTTGGCTATTGCCATACCACACCTTGAGCGTTGAATTTGCATAAATTTGCACTTAAATGTCATAACAATTGCTAGATCTACAGAGTTTATAATGTTATCTTGCAAAATGTGAGTGTTATAATTAAATGTAAAGGCTTTAAAATCAGATATTTCAAGTTCATTACACAATTAATCTACATTCTATACAATTTTCATTATGAAAAAAATTAATGAATGATGAATTCTTTATAAACCTTTATTGGTCCATCATAAAAAGAAATGACCATAGAGGTTTAAATATTTATTATATAATATTTAAAAAAACTTCCCTGAAAATAAAATTATACAAAAACAGATAAGATTGATTTATTAAGGACAAAAGTATATGTGGAGGAACAGATCCTTTCACAGAGGAAAAGTGGAGACTGGGGGACTTTTATGGTCCAAACATATAAGTACATTTTCATGTATTTAATGTCTATTTTACATAGTAAAAACATCATCATTTATCACATATAATATTTTCATTCCATCATACATAGTTTATACAGTTTGAGAGGTTTTGACAGTTATCATGTATCAAAAATGTTAAGAGGTTTTTCCACCGCTTTTCACATAGGCGCTTCTTCTGGGGATACTTAATGTTGGATATCAGTATTGGAGAAAGCTATAAGTTTAGATATGAATTAGATGGAGGTAAAATGTGAGCAATAGCAGATAACCAGGAAGGAATGAGCGACATTCCACATCTCACTGAGAGGAGAGGGGCCCAGGATATAAACTCTTACTATAGAGTAGAGTAACAAGTGATCATATCTGGTCACTCAGAGATGTGGAATGCACCTCATTCCTTCCTGGTTACCTGCCATTGCTCACATATGACCTCAATCTGATTCATATCTAAGCTGATAGTTTTCTCCAATACTAATATCCAACGTTGAGCATTCCCTGAAGAAGCACCTATGTGAAAAGCGGTGGAAAAAACTCTTAACATTTTTGACACAGGATAACTGTCAAAACCTCCCAGACTGTATAAACTATGTACGATGGAATGAAAATATTATATGGGATAAATGATGGAGTAACATCTGCATTTTTAACATGTTTTTACTATGTAAAATAGACATTAAATACATGAAAATGTAGAAGCTCCTATGTGAAACCTTTTGGAGAAAATTTTTTTCACACACGATACTGTTACTGTCAAAACCTCTCAAGTTATATAAACTATGTCTGATAAAATGTAAATGTTATATGTGATAAATGATGAAGTAACGGCTGCATTTTAACATGTTTTTACATGTAACACAGACATTAAATACATGAAAATGTACTAATATGTTTGGACCTTAAAAGTGCCCCAGTCTCCACCTTAGAGAAACATTTCCTGTGTGAAAGGATCTGTTCCTCCACATATACTTTTGTCCATACTATTTGGGATGTTGGTCCGGGGAGGAGTAGGTTACTATTATTTATTTTAATGATTGATTAGGCTATAGATCATAGAACCTCTATCATGCTCTAATGTTGCCTGCAGAAGCTCATTCTGAAAGTCAAGGGAAGGGGCATAGTTTGGAATAGGTATACCTATCTCTCCTTGTTTCAGCCACTGACTTTCCACCCACGTCCTCCTGCTGCTATTATTTATCCTTGTAAATTCTGCTCTTCTGCTCTCAGTCTGACACACAGCATGATTCTGAATTACTTTGTATTCTCACTTAGACTAAATGATTACACATAAATTCCTATCTTTGTTTGAGTATAAGCCACATTAGATGATCTATGGGATATGCTCCCCTTTAAAGTAACTTAAAAAATTTAATATAGTGCAAGTTAATCTTCTCCTAGTCATTTTAGATTCTGATGGAAGTATAAACAGAACAATGTCCCGAAAGCATAGAACGTATTGGGAAATACTGTAATTTTATTGTGTAAGTTATGTCCATCTATTAGCGTAGGGGTGTCAAACTCAAGCAGACAGTTGGCCAAAATGAAAAAGTCAGACAAAGCTGAGACAAAGTTTTTCTTCTCATCTGATAAGGGTGAACTTTTCATATGGAACCAACTTAAGATGCACTTAAACATTGAACAAGCAAAGCGTAATACTTTAAACACAGGTAAAATCAAATGTCAAATTTAAGACACACTAGTGGCATACATTTTTTATTACATATGAAATGTAAATTTTCAGGTCAAATATAATTACACCACAGGTCAGATTTTGTCCCTTGCCCAGATTCTGATACTCTTGCATTATAGGTTATGTCTTATGTTTATAGTTGTTTATAGTTTATGTTTATAGTTTTTTTCATGCTGATAAAGGAGCAAGATGCTTTTTCCTGAATAATTCAAATCCAGCCTAAAAAACCAAAGGATGTTAGTGTGAGTCATAAGCACCACATATAAATCTTGAGTTCCAGCCAATATTACCAAAAACTCATTAAAATACGATGATCGAAGGTCTGTGTGTACCTTTAGGCATGCATTATCACCATGAAATAAACACTTTAGCCTCTGCAATACATTTCTTATTTGTACTATTATTGTTATTCCTATGTGCAATTGATTTTTTTGTATCAGAAGTCATTATCAACTATTTCTATAATAAAATATAAGTTTGTATATTAAAACAGCAATTAAGTTAATATCGTTGGTTTCTTTTTTAATTTGCAATCTTAACCGACAAACATTATTTTTTCTTAGTAAGCTGAAATTTCTGGATCACATTTATAACCAGTGTGCTCAGAAAAAAAGGGATGCTTCAATAACTGCTGTCTGGAAGCACAGTATTAGTATTCTCCAGAGGTTAGCTCCCTTGGGTGTACAGGTTTCAGCGGTTACATGTGAGTAACTTTCTACTGTCCATAATGTCTTATCGGAATCCTGCCTTCTTTACCAGAACATGCTCATATAACACTAGCAGAAAATCAGTTTGCATTTGTCAAAAATAGAATAATTATGTTTTCAGTCATCCTGTGCAGATCCTTACGATGACATTGTTTTTCTCCCTTAAATTATTCCTACTAAATTTATCTTTTGCAACTGCATAAAAAAAAGAATTTGAAAAAAGTTTTGGCGTGAAACCAAGGAAAGAGGAAATGTGTGGATACTGTATATCAAGTATAAGATCAGCAAAGACAGAGTGCTTGATGAGTGCAAAAGCCAGAATTACCCAGGTACCTGTAAATTACGGTGCAGAGAGGTCACATTGTTCTTTCCCCCATGGCAAAGTGTAATTATGTATTCAGGAGAGATAGTGACATGTTACATTTTCAGGCAGCAATTTTTTTCTTTTGCTCACATCTGCATGACACCAGATTTCAGTTAAGCTGGGAATTGACACGCAAGGAAACCATGGAGTAGAACTGCGGTATAAAAAAATCTCTTAAGGTAAGAAGACCTGTGTGGAGAACATCCTCTAAAGCAACTATATCCAAGCAGGAGGTTTTCTGTGCAGCATGCCTCTGCTAACAAAGATAAAAGAGCAGAATGCTCAGTCAGTGGTAATCTCACTCATAACCTGGACACATGGATGTCTGAATGTGACAGAAGCAGCTAGCACTGGGACAACACTACAATGAAACAACGGCAGCAATGTTACACCGTATTGTAACAAAAACATTCTATGAACTAAATATTTCTTCACAAATAGAAGTTTATTTTCATCAATTAGCGATATAATGCAATGAGAAGAGGAAGAGAAATCTAAATAAAATCTCTATTTGGTGTGAACATCCATTGCCTATCCCTTCATTAGAGATGGTTGCAGAATTCCAACTAAATTAATTAGGAGTTTTGCAAGGCCCAAGAAGATGGTATTACCATCAAAAGTGCTGAGATGTAGAAAAAAGTTGTGGTAACATTACAAAAAAGAAAATATTGCTAGAATATTTGGTTTTTGCATAAATAAATTTCAAAGGTAAGTAAAAATTTTGACTTAAAACTTAATTTATGCAACAACTACATATGCTATAAGCAATAATTATTTTTTTAAGTGTTTCAACAACCCTTCTCTACATGTCTAGCAATGAAAGATGATACCATATCCAGGACTAGTGATGGCCAAACTGCCCGCAAGGCAGACAGTTCGGCCGCGAACATGCATGTTCGCCCTCCTTCTCGCCGGCGAGCAGTACAGGTGTTTGACCAGCCCCGTTCGCTGGCAAGAAGGAGCTCTCTATTCTTCCTCGGGCGGGATCACAAGGAGCGAGATCCAGCCGGAGGAAGAATCTGTTCACTAGAAGACCTGTATGTCTGGGTCTATTCTCCTTCTGATAAGTCTTTGTGGGGAGGGGATCTCTTGGTGAGTCACAAATTGTTCAATCATAGAAAATACATAAAATTATATCAAACCAGGTCCCTATTATTTCATGTTATCCTTAGGGGTAAGGTTTCTAATGCGGTAAGTCATCTACTCTTACCCCTGCGATGGAGGAAGATTTCAGGGTGGGAAACCCTCCCGCGTGCTGACGCTCAACGGATGCCACTGATGATCTATACTCTGTATTACAGCTTCTTTGTAGGTACCTGAGAACATGGATCTTCCTCCATCACAGGTGTAAGTAGATAATTATGTGAATAAATGTCGATCTATCGATTTGCTCTATTTCCAGAAGATATATGCAGTGCTGTGGAGTTGGTAGGTTATCTGACTGCGACTCCTCAGTTTCTGATACTTCCGACTCCACGACTCCAACTCCTAATATGCTAATGTGTTTAATTCATTCATTGAAGGAAGGGAAGGCAACATACATGCTTTTTCCTTAGTGTTCTGATCTTCTGCTGAAGATAGGGCAGTGGGAGGCTCCAGGAAGAGGCAGGGGAAATGAACACTTCAAATACAACTGAACTGACAATAAACTGATAGACAATTTTATCAATACTCCTACTCCTTAATATGATTTCCCTTGAATCTCATAGTTGAAGCTAACAATCTAAGTATTAAAATGTTTTATAGCTTCAGTCTTGAACTATTGGCTATCCATTCCCTTCACTTATACAAGTGTCTGTAATGCTGCAAAAAAGATTTACTTAATTAACTATCTTTAGAGATTTAGGCTAGGTTCACAAGTGGCGTTGCGTTCCCTGTAATAGTGGAACACAACACAATGGCAAGAGGTGCCGAACCTTAACTGTGCATTACGTCCCATTAAGTAAAGCATACAGTCAATAAAAAGCATGCTTCATGGTAGCGTTTTCATTTTGTGTATTCTTATAGAAGAGAAATAGTTAGTCATGACTGTTATATTGGGACATTTGAACTTGCTTTATTCCTTTTTTTACCATTTACATTTAGTAGGAGTCGGAGGTTTTTTTGTCAACTCCGACTCCAGGTACCCAAAATTGCCTACAACGTCTCGACCCTGACTCCACAGCCCTGGATATATGGGTAAATATAGGTGTAACAGTTTTTTGCTAGCTTTCAGCTAAATTATGAACGGGACAACTTCCTTTTTAAAAGGGAAGTAAGAATGATGTGTCTAATTTGCCACACTAATTATACTGGGTCCATGTCACCACGCTGTGCTCAAGCATTCATTGTTTGAACAGAGAATCGATAAGCACCACTTTGCGCAATCTATCCCGTTCAAAACTTTGGCTAAGGGACCCTCCAAAATAATGGCACTTGAAAAGGGATTTACCAACATGTTGATCTTTGAGCTCAAGTGGGATCTTGTGGGATCTTCGAGCAGGATCAATCGAAGAAAGGCTGGCCCCAATTGATAACCAAACAATCGATCACCGGAAATGTGCACGGTGATCGATTGCAAACTGAAAAATCCTTGGCTCAGCTCTTTGTCTACAACACCCTAGCTTTCCAAATTCAAATGACCTTTAACAGCACATCATGAAACTTCATCACTACATTGTGTCTTGTAGATGTGCCAAGTCTTACCATGGTGTACAACCTGGGACATAAAACTGTATTCCACAACATCAAATTGATAGTAGAGTTTGATTTAAGAACTCTACAAAGCTGATTGCATTTCAGTTGACAACAATGTCTCAATTTACATATGAATATAATGGATATTAGCACCTATTTGGTATAGCCAGTTTATCACACAACCACCTATATTTCTACAAAATCCCTGGCATGATGTTTTGAAGGCAAAAGAGCGATCACACTACATATTGATTATTTCTTTTATCTGCAAGTTCACTTTGTGTTTTGTATATTAATAACAACATTTACATTAGCAAAAATGCTCACACGTTACAGCATTTTTCACACCTACCTAAAACTTTTGCACAGTACTGTATATTTTTAGAGAGCTTGTGACAGTTAACAGCTTAGACTAATAATTCTTGGTAATAATCATGTAAGATGTGAACCTAGGAATGGAGCTTTTGTCCTTTCCAAAAGATAGATAGAACCCATAGAGATTCTTAGAAAATTAAATGTTTGATTTCTCCATGTTAGCAATGGACCTCAGGACCTTCATGCTGTTTGAGAAACATAGATGACACCTATACATTGCCAACAATTCTGCTACCACTCCCTTACAATATAAACACACATATATGCATACAATATCTGCAATATTGACACAGTTGTTTCAGATAAAAACAACAAAGATAAAAAGTAAAATATATTTTACCAGCTAATGTATGCATGTTTGCTGATTAAAATCCCTGTAGATATAAAACCACTTTACATGATCAACATACTGTACCTTGATTTTTCTACAATACATAAAATTGTAATTGTCATTTAATATTATCCAAACAGCAACTACAGGTGAATCTTTTTGGTGTTTGGTTTTAGATAACAGTGACTGAAGTACCACTGGTTAATGTTTGATTAAACTTCTGCTTGTATCAATTGACGTTTGATTGATTGACATTGAAAAGTGACTTTAACCACTCTTGTGAACATCCTTTCCAAAAGTATAAAAGTGCACTATAAATAATATATTGTTTAAATAAATAAATAAATAAATAAAAGTGCATTATAAGCAGGTAATTTCCTTTCACCCGGCTGTGAATGGAATAGAATGTACAGGGACAGAAACTCACAAAACTATTTTAAGGAAGATAAACACTAACAGAAGCTATACAAATAGAGATATTTTATTTCAATTTGTTAGGAAGGATTTGTATGCCCTAAAGCTAGCCACACATGGTTCAATTGACATCAAATCGATCATCAATTCGATCGAAGTTTTCGATCACTTGAAACGTATGTCGATTGTCAAAATTTGAATCGAGACACCACCACATTGAGTGTATCTGCAATCAAAGCTCCGAACTTCCGATTGAATTTAACGTTTTTAAAACGTAGAGTTAATCAAAAACGCGATTCACAGAGTGATCAAAAAGTGAACCATTATAATCGTGGCAAAAGGACACGGGGGGGGGGGGGCACACATTACATAGGAGATGACATTCACGAGATCGCCATTGGCATGCTTGTGTGTCAGTGAACGACGACCACAAGCCAAAACAATAGCATGCCTTGTGTTTCAGGCATCGCCTATTACAATGCAGAGCGTGTGTGTCAGTAGCGCCATTACAATGCATGCTTGGTGTCAGTGAAAGGACACACAACACGCCATTACAATGCATGCTTGCATGGTGTTTAAATGACTGTATGTATTGCATTTCCCTCCTCCCAGAAGTTACAGGTATGCTCATTCGATGAAGCGAATCTCAATTGGACGGGTCAAACAACAGTACAAAAAATGAGGACACAATGTGGGGACACATCAATCAAAATTTTCCAACTGGTCCATCAAAATTTCGATTCGAGCCAAAATTGAACAATTAAAATCGAATTTCAACACACGACCGGACCATGTGGAACATGCTTACAATTTTCAATCGGACCAACAAAAAATCGATCGAATTACATTGATTGTACAGTCAATTGAACCATGTGTGGCTAGCTTCATAAAGCCACTGTTATGTTACAGTTCAGACAATCCTATTCTCCAATGCATGTATGAGTCTACAAAAACATACTATAGTAGAATGGAAAAGAAATAAGATAGAAAAGGCTGATTTTACATCTTGGGCACTGGGCTGTGACAGAATGACACATCCACAGCCTACAGAACAGTTAAAATGAAGACGTGCTGAAGAAACCCACTACATAGCTGCGTATAAAATCATCAGATACCATTTCTACAGCATGCTTCTATGATAACACAACTTCATTGCATAGTAAATCCCTATCTGCTAATTGCCCATTATCCTTGTTCTACAATGAAAAAGTATTCGCTGAC
The DNA here is from genome assembly GCA_036250615.1 of Ptychadena robeensis. Lineage (NCBI taxonomy): Eukaryota > Metazoa > Chordata > Amphibia > Anura > Ptychadenidae > Ptychadena > Ptychadena robeensis. Next base: position 61,662,337 of record CM070037.1, on the reverse strand, counting down.
ATTGTAGGTATCACAGGCATACAAAGATTTGACCCAGTATCAGCCTCTTTTAGTCAATGTACTATAGGGCTGAAGTGTAAAAGTAAACAGCAATACAAAAAGCAAAGTAGATCATGTACAAGGAGCATAGATTTGGAGAAAGTTCAATAACAGGGACAAATGCAGAACAATTGGGGCTCAGGGTGCATGGGTTGATGTTGCTTGCTATCAGACTGAGGACATCTTGTGGCAGAAGAAAAATACTACAGGAGAAATCTCTGTGTTACTATGAATATTATTTAAGTTAATTGAATTTTATTATTTTGAGCTCATTGATGGAGTTCGTATTTAGGAAATAACTAAATTAGTAGAGTTTCGTACCATGTTAGCCTAAATCTATACAGAAAGTTTGGAGTTTAAGAGATACCCTTTTTTTTGGTAATTGAAATTATTCATTAATGACTGCAGTTAGCCAATAAAGGGGTATCACTTGAACTCCAAAATTTCTGTAGGTAAACCTAACAAATCATAGAGCCACTATTTATTATTTAAGCAGCTATCATTTAAAGTAATACAAGCAGTACCTAAGGTTCATCATATTGTTACTGCATTACATATCAAAAAAATATTTTAAAAGTTTATTGTATTACATTAGCCATTGGGATTTGTGTAAAATCATGTCACACTATTATATTTGCAACTTCAGTAATGAAACATGAACCAGTAATGGAACATGACTTTAGTAATGGAACATGATTTCTTATTTTTACAAGAATATTATACAAGACTTTCAATAAGCTTAAGAAAAACAAATAATAAACAAAACTGAACAATATGTTTAAATGAAATAAAAAAGGAAATACATAATAAGTTAATAAATAGGATCTGTATCGATCAAAACAGGTATTTGGTAACAACCACATTTGTAACATTGTAAATTAACACATAAATTCTAAAGGACCATCAGCATTTCTGCCTTCTGTCTCAAATTCCAAGTTCTTTTACATCAATTTACCAAGTATTTCTAAAAAGTTCTCAAAACTGAAGCAATATTGCAAGTTTAAGAGTTAATAAAATTACTTTTCATTTATTTAATCACAAAAATCTTTAATTAGCAGATAAACATTTTTGTGCAGAGCGCTTTCACCACATGGCTTGTAAAGCATGCTGATCTTCTAATAAAAGAGCCTAGCACTGGCATCTTGTTTACTGACTAGCTAGGCATATGTAAAGATGTGTGGGAAAAAGAGTTTAACCACATTTAGATCATAACCGCAATGATGCCTAATACAAGGACACCAAAAGGAGAGTTTAGAATGCTGTTATTGTGTTCAAGTTTGCGCTATGTTTTACGGTATGTTAGAGGTTCTACCAAGCAACAGGAGCTCCAACCCCAAAGTACAGTTTTTTTTTTTTACCCTCCTTACTCTTTAGCATGTGGTTATCTGCTTCTAAATTATCTAAATTATAAAACCATAAGGCCTAGTCTACACTGAGAATTATGGATATGCCATCATTATGCATCGACAATGCCCAAGGGGGTTTGCTGGTCCAATTTGAAGTTTTTCGATGTTTTTAGGACTAGTGTTGAGCTCGAATATTCTATTTTCGAATATTTAGCTTGAATATCGCTATTTCGCGAATATTCGCGAATATGCAATCGGATATCCGACGCGATTGCGATTTTTCCGTGATTTATCGCGATTCTGCGATCCCATTCATTACAATGCATCGCGATTATATAATCACGATGCAATTTTTTAAAACGGAAATGACGGATATTCTCCCTGTCGAATATCCGAGCTCCATTGACTTGCATGCATTGCGCATATGTGATCGCAATTGCGATTTGTAGATCGCAATTCATGTCCACAAGTGCGGATATTCGAGATTACGAATATGGAATCAAATATTGTGGCGGATATTCGCGAAATTACGCATATTCGAATATTGCCTAGTAGCTCATCACTATTTAGGACTTGTGAAAGGGGCACATTATTTTACTGCCTCCTTTACTCCTTATGGCTCTGATGCAGACAAAATGATAAAAAACGTGAGTGCATTGTAGGCATCCTCTGACATGAGCACTAATTTCTAAGTGACAAGGCCTATGAGACAAGCACCGCAAACAATTGGCCAAGTCTTCCATACATTTTTTTACCCGTTTAAAGAGCATAGTGTAAGTGATAAGGCCTGGGAGTAATGGACGTGTCAGCATTACGTGTCCATGACGCCCAATGGGTTGCTTGGCTGTGCTGTTGCTTCGCTTTGCAATTTACACAAATTGTGCTATGACGCATCTATGGTAACCGGCATATCATAGCTCATTAAAAACAAAAGGCCAATAACACATAGTGTAAACAAGTCTGAACATAGCCCTTGTGTTGCTGAAAGCCTTTGAAAGCAGGGGAGACAGGGAAAGGTCCAAAAATAAAGAAGATGTTGAAAACCTCAGAGCTTTGTTCAGACTCTGACATGCTACGTGTAATGCAGACCTTATCTGCCATAGTGAAGCATCACAGAAGCATCCAGCGTTTTTGGTAGGTATACCAGACCCCCCTTTTCCTGGGAGATTACAGGGATGACATTATTTTAACCTGGTACAATAAAAATTAGGTATAAAAATTAATACTTCCCTTGGACTTTCTGATTTGCCTTTTTATACCTAAACCAAAAAATGTTATACCTAAACCAAACCAACAAATCAAGTTAAAAAATGATTGCTTGGGTTGTTGTGTTCTGATCCTTTGCTTTTCTTCTGCTAGCCAACTTCTGTAACTGCTGATGAAATGGGGCTGCTCCCATTGTTCATTACTGTAAATACAATGGCAATTTGTTTTTCTGGTTGTGCTAATCTCAGAGCTGCCCCGATTTCTGATTTATACTAATATGTGGTTTACTAGGCTCCCAGTGTTTCACCAATACTATATTCTTTCTTAAACAAGCTTTTGTTAGACTTCAAAATTTATTTTCATGTTCTGTTACGTTATGTTATATAATAAATCACAGCAGTAGACTGCCAAACGTTTGTCAGTCAACAGATATACATTCAACATACCAGAGTAGAGCTGAAGATCCTTTGGGATCTACAAGTAGGTTGTCTGAAGTCGGTGAAATGCTATGGTAATGTTGCTGAAACAGCTGCTCCTTTGACTAGTATTTGTGGTCTTAAAGTGTGCAACAACTGGAAATCACCGGTAGTACCCACACTAGGGGAATGGGTCATGCAAATGCGCCATGTATGTGAAATGGAGCAGCTCCTCCATATTAAAGCGGACAAATTGTCGCGATTCAACAAAATGTGGCGGTGGCATTTATTCACGGACTCGGATGAGTGCAAAGCACTCCTGGTGCCTGCCGGTTAGAGGTTGTTCTCCCTTTCCTGTGGCAGGGTTGCACTCTTGTGGCATCTCTGATTCCCTACAAATGTGACATGGTGTGCATGGGCCTTATACGGCCTATTCAGCAGTTTCTCTCTGGATCCTGACCCCTCCCCTACTCTCTTTTACCCACCTTGTTATTTATGTTTGATGCATTACATATTTTGTATTACATATTACCTTGTATTACTTGTATTACAATGTTTATTTCAATGCTTGTATCTCAAGAGTGTGGCGATGGCCACTTTTTGCATCCTTGTATGTTACTATGCTTTTGTCTTTGAAAAACAATAAAAACTTTATTGGAAAAAAAAAGTGTGCAACAACCTAAATAAGAAAGCAAATTGCACACAAGTGTATCTTAATTGCGTATACCCAGAAGAGGAGATGGTTAAATGATAACAGGATGAGTGAACAGAAGACAGACTGGAAAACATTCAAGATTCCATCACTGCACATGTAATTCTAATAAAACAAAAGGTAACATGTTGAGAAACATAGAAGACATACTGAAGATCTAGCATCTGTGACCTATGCAGACACATCTGTAGGTAAGCAAGTTACACAAATTCTAAATAATTCATCAGGAAGGAGTAGGATCGAATACAAACAGAACGCAGAGTGGATGAGAGAATGAGGAGTGTAAAGCAACAAGGAGTGTCTGACTGTCAAATGTGTAGAGATCAGGTCAAGTTGAAGGCAGAAGTCACATTTCACATGACAGTGAGGACGTCATTGACCATTTCTGCAGCAAGCAGCACAGAAGATAGGCAGAAGGATGTTCAATAAGGAATTCTAGATGAGTAAGCGTATTGACGGTAGAAAGAAGGAGAGCAATACAGATTGTAAAATCAAGGTAGAATGAAATCTTTTGTATACAACCCTACCATGTTAAACAAAATGCATTGATTGTTTACCAGGTTTACAGCAATATAGTAGTATAGCAGTAATATCCTACAAATATATAATGTACTGTAATAAACAAACTTTATTTACAACAATAAAATTGCATTATTATCAACCTTACATACAAATGTCTCCTAGAGTCTAGGTGAAAGCACCAGAACAAACCTAAATGACTCAAGGACTGTTTTTATGACTAATTTATGGAAGGTTTACATAAAAACATTTGAGTATTCACTTTAATTATCCCATCATTTTTAGGTAAATAAGGAGACCTTGATCTTTTTTATGATATGATACTTGAAGTTGTGTGTTAATATTCACATATTCTATTTTTCACGCCCATTGTATAGGATGCACCCTACACAGCAAAGCATCTAATGCCTGAAAAATATTTCAGGTTTTCCCCTCTTATGGTCAGAGCTCTGTGCCTTAAGCGGCAGAGAGGGGGTAAAGGAGGTGGGGAAGCTGCCTTTGATGGCTATCCTGCCTCCAGCCCCAACAACAGAGCTGTATGTGAGCATCCAACTCTGTTACTGCTGTTTTATGTCAGTGGGCTCCAGCTGCCTGCTGATAAAAACAAAGCAGTACAGATGAGTCAGACAGCTCCTGAGCCTCCTGGGCACTTAGCCAAGTGAGTAGCCGTGCCTTTGCACCATAAGACGCAGCCATTTTTTCTCCCTGATTTTGGTGCGAAAAATACGGTATATAATGTCCTGGCCTGTAGATAAATAATATATATGTCGGTAGGTGCAACTGAAAAGAGGGAAGTATAAACCAAAATCTAAATTCACCTGGTCACTCGGGGTCACCTGTTTGCCCCCTGATACTCCCCTGAAATTTACTAAATTAAACCAACAAGTAATGTTTAGAAAAAACATTTCACCTATTTTACATTGTTTCACATTCATGAAATAATTATGATCACTACATGTATTATAGACAGAGCCAACCTAATGGTTGGTTTACCTGGCAGCCACACATGTCTTATTTGGAATTAGGGTGTCCAGCTACCTAAAGAATATTTTACTACATGGCAAACGCCAAAAAGTTGTATTTTGGGGGGTTAGGGTAACCAGGAGTTCACTTAAGGGCTCATTTTGGACTTAAGCACGCTTGTGTTGCATTGCAGAGCTTTCAAAATGTTAAAGTTTCCACTCTGCACACAAATACACAGCAATGCCATATGCATTTTCTCCTAAAGTCCAAAAGGATTGATTATAAAAAATGCTGTGCGTTGAAGTCTGCTTCTGCTACATTCCTAGCCATTCACTGGACTACTGGATAACAATGCAAACACTGCAAGGGGCACAAAGGTATCCAGAGTAGCATAACTATTGATATACAATTATTAGTACTACTGGTATATCTTTGATAATCATTTGTCATATTTAAAGAGAGGTGATACCCAATTCAAAACTCAGTGAGAAGTCAAGTCTTAAAAACCTAACCAGTTGCCTAATTCATAATGTCTATCATATCTTGCTGTGGTACAAGCTAACTTTACTGGTGCAGAAGACCAAATACTTGTTCTGCAAACAATTGGTGTATAAACCTGTTGCTTTCCAAGAAGAACCTTTTGAATGACTGAAATACATTTTTTTCATGTATTGTAAAGCCTAAGTGTTACCATCCTGCCATAGAAATTCTAGGCTATTTACATAGAAATCAGTGCTCATTAACAGACCAATAAATGAGCAGTTCCTGACAATAATACTTCAGCAACTGTTCAGTGAAATGTACCTAAGCAGTCTTGCAGTCTTGACCATATGCACCTGATCACAAAGATTACAGCACACGGAGAAAAAAGGAAAACCTGGCTTTTACAGAAACATAATCACCATTGCTTAGTGAAATTAGAAGACCGACTGGAAAATGAGTTGAAATGAACCGAGCCCAGGAAACTGCAGATGTCATGTTTGGTACCATCTGGGAGATGTGAGAGTCTCTGGGATACAGAACATAGTAAGTGAACTTTGGAAAGCATCTTTGTGTGTTGGCAATGTAGCAAAACAGCAATCTCCTGTCTGACAATGAGAGCAACTGAAACAAACACATCGAGTTGTTGTAAACCAATCTCAGCTGCCAGATGTTTGGGCCTAAGATCTAATGTCTGTAATGGAAGTAATAACAGAAAATGTGAACATTGGCCTCTGTGGACTAATACGCATCCCATGGGTGACCCCAACACAAGAGTACTAATTTGATTTCAATTCAGTAAAATAACTTTTCAGAGGTCGGGTCCATCCTAAATCCTGATATTACACTGTAAGAGTTCCATGTCTTCATAAGATCAAATGTAGTAACATAATTTTGGTACCAGTAAGACTTTGAAAGCTACATGTCAACGGGCTATTTTTATTTTTAATGTGGATAGCCAAGATCACAAATAATATTCTAGAATATCATATTAAAACAGAAAAACAAAAATACACAACTAACAACAACTAATGGGATTTTTGTAGTGTAGTTTGTAGTTAAACATATAATTAAGTTGTATTAAGGCTAAATTCAAATAGTTGGTTTCATAGTCACCTTTAAACCAGAGTCCCACCTCTGTGTGCAGTGGTTGTGCAAAGTGCACAAGTGCTTGGACGTCAAATGCTGACAACCTTCCCATGAAATTCTCATAGTCAACTGCCCAAAAAGGGACGTGAAACCTCAGCAGGTTTCTAGTTAACGGACAGTGGAAACCTCCTGTGCAATGAGAAAATTAGTTTAATTTCAGGTTCAATAAAGAATCCGCTTTCTAAATTTTCATTGACCCATTCCTATACCACCATTATGTGGCTGCCATACCTTAAACGGTATAGATAGTCTTCAATCTTTATATCTGAGATAACCACATACACATGGAAGTACTGCCTTTTAATCAAGCTGTTTCCAGTTATTGCTGTTATTTATCAAAATAAATACATGTTTTCTTAATACCAAATTTCTTTTAGATGGAAATTTCACTGGATAAACAAGACAACAAATATTACGTTGCATAACAGAGTTTTCTTAAGCTGGCCATACACTGCTCTTTGAAGAAACAGATTAGAGCAACATCGGGCACCGTGTGCGGTCATGGCACCCGATGTTACTCTAATCTGTTTCTTCATTTGAGCCATCCACGGTTCCTTCAGGCACGATCAACGGATCCTGCTCAAAGGAACTCGACCAAACAGGTTTCCAACATGTGGGAAAACCTTGATGAAAATCCATTACATTGAATGAGGACTGCGAGTCAATATCCAACATAATGGACGGGCTGACGGCGGGACCATCCAGTGCTGACCTGTCAGAGATCGGAGCCCCGGCAGTGCAAACTTTACAATCTGCGATGCTCCGCTGGCTCCCATCTTCTTATCTGGCTTCTGCACGCAAGCCGATCCCCCAACAGCCCCCCCCCCCCCTCCCGTTTTATCATTCAAATTATATCTTTTACTTTTTTTTTAATGTAATTTTCTTACCATAATTAAGTGTTTCAAACATTATTATATTCAGGATGTCTATTAGACCCTTGTACCGACATATTTTGGGAAGCTACAGGCCTACAACATAAAAACAATTCCATTTAAGTCTATGATGCAGTTTTGGTACAGAAATCTTGACCTCACAAGAGTGCTAGGGAGGTTAATCTATCACATCCATGTCTTTGGATAGAAATCAAAGTGCTTGAGGGAAATCCACACAAACACCAGAAAGCAAACAATCTCCAACAGTTAATGTCCTAAACAACAAAACAAACATCTGGAATTCTTTCCACCATGATGGCCATGCATGACGAAACCTTAGCCATTTCTGAAATGACAGTTATCCTGTCTTGGACCAGTTTTAAATAGTGCCAGGAAGATTGAAGTCCAAGCAGTCAGCTTAATACAAAGTTCAAACACATATATCTATCAAAGGATTTGTAATATTGTATTGCAATTTATATGATTAATATATGTCTCTGTGATCACTGTGCTACTTCCACATTTAGAATTATGTATCTAGATGTTTTGTTAGAGCTGCAATCTAAATGTCCATATATATTCCATTCCAAATTATCATACAAATTGTATTTAAGTGTCATAAAGGTCAAATATTTTGTTTGTCAATAAAACTCATGAATGGTATTCTGTCTCTGGGCTATTTTGCTCATTGAAATCAATCTGGCACTAGTGATGAGCGACTAGGCAACATTCGAATTTGCGTAATTTTGCGAACATACACCATAATATTCGATTCCCTATTCGTAATCTTGAATATCCGCACTTGTGGACATTAATTGCGATCAAAAATGCATGCAAGTCAATGGAGCTTGGATATTCTAAAGGGATCGCGAAAAATTGCAATAAATCTAAAAAAATCGTGACCGTGTCGGATATCTGATGATATATTCGTGAATATTCGCAAAATGGCGATATTCGAGCTAAATATTCGAAAATCGAATATTCGAGCTCAACACTATTTGGCACGTCTGTGATAATTAGTTTGCCAAGTGAGCCCGAAAAAGAGCATGTTTCCATCACGGTGCGGAGATCGTGGGAGATCGCACTCTCCCGCGGTCTCCCGCGATTAGAATCATGGTGGGGGGAGCAGGACATCTTGCCCCATAATTATAAATAGATAATGAATGGGCACGGTTATAACTCAATGAATTGAGATATGTTTTAACCATGTATTCAAATGCATGGGCGCTGTCACCGCACTGCGATTAAAACCACAGGTGAAGTGAAAGCATGGCCTAAAGGAAAAACTACTTAAAAAGAATGTCCCACATTATTAGGTAGACCACCATTGTCAAGGAATATGGGAAAAAAATCTCGCTATGTCTGCTGCCAATAAACCTGAAATAGTTGACAAGGTATAAGAAATTTAGATATGCCACAAAATGTTAGGCATGATGACCAAGTCCAGACACATCAGCAAGAAGGTGGCAGAGTCACGTTTTGAGCCAGGATTATGGGGAGAGAGGTGGCCCATTTAGGGTCCCTGAAAAGTTAACTCAGAAAAGTATTTGGATTTTCCGACTGACCACTTTCTTCCATGGTACATGGTTCCATGGTCTTTTACAAACTTATCTTCATGCATGGTCTGTTACAAACTTATCTTCATGCTGCACAGAATATCTCTTCATCATTGGCTCATGAGTTCAAGGTATGCACGATTTATGAAGATGCTATCAAAAAAAGGGTGCTTTGGTAATATGCACTTTGACCTGTTAAGATGTCTTTGATTAAAATAGCTTATTATCTTAGTAAATACGATCTAATGCTGCAAATTCAACAAATTACCTGTTGTGCGTATTAATATGGAACAGTGCATCGTAAGTTTTTTATTTTTGGAAAAAATATTGTTATAATTAGCAAATAAGTTCAATAACATTGGAATTATTGGTTGATTTCGCAAAAGTATACTGACTACCACTTGATCAACTATTGAGAACAATGTGATTAGCATTATAATTTAGAAGTTTGGTGGAAGGTCCCTCATGGATTCCTTTATACAGCTCTATATTTCTGACATGAAACTTTTTTAGCTTTAAACACTAAAACTTTAGAGATTTCAAAAGGATTTATTGTATTTATTTATTTATATTTATTATTGTATTTAAGGAACTGTGTTGCTAGTTGAAAAAGCCACCCCAGCATCATGCTGGAAAAGAAGAAGAGGGCCACTTACTTGTATTCTTGGGTGGAAAACTATACATTTTAGCTCTGTAGTAGAGCAAGGGACACATATAATTTGTGAAACTTCCTGGTTAGTCAGACAGAGCACACTTTACTACGTGCTTTGGTTTCCACTGCTGACCCTTATGTTACTGGAAGACACACAAGCAATGTAGGCTTCAACTGCCAGAGATACCGCCTACAGCAGGGAACATGAAACCTAACACATCCAGAAGTTTCAGAAGGCAGGTATGTAACTGCAATGTGCTGACTAAAGTTGGTAAACTCTGTAATAGTATTTTTTTTCTCCTATTTCACAGGTTTTTTTTTGGTCTGACAGCCAAAATACCAATTAGTAGACTGCTCACATCTGGTGTACTCAATTCAACTTCAATCTGCATGATGCCACACATACACATATGTCAATGTATACACACACAATTAGCAAGGTCATGCACCAAAATAATCAATGCTTATCTAAGATACATTACTGCCTTACATAACAAGTGCAAAGAGTTTGAAAAAAGTAGGATCTGTAAAAGTATCTCATCAGAAGCAGGATCAGAGGGGGAAAAACAAGTGTGATACTTTCAGGACAACAAATTGAAAACCGAATTGAAAGAGAAAGTTGGGACTGAGAAAATGAGAGTATATTAGAAATAAATCAATTTCCTATTAACTGAAACCAAGCAGCATCTGGTAATACAGAACGTGGCATGTAGAGAATTACCAAAACAAGCTACTTACATCCTTTCGACCATTTCACAAGGTCATAAATAGCCTCCCCGCATCAAACATGCTTAAAAGAAATCTTGCATAAGTCATCATGATTGAAGGATTGATGAATGAGACGCATTTTACCCTTTGAGAAAAACAGATCTCATTTTTATAAATCTGAGTTTGTAACTCAACCTGCCAAATAATCAAATAGAGATTCTATGGAGCAAAAATGACTACATAATGGGGTTCTTTTTAGATCTTCTATTTCTGACCCTTTGAGTTTCTTTACCTTTTTAATGGAGGGAAATTGATTTTTTCAATAAGAAAACCTATACAAGCTTTATGCAACACTGAAGGGGACATCGATATTTTTGCAGGGTAAATTACCAGGATATTTCTCTGTTACTTGAGCAAATACTCATTATTTCTGTAATTTACTGGAGTCCATGCTCATGCCCCAAAATAAGAAATGTATAAGCCTTGTTAAATAGTCTGGGGTGACGTTCATGAGCTGAACAATGGACTGAATTAAATTACTGTATGTATTATGGAGATCTTCAAATTAATCGGTCCCCAAAAAAGGAGAGCTGGAAAAGAAATGAAAAAAAGTATGTTTTGTTGACTGACAGAGTGTCTGGGTTAATATTATGATGATGATACATTCAATGCAGAGACAATAGAGTTGGTCTTATAGCACATCTGCTGTTTTCAGGCCTTCAATGTCAAGAGGATTTAACCATTAAACAATTACACAAGGTTCAAACAGAACTAAAGTCCCACAAACTAAAATATATATTGTATTTTTTTATTATTAATTTTGGTGTACTCAATTCAACTTTAAACTGCATGATGCCACACATACACATATTTTTAAATGTAAACACACACAATTAGCATGGTCATGCACAAAACGTATAACACATCTGCTGTTTTCAGGCCTTCAATGTCAAGAACCCTTATCTGCTTTTTATCATTAAAATCCTAGTGCTGCTAGGGTTTGGTCTTCAGCAAAATCTTTAGCTCTAACATGAGCAATAAAATGTATTCACAACCTCCCGATAAGTGTTATCCCAAACACATAACCCTAATGCAATAACAATTAACCCTCTAAAGATTTAATCATTAAACAATCACACAAGGTTTAAAATATATATCGTATTTTTTATTATTAACTTCTGCGCATGTGCCATGTACTGTGCTTCCTGCTCCCATTCTCCACATGTTGACGGGTGGGGGGATGCAGCAGTGACAGGAGCTCATCACAACAGCACAATAGGTAATAAGTACATTAAGTACGCTGTCTATACTTTACATTGACATGCCCACCAGTGTAAGTGTAATTCTGCTTTACCTCCCCTCACAGCAATCCTTTATAGGGCACAAAAAGTATCTGCATAGATTAGAAATACTTCCTTTTCTTAAACTTTCTGTGAACAAGTAAGGAAACAAAATTATCTGTACATGCAGCTGGAAGAGCAAATAGGCAGCTGAGAGGCGCTCCTTCCATTCCTGACTGTGCTGTGGTGACACTCATGCCATAGGTTCACCATCACTGCTCTAGTATGACAAAACATTACATTTCCACTGCTGATTTTCTTTTTTGAGAATCTTTATGTTTTATGATCTTTATAGATCTTGACCTTGATAAAAAAAAAGGGTGGAATATAACGTTCTCCTCGTTCTTCTGGTGTCCAGAACACATTCACTGCTCCAGCCAGTCCATCAAAATGAAAAATGTAATAAACTATTGATGATGCCAGGATTGAACGAAAAAGAAGATAACTGACTGAATTTAAAGCGCCTGGTAAAGCTATTACTGTGCTATAGTTCATAACCTTTACTGCTTGCAAAAGAATGCATATGCACTAACTTTTTGCACTGTACTGTATATGGAAAGGTGTATATGTTTGACATCTGTATTCAAAACATTTTTTACTGGTGTTTTAAATAAAATGAATCACATTCAATTTGGTTGCTGTTAAAGTCCCCATAGTCCTTAGGGCGCTTCAAAGAGAATGTAGTTTTTCTCTTTTTTTCAGGTTTAAATAGAATACGAGGTGAATTATCAACTATGTTGATCTCTAGCTCTGCCATAGCTTACTATACATATCATTTTTTGAATTGGTTTATTAGGGAATCTTTATTTTGTATATTATAAGTAGGTTACAGCCTATATAGAAATATGTATATAGAGACTTGAAATATATAAAGGAACTGTGATTTTTCCATCGTTTCATCAGACCCATTGGATCATCCATAAGCCGGCCATAGACAACTAGATCCCTGGCCGCTTTGTAGCAGACTCATTACAGCGTGGTGATGTCACCACGCTGTGAGGAGTCGGGTACAGAACTCATTATGCGTTCGGCGGAAGCGCGCATCCTGGTCAATCACCCACAACTATCGTCGGGAATCGGCACATCTATGGCCGGCTTTGGAGAACTGAGATCTTCTTGTACACGTTATACACTTTTCTTTAGCGTTGCCAAAAACGAGATCTATTTATTTTAAAGAGAATCTATCCTAAAGCAGACAAATTGCATTTATCTAAATACTACATGCTAGTTGTTGAGACCATGGGAGTTTGTTAGAGATGGGATAGCAGACACAGGGTATGGATGTCACCTGCGTTCTGCATTAAAATATGGCAAAAACAGCTTTTACAGAAAAAAGCAGTGAAAGGCACAACTGTTGAGGCGCTTTATAGGCCGACAATCACAGGTGTAACTTAGTGTAGGCAGAAAACAAGAATATTTTACTGTTCTAATAGGGTGTCACCTACACTTTGCTGGCTTTGCTTTTAAACAAGACTTTGTGAAAGTGTGTCTACTTATCATATGAACTATTAACAAAACACTTCATTAGGAGCACCACTAATGATCTTACTTTTTTACCTGATATCAGAAAAAAAACTTGATTAGTTTGCAAAGAAAGTAACATTATCACTTTTTGCTTCAACAGCTAATTTATTATCTAACAACCTGCTCCCTGTACACAAACAGCACTAGATCACCTATTTACATTTACTTATGGCCGGTGTGCTAGCAAGAAACTATGTCTGAACTATACAGACCTATACAGAGTGCATTTCATCTAGCTATGTCTCTACCTACCGATCTTTATCCATGTATCTATCTATGTCTCTACCTACCTATATCTCTATAGGTCCCCATACACGCTGCGAACCGCGGCCGATTTTGCGGCAGATCGCGTGTCCACATGGTTCAACTGATCCATGTGGGCAGAATTCTCGATCGGCCAGGAAACCAACATGTCGGTAAATTCCCAGCCGATCCCATAACTTTGGATGGAAATCAACGTTCCTATTCAAAGTAATGCCCGCACACAAAGGGTGCCTGGACGATTCTCGGCACTCATGGCTGTGCATGATGACATCCTCAAGCAAGGCCGGGAGCTGTTGATCTTCCAAGCAACGTGTGACGTGTGTGGGCACCTTATGTCTCTACCTACCTATATCTCTATCCATGTATCTATCTTTCTATCCATCCATCCATCCATCCATCCATCCATCTATCTATCTATCTATCTATCTATCTATCTATCTATCTATCTATCTATCTATCTATCTATCTATCTATCTATCTATCTATCTATCTATCTATCTATCTATCTATCTATCTATCTATCTATCTATCTATCTATCTATCTATCTATCTATCTATCTATCTATCTATCTATCTATCTATCTATCTATCTATCTATCTATCTCTATTTATAGCCCCCATACACACACATCGATCCGCGGGCAATTTTGCGCATGATCTCCCACAGCTGGCCACTGGATCCATGTGGGCGATATCACAATCGGCCAGAGAGAGGCAATGTCCGTTTTTCTCTGGCTGCTCACATTACTTTGGATAGGGACCAGGCAAGAACACAAAGGGTGCGCTCCAATACTCTGATGACGTCATCACACTGCAATCGGCCGGGCTAGAAAATCAAAATAAATAGAGCCGGGCTAGAGAATCTAATAAATATAATTAGGCCGGGCTAGAGAATCTAATAAATATAATTAGGCTGGGCTAGAGAATCTAGTAAATATAATTAATTCATTAATTCAATAACTTAACTTTTCTGTGAAGTTCCAAATTAAATTTACACAGAAGGAATAAAATTACCCTGAAATCCTTTCGAAGTTCAAAAGACCATCTCCTACCCCACGCCTAGGCTAATGCAATCCAATAATCTGTTTACAATGGTGTTGTAAAGTAAAGTAAAACACCTGATACAAATTTTGGAATAAAAAGTAGTCAACAATGTACTCTATATATAGGAAGCTATAGGCATCTTTGAGGGGATACATTAGTTGACCATGTTTTTTTATTAGTTGATTTATTTATATTTATTTTTATATTATAATTATTATATTTATTTATATCAGCTGTGGTTGGATAAGAATGAATGATATATGTTGGGTATCATCTACAATCCTCCACTCTACCAGCTGAGCTATTGAAGGAACTATAAATGTTGGGTAGAGTACCAAAAAGCAACTGCTAAATCATTCTCAGCCTCATGCTAGGAACATTAAGGCTCAGTAAAGGTCATCAATGTCTACAGCAGGGTGGGAAATGCAATTCTGTTTTCATATGTATTGCACGCCTAATTCCACTAGCATCCCCCCCCCCCCCGACAACTACTTTTCTGCTAGCGCACCCCCGCTGTCTGCTAGCAGCCCATCCCCCCCCTCCCCCTTGCAACAACTTTTCTATTAGCAAAGCCCCACAACTTAACCCCCCATGATACCCCCTCCGCTTAACAACAACTTTTGCAATATGGCCCCCCTTAATGCTATAAACGCTCCTGGTTTTAATTTCCATATGTATTACAATAATATTACAGGCTGGCACTTAGCAGGTACATACATAACAATCACTGAGCTGATTTCCAATTAATCCTTTTTTTTCTGTTTTTTGAAAAGCTCTGTTTTTGGCTGTATTATGTTTGTCTTTAATAGTAAATGAAGAGATGTCCCCACTATAATACTGACAAAACATATAGGAAGCCACATGGTGGCTCAACCCATCCACACCTGTGATACCAATTCAGCATTAACTACTTACTTATTGAGACTTTACAACTACGACATTCAACAGCTAAGCTCCCTTTAAATCATCATTAAAGCCCCCCATACACCTTCAGATCACTCCATACAATTTCCGTAAGCCCTACCAACAACTCTGTAGTGCCGGGTGTTCCCTGATAGAATACAAAGTGATTGGAAGATTTATAAATATCCTCATATTACATGGTTTTGGTAGAAGAAAAGTTGATTGTACATAAATTGTATGGTTAGATTGTAAGGTGTATGGGGGCCTTAATATAGTATACTAAAGTACAGTATTATACTTTCTAGTATACGTAAATTACTGAAGATGTTTAGAATAATTGTAAACTTTGAAATAATATAGAACTTCCAATGGCATTAGCATTAGAAAATCATTAAAAATGTCTCACCGAGAATATCCTACTCCATTTAGAAAACCTCATCAGACTCCATTTAACCAACCTTCCCATGTGTCAGCAAGCTGAATCTCCGACATAACTTGGACTTATCTGCCATGCGATACATTTTGCTGACCTAGTTTTCACCTTTCACCACCCAGGCCCTCTATTTTAAGCTCTTATTAAAACAGCACAGGGCTCGCATACGGCAGCATATCACACAAATGATATATTAATATCCCTCTGTTGAGCTTACTGATCAGTAACCAATATTAGATATGTCACTGATGATACAGAACTATTTAATTACATGAAAACCTTAGTAAACTTCAGGAACAAGAAGTGAAAGAGCGTAACGCTTTGTTAAGTCACTGGAAATAATTGCTCATTTTTAAACCACTTTTATATGCCAACCTCCCTGAAATATTTACATAATCTAAAAATGGACTGACAAAACCCTTTATATCCATGTGAGATACTTTAGTAGCTTCTCCTTGGTCTTGGGACTCTGCTACAGGCAATTACTACTGTAAAGCAGGCCAAAGACTTTTCCTATTTGTATGCGATTCTTTTGCAGATTGATTGGGTGTGATGATGTCATTGGGGGTTAATTGTAAAGCCCCTGAACAAGGTATCAACACAAACAGATGCCTTTTGGGTTTACATTACAAAAAAAAGATAGGATGTGGTTTTTGCATAATTATACTCTAAAGTTAAATTCAAAGTTAACCTTACAATCTTACCATACAATTTCATTACAATCATCTTTTCTGCTACCAAAACCATGTAATATGAGGACCTTTCTAAAGGTTGCCATACACACTACGATAATCCATTAATAGATAAGGGACAGTCTGCAGCGGATCAACTGCAGAGTAATGGGATCCGCTGGGAATTTACCGTCATGTCAGATCACCATGCAATCCAACATGCGAGGGATTCCTGGTCGATTTGACCAGGTGGGCGCACCCAATTTGCGGCCAAGCGACTGGCGGGAGCATGTATGGCAGTTGATCGGCCGAAACTTGGTTGAAAATCGGTCCGTGTGTGGCTACCTTAAACCTTCCAATCACTATATGTTCTATCTGGGAGGCCACTATACTACATAGTTGTTGATATATCTAAAGGAAATTGTATGGAGTGATCTAAAGGTGTATGGGGGGGGCTTAAAGCCGGAAACACATTGCTTTATATAGGAGCTGTTCGAGGTCCCCCGCAGCAGTGTGATGATGTCATCATGCTGCTGTCAGATATCAGAGGAGCTGGAGACACAGTACTCCTGTGTTTCCAGCTCAGCCGATTCTTTGAATGGAGACCCATGGTTTACGGTCATGTCTAATATCCCTGCTTTCCAGTGTGATTGATTGGTCCCGCTCGGAAACATGGATGATATGGGCCATATCTATACGTGTGTACCCAGCTTATAATTTTGACTTGACAAAGTCTAACTCAACTTTTAACTCAATTTATGCCAAAACTACAAGTGCAAGCAATGTTGGTGATGATATCATGTTCAGGGGCTTTGCAATGAACTCACAAAGTCAGCTAGTAGAAATAAAAAAATTGGACTATCTCTAGTCAATAGACATACAGTATGTTGATGGGCCATAAGATTAATATTGCATGCTGCCACGTGTGTAGTTACTCAACTCCAACTAAGTTCTGATACAATCCAACACCATCATGGACACGACAGAAAAACACAAAGTGTTATGTCCAGGATTTAAGTATAAGAGAAAATCACACCAAGCTGCAACCTTCAGAAAGTCAGATGCTCATTCAGAGGAAATCTATTACTCAGAGTAAATATTAGCAAAAGCCGACTGGTAAAAGATATTGTCTGCATCACCACTCATTGATATAATATGGCAGAGCAATGATGTGAAGCTAAGCAGAGATAGGCACCACATAAGGCCTCCCCAGCCTCAGCAGGTTGTTTACTGTATAAATATTATCAGCACACAGCTATATGATTAAACACATAATCCACACTTCTCATTTTCTTTCTGTCTCGGGAACACACAATAAAACTAACATCGCTGCCTGAATTGTGCACAAATCCTCATTCACCAATACAGCCCGTCATATTGGAAGAGATATTGTCAGCATCAGAAAAATTTAGCAAAAGCATCGGAAGGAAAAGACTGGGCATTTCATACATTTATACTTCAATTATATTTATGTCTAAAAATATAGAACATGGAAATCCAGGAATAGAAGGTCAGCCGCATGCTGTTGGTTTGGAAGTTCTCTTTTCATTTGGAATATACTCTAAAGCCCCCCATACACCTTTAGATCGCTCCATACAATTTCCATTAGATCTACCAACAACTATGTGGTATAGTGGCCTCCCTGATAGAATACATAGTGATTGGAAGGTGTAGAAAGATCCTCATATTACATGGTTTTGGTAGAAAAAAAGTTGATTGTACAGAAATTGTATAGAAAGATTGTAAGGTGTATGGGGGGCTCAAGGGTCCCCATACACTTAGATTTCTCTGTCAGATTTCCTTTAGATTTCCCAAAACCATGTAATATGAGGGACTTTCTAAACAATCAAGTCTACCTGTGTTCAATCGCAGAGGACCCTATACTACATAGTTGTTAGTAGATCTAAAGGATATCTGACAGAGAGATCTAAACGTGTATAGGGGGCTTAAGGCTGGTCTAGTCTTTTCATAAAAATAAGGATCAGAGTAAAGCTTGGTGATATTTGACAGATTTCGGGGAACACTGTGTACCATGCAATCACAACTTCTAATAGCTGTGAGAGTCCTGAGGTGACACCGGTGGGGTGAAGGCACATTACTGCAGTAGGTCTACCTGGAGTATGTACACTGTGCCGGTACTGACAATTACTGGATAATTAAATATTAACATTCTTTACAGGAAGATAATGTGAAGACAAACCTCTCCCGCAGATAAAGTCACAGCTCAGGTCCTACCTGCTTCTAACAAGCTGCATTAACCGAGGCCACCAGTCTAGACACACACAAGCATGCTCTCCCCCATCTACACACATGACACTCTGGGAATGGCTGCCTTCATCATCAAGGTGCAGCCCCCAAAATAAAAGGCAATCACATGCCACACCTTGTCAGTCCTTGAAAAGTATGCAGCGATTATTGGCAAATCATTCCTCAATTATAACCCTATTTTGGCTCACTACAGCCATCGATCATTGGATCTCATTGCAGAAGAGTCCTAAATCACACCCACAGCCAAAAAATAGAACCCAGAGCATATATCTTCTTCTATCCAGGATGTAAAGAAAGGGCACCTTTACATTCTTACAATGTATAGCTACAACTTGTAACAAACTATTGTTTACTATCTGCAACAGTGTTATGTATGGTTTGCTTCAGTTTAATAAACAGTGTATAGGATAGTTCAGTTATTACTTATACACAGAAAACAATGTATAGCTTAGCCAGTGATTTCTTAAGGCAATGTATAGTTTAGCCAGTGATTATGTAAAGCAATGTATAGCTTTGTGTAATAATCACATTTACAAATGTAAAGCTTAGTCCACTTGTCACTTATAGCAATGTACAGTTTAGTCCAACGATTACTCATATTATATGTAAAGCTTTTTTGAATGACTACTTGTACAAATGTATAGCTTAGCCTAATTCTCACTTAGAGCAATATTAAGCTTAGTCCAATCTTTTCTAGGAATGTACACCATAGTCTAATACTCTTTTATGGTAATGTATACCATAGTCTCATGACCACTTATAACAATGTATAGCATAGTACCATAATCAGTTAAACCAACATATACCATAGTCCCATGACTAACAATGTATAGCATAGTGCCATGCACGGTCATTACAATATTTTCCATAGTTCAGTGATCTCTTTGTACACCATAGTGCAATGATCAGTTATACCAACATATAACTATGTATACCATGGTCCCACAATCATTTATAACAATATTTACTATAGTCTAGTGACCACTTCTAACAACTTTAGTAGCATAATGACTTATAACAATGTATACAATAGTCACATGATGACTTATAATAACATATACTATAGTACAGTGATGACTTGTAACAACATATACCACAGTCCCATGATGACTTATAATAATGTATACCATAGTCCCATGATGACTTATAATAATGTATACCACAGTCCCATGATGACTTATAATAATGTA
>CM070037.1:61628755-61640763 GCA_036250615.1 Ptychadena robeensis | reverse complement strand
CCCCCCCCCCCATGCAATCCATGTTTTTTGTCTAGTATGCCTGTTTAAAAAACACTAAATTTTATAATATAATGTAATCAAATTTAAACGGTTGCTTTGCTACAATCAACTTTTCTTCTACCAAAAATACATAATATGAGGAACCTTTCAATCACTATGTATTCTATCAGGGAGGACCCGCCACTACATAGTTGTTGGTAGAGCTAAAGAATTATATGGAGTGATCTAAAGATGTATGGGGGCTTTACCCGTTCAGAGGACTCTCTTTTTTTTTAACAACATTCATATTTTGACTTGCAATATTTTGCAAGCCATTAGGTAGGTATTCTATAAAGCAGAGCATCTGATCCTGTGAAAATACAGTGAAACTGCTGCTCTGTTGGTTTGCTCCAAGCAACAGAGCCACAGTTTAAGAAGGCGGGAAAGCTGTAATAGACTGCCTGTGATCGCTTCTGACTGCTGGCCCTACTGTGCAGAGCTTGTGAATGGGAGAGGGTAACTTCACCACCGCTCTTATAGAGAAGCATGTACAGATGAGCCCCCTGCAGAACTCTATAAAGCTGTCCATAGAGGGTTAGATTTGCGGCCGATTTCTCTACAGATCGATCTGCCGCGAAATTGACTGCAAATGTATCATGCCCACCTTAAATTGCGCCATAAATCTGCCCAAAAATCGATCCGCAAAATTAAGGACATGCCAGACAAAGGGTGCACTGCCAATTCTCAGCACGACTGGCCATGTGTGATAACGTCATCAAGCGCGGTCGATCTTCCGAGAAATAGGCCCGGCATTAAGATGTCCATGGCCAGCTTAAGTGAGCAGGCAGAGTGAGCCTCAGGGACAAATCAATCAGCACGTTGCGGGGATACGCCTAAGTGAGTGATTCGGCAAATCATAGTGGAGCCATACACTATAGTTGTCAATATCACTGGCTGGAATACGTGACGCAACGTCACTTCCGGTTTTGGCCAGACTCTTCTGCGTTCCAGATGCCGGAAGTGACATCATTGACGTCATTTCCGGAATCGGGAGAGTAAAGTCCCCTCCCTCCTATTTAGTTCCTGCCTAACATAGAAGGGAGTGGGCGTTACTCTCCCTAGTAATGTCCCACCCCGCACATTATCTGCACAAACGTGTGGGAACTTAGGAGGGAGAGTAATGCCCCTTTCCTCCTAATTTCAAAAAAAATTGCAATCGGGATTTGGCTGGGAAAATCACATAAAAAACGTGACTTTCCTGACCAAAATGGGAGGGTTGACAGGTATGCCATACACGGGCCCAATTTTTTGGACAATCAATCTCTGTGCACATTCCCGACAATTGCCCGGCAGTCGCTCTGCCAAAAATCGTGTGCTCCCACCTGGTGAGATTGACCAAAGTAATGGGGTCGGTCCGGAATTTACCAACATGTCACATCACCATGCAATCTGACATGTTTGTAAGTTCCCGGCCAATCCCATTACTATGTAGTAAGTAATGTCCTGCACACAAAGGGTGCCCGCTGATCCTTTGAGGGGCCGGCTGCAGTAGGATGACGTAATCACACTGCAGTCTGTCCCTCATCTATCGAGGAAGAATCTTAACATGTATGCCTAACTTTCTTAAGGCCCCCATACACCTTACAATCTTTCCATACAATTTCTGTACAATAACATTTTCTTCTACCAAAACCATGTAATATGAGGACCTTTCTAATCCTTCTAATCACTATGTATTCTATCAGGGAGGACACTATACTGCACAGTTGTTGGTAGATCTAATGGAGATTGTATGGATCGATCTTAAGGTGTATGGGGGGCTTTACATAGGTGGATATTTCTGTATCATTGTCTCATTGGGTATAATTTGTTTAGGAATTTACTGGTTGCAATGATCATTTTCAACTATTGTGTCTGTTATGGAGTTTATACTTCCACATAAGAGCCATCAACAGGTTTCATGTTTGACAAGTACATTAATATAAAGAAAGGATTACTATACATAGCGGTTAATGAGAAAAGTTTTTTTACATTTTTAAATAACTGTAAAACAAATTGTCATTTTGTTTTTATTAATGTTATAAAGCACATTTTTTTATAAAGCGGCATTTAATGTGATATTTTGATTTCTGTCATCTAGGTGCAGTGCGACAGATGGACCCACAAAGAATGTTCCGGTTTTTATGACAACGAGCAACCATTTATGTGCAACAAAATGTTCCAATTTTGATTGATGTACTATGTTGTGTTTTTAAATTATCAGGGGTCCTTAAGTAGAGGGGAATGGTGTTCACTAGCCCTCCTGCCTTCTTGTAAAACAAAGGACTGGAGATGGTAAGTATGATGGTAAGTATTGGGCACTGTCAAGGGACCCAATGTCTTGTTTGGTGTTTTTCATCCGAATTTCGCATATCTATATTCGTGCTTACAAATAAGCAAGATAAGGTTTGAAATCTGTAAAACCTACCATTGCGAATTTATAATAAAAGATTTTATGAGTCTCACATTTCTCTGTTTAAGTTGTGGTTGTTGTAAGTAGGGGTGTGGGGGTTTTTGGGGTGGGGGAAGGGTTTTTTGTTTTTTTTTGAATCAATGGTGAAGCACAAATTAACAGGGGTATGTGCTATGAATTAATCTGTCAGATTTTGCTCCCCTATCATTGCAGTCTATGGGAGACCAGGGGAGCACAAATTAACAGGAGGATTTGCTATCAATTCACCTGTCGGATTTTGTTCCCCCCATCATTGAAGTCTATGGGAGCCCAGGGGAGCACTTATCGACAGGGGGATTTTCTATCACTTCATCTGTTGGATTTTGCTACCCCCATCATTGGAGTCTATGGGAAACCAGGGAAGCACATATCATCAGAGAGATTTTCTATCAATTTATCTGTCTGATTTTGTTACGCTATTATGGGAGTCTATGGGAGACCAGGGAAGCACACATCGACAGGGTGATTTTACTATGAATCAATCTGTTGCATTTTGCTCTCCCTATTATGGGAGTCTGAGGTGGGGTAAAGTAGGATAAATATCAATTAAAAGAAAAAACAGTAGAAAAATGTATAAAAGCAATGTATATATAATAAAAAAAAGTAAATTCAGAGGGCTTCATGGCAGATTAGACAGATCCACAACACCTGGCCGGCCGTTGTGGATCCATCAGCATCCTGACGCATTGGAAACAGGTAACGCACCCATTTGCAAACAATGACCATGTTATGTGATGTGTGCAATATATAGGGCACAGTATTGCTCACATGTCAAATACTGTCCCCTAAATTCTCAGAAACAGCACCTGAATAGCGGGCAAACCACAGGCATGCGCCATTGACACCTCACACTCATGTGCCTAAAGCAACTTCCATGGTTTCTGGGGCTGCAGGTTGTAGACCAAGCCTTACTGGGGAAGGGGAGGAGGATTAGGAGAGTAAAGCTGGGCATACATGGCTCGATATTCGCTGGGCTGGAGCTTCCTTGATAATCGAAGGAGCTCTGGGAGGATGAGCACTACTGTATCATCCAGCTCAGCTCATGCTTTCTGCTCCCCTAGACCTTCATCTATTAAGCTGTGGCACATTCAGATTTTTAAATATACATTTAATACAGGGGGCTTCCAGCAGTTCGTTCTGTCAAAAAAAGAAAGCCCTGCACTTTCACTGTACACTCTAGCTTTTAAATTAGGCGACCGAAGGGTTTGTCCAGCAATACCCACAATCAGTGAAGTAATTATTGCTAGAGACCATGACAAAACAAAAGTGAAATGACGACGCTATCAATTAGCATTTGACATTAATCCTGACCCAGAAATGATAATGGCCATTGATAGGCTATTGATGGTAAAACATTTTCATGTTACTGGAGAGTGAAGCCATAGCTCTGCATGCACTTTATGAATCTGATGTTTTCACAAATTAACCCTAAATGAAATGTTAATAGTTTTGCTGAACATATATGAACAGATCTGTTTCCTCATAAGATCTAAGAATTGGTGGGTTTGGCAGCATCAAACAAAACTTTTTGTTACTAAACGCTAACAGCTTTATAAGTTGGCTGTTGTTACTAGGCTAGGTTTTCTTATATATGTTTTTGTTCAATAAATTTTTCCAGCTTTGTATTTGCCAGCTCTGTGCTTTCTTATGTCAGATCATTCCAAAGAATTAAGCCTATTTGCCCTAGCTTATGAATTAATATGAATGAAAACATGATGTAGGTTGACAGATATGAAACCTCCAGTTTTTGCTCACACCGGAAGTCAAGCCAAACGGCCAGGAGACCTTTTTCATAAAATGAATGCTAATAGAAAGGATCATTTTATCCATAATTAGTGTCAATAACTAAATATCCAATAAATGTAATTGTTTCAGGACCGTAAATATCTTAAGCTAGGCACACATGCAGCGATTGTTGTAGAAAGCCTGATTGATCGACTGCAGCATCATATGATGGTATGACCCATCTTAGAACATGAGCTTTGATGAACAAATTCAGCCTTCTTCTGTGGTAGGTGAAGATGCTTGTTAGACAATTAATTGCAATTAATAAAAATAATAATAAAAAATATACCTATTTTGCAGTCAATAAGACCCTACTCTGTATAGGACTCACCCTATAAAAAGGAGCGTCTAATCCTTGTAAAAATGCTGGGAATGCTGGTATCAGCAGAGCAGGTGTTAAAGGAGGTGGGGAAGCTGTCAGGGGCTTTTCCTCCTCCTGGTCCTGCAGATCTCTGTTTGAGAGCGTCAGCATAGACTGTATGTGAGTGGGCTTAAGCTGCTGGCTCACATACACTGGCTCTACAGGGGGGAGATCTGTCCAGAAATCACCTGTATGCAGATCTCTGTATGTGAGCAGCTGCTTCAGCCAGCTCACATACAATCTCTGCTCAAGGAAGTATCTGCCCACTGGCGGATTATCCCTGCTTCTGTATGTGAGCTGGCACTGGTGCATTAACAACACAGAGTCTGGTGTTATCAATGCAAAGATGCTGCGGTTCACCCTCAGTAACAAGTAATGAATCCAATAGAACAATGCACATCATCAGGACATGGAAAAGCTGCACCCGAAAAGCATTGTGCACGTTTCATCATTTGAATATGGCGCATTATCACCTATACCTTAGCTGCTGCATTTCCCAGCATGTTTATACTCAAGTCATTCAGATTGTCTGGACAAAATAAGATAAATTAGGTTAGCTTATATTGTAGTTGGCTTATAGATCATTATGAAAAGGGTAGCAACTTCAGTATAAGAATTAAGTACGTAGTCTCTCTTACTGCAGTAGACAGTTATGGTGGAACAGGTAGTAACAGGAAGTTGGCTAAAGAATTGCATCCCAACTACTATGGTCACATAATCAGCATAGATACATGACAAAATCCATCATCCCATCCAAGACATCACTGTAACAGTTGATTTGACTGGTTTCTAAAGCAATCTGTTAAAGCAGCAAAACTATATGTCAAAATATATATACTGCAATAACCTAGATACAAGTAGATGTGCCATATGTTGCAAAAACAAGGCTGTAAGTATTCTGGAGATATACCTGCACACCCCATAATCAAATGTTCTGCAGAAAATGTATATTGAGAATATCAGGCAGTTGGAAAACGGTTCTTCAGCTGTCAGGTTTCATACAATAGTCGAACAAGCATAAAGATTCACACTTCTGTCTCTGTTAGTTACATAAGAATACCGTAAGGGAGGAATTGTCACAGCCATTTTCCAGCTGACCATCCTTGATGTGCTTCTGCTAAATTTTACAGAGATATCAATATGGGAGATTGGGTTAAGTCCACCACATGGAGGATTTAACAGCATTTCATGATGTGAGATGTCTACACAGCTTTAAACTTCAAGAGACTCATTTTGCAACATTTAGACTGTGGCTCCACTGATGCAGACAAAAAACACATGCTTACTGCATGTGGATTAGCTGCAGTTTACTTGGGGTTTGCAAGTAATTCATTGAAATCAGTGGTGCAGATGCGCATTTGGGAACACGGATTAGAAAACGCAGTAAACCGCAGCGCGCTGCCAAATAACCCTAGTGGAGCCTCAGCCTTAATAAAAATTTTAGTTGTATTCTATCATAGCTATTTAGATATACTTGTTCGCTATACTAGGTTCGTATGTTCATAATATTTCATAGGTTCATAATGTTCATTTCTCATCACATATTAAATGGGATTCATATGCCACAAGTCGTGATCATGCTTGCAATAAGTCAGAGATCAATTCTTAAATCTTTAATGCAAGCAAGGTAAGTATCTGATTTTAATAGGTAGGAGCCTTTCACAGTCTTTGTAAAATATAACTCAAATTTAGTGGGTAAGGAAGAGGACAAAGAGCCAGAGAGTGCACAGTGACAAATAAGCTTATCAGTCTTTGGTTACTACATCCATATTTTTTACTTTTATCTGAAGTCAAGAAGAGTGTATTTAGCTGTGAATTTGGCTGTTTATGTAGTTATTAGTTATCGGAATTGTGGTAGTACAACTCTGAGTGCTTTGAAAGCAGCACAATATACTTGCTTGTTTTAAATATTTGAACAGAGGTGAAAGGATTAAAAGTAGTGTTGCAGGCAAAATAGATATCAAGTTATTGACACAGGGCATGCTACACAAACTCAAAAAAAGTGCATGGTATATATGTTAAACCCCTTTCTTCTGCCATCATCTCATATTTTGCCAACAACTCATGTCTGTCAAAATGGCAGCTGGGAGTTGCTGTTTTAATTTAACAGCAGTAGAAGTTGCCACAGAGAAAGGTTTTTTTTTTATTTTGCGATATTTATAAATTTTAATTGCAATTTACTACAATTTATTGTAGTACTACAATAACAAAAACAAATCTTTTTTTATACCTTTTTAATGCTTTGTACCATAGTCATAAATGTAGACTATTTTCAAATAAGGCAACATTTTGTATTATACATTCAGCATTTTGCAGCTAACAATGAACAAACTAGAAAAAAAGATCCGATTTTTTTTCTTTTAGCTTAGTTACATTTTTGTTAATAGATGACACAAAAAAGTAAAATCATTTCTGCAATATGAAACAAAAATCACAGACAGTAACAATAAAAATGATATATATTTAACTTTGTTATATTAAGTTATTACCAAATTTACTGCGAAATAAACAGGACCATGGCAGGAATGTAACAGTTTCAAAACAGAAAACCGTACCACCCATTGTGCTTGCTGGGGAAGAGAAATATACTGCACACAAATAGCCTACAGAACTAAACAGAAATGTCATATATGTGTTTAATATAATGTAATGTATTGTATGTATTGTAATGTAATGTAATGTAATGTATTGATGCAATAAAGTTTATACAAAATGTGATTTATATTGTGTTAATGAACGTATTTAAATTATGTTTAAAAATGAAAAACCAGAGCTGACCAAAGCAGAGTGCAAAGGGTGCTTATTGGGGCAGCCTTTGACAAAGGGATATGAGTAGGGACAGAAACACACAGCAAGTATGCTTTTGCCTTCAGATGTTATTATTTGAATTTGCTGATTTGTAAAGCCTATAACCATAATAGCATCTGCAAAATTGCTGAAGTTGTAGAGATTGTGGGAATATTGTAAAGAAAAAGTATTGCTCTAGCTTGAGTTTTTTCATTAATGAAGTTCAAATTTATGTCAACTTAAAAAACATTGACTTGACTTGGAACCTAATTTATTGAAAAATTACATGCACTAGAACAATCATTTCTTTTTTCAAATGTTCATCAAGCTCCTTCTCTACAACTTCAGCAAATGTAGTGATTATAGCATGTTCGGGGGGCTTTGCAAATCACTCACAAAGTCCAAACATGAATTACGACAATTTTAATATCTTGACTAGCAAAGATTTAAGGTGGTGAAAATATTGGTGGCTTATATTCGAGTATATACAGTACTTTGTAAGGCTATTGGATGGCAATTATGCATTAAAAGATGAATATGTGTATTTGTATTCTTTATATGTGTAGTAAAATCAGGGCCGTTTCTCCTGCTATGCAAAGTATGCGGGCTCATAGGGCCCTGGTACCCCCAGAGCCCACCTGCACAAAAATATAGGGCCCCAAATGCTAGAAACACCCCTGAGAAAAATTGTTTAAAGCATTATGAAGTAAAATAAGGCTTACCCAAGTAATGGTATAGCTGTTTATTTGGATATACACATATGTGAACTGGTTGAATGCATATTAACCATTTATAAAGAAAACCTATTATCCAGTTGTATTTAATTTGATACATAAAAACTATTAAAATAATAAAACTAGCCAAAGGGTGTATTCTTAGAC
This sequence comes from Ptychadena robeensis, assembly GCA_036250615.1. Taxonomy (NCBI): domain Eukaryota; kingdom Metazoa; phylum Chordata; class Amphibia; order Anura; family Ptychadenidae; genus Ptychadena; species Ptychadena robeensis. The sequence continues at coordinate 61,632,479 of CM070037.1, read as the reverse complement.
CATATTCATATATTTGTGGTCCTCTAATCCAGGTTTTACTTTGGTATATTGGGGTCAACTTCAATCCATTTGGGCTAATCCTTGACTACCTATCTTTCTCTTTTCCTAGAGCCCCTCAGATTTATGGTTTGCCTTGTGATTGATGGTAGTTCTTCGGATTACTATCCACACAGATTTCATAACTGAAAGAAGCACTATTTGTAATTTCCTGCTTTAACCCAAATGCCAAAGATTGCTTCTGACTAGAATAGAGATGCTCATTGAGATGACAAAATTTCAATATTGCATGCAAATACATACTTATGGTATGCAGACTGAAACTAAGCCAACCAGGTGCTATGCTTAACTGGCACAGTTTAAGTCTGCAAGTCAAGTTTGAATGTATTTGAATGATGATAAAGTAAAATTTTGGCATCTCATTCACCCAGTTTCAACTTGCTATCTATAAAGCTGGGCATAGACATTTAGATTTGTGCCACACTCACCACAGTCGATCAGCTGCGTGATCAGCAGTATTATGCCCAGCTTAACACATAGAGAATGCCTCACAAAGCCATCCTGCAGGTTTGGTCACACTTTGTGCAACCCTTACCTGAATCCTGTCAAAGATCCAGACTATTAACATGAAATCTATTCCTTGCTTAGTTGTCTTGTGTGTTTAATGTTCCCCCTTTTCCATGCTTTCCCAATTATAAATTTTCTGCCTAAAAGGTTATTCAAACCTCAGCAAAATAATCTTGCAGATAATGAATAATACAGTAATTACCAGCATGGATTCTTCTGTTTGAGCATGAAAATCCTCATTGATCCTTCCTCGTCCTCAACAAAATGGTGATCACAAGGTTGCCACCAGAACCTACTCGAACCCTATCAAGCTCTAGATAGCAGCATTCTCCTCTTTACATGCATAGCCACGGGTAGTGATAGCCGAACTGTCTGCATGGATGTTTGCACTACTTCTAGCTGGCAAGCAGTAAGGGTGTTCGACCCGCCCCGTTCGCCGGCCAGAAGGAGCTGACTTTTCTTCCTCCGGCAGGATCAAGAGCAGTAAGATCCCACTGGAGGAAGAATCTTTTCACTAGAGACCGAGTAGAGAACCTAGTCTTGCAGTGAAAAGCTGGATCCGAAAACCGGAAGTGCTGTCAGTGACGTCACATCCGGCAATTGGAACCAGGAACTATGCATTCCAGGGTTTGGATGTGAACTGGGGGAAGTTCGGCCATCGCTAGCCACAGGTATCTTTCCCAAGTGTTGTCTAACAAAAGTCAGTGTTTATGCCGCCCACACACTAGATTGCCAATACTACCGTATTGCCTTCTTCATTTAGATATATGCACACACAAGAGATACTGCCATGTAGTACTAGAGAGAGCGCAAGCACATACTGGTGGCAAACTGGGGATCTCTGTATACACCATGCACAAGGCAGAAAGAACAGAAAGTAGGATCCCAAAAGATTTTCATCACTCAAGCAGTAGAAACCATGAAGGTAAGGACATTTTTAGGACATAGATCCCTATATGCATTATTATTAGGAAGCACCTTGAGTACATGAGCCCCAGTATACATTGGGTATATTAGTCTTTTTCTGACTCTTAAGCACCTTTTTATTGCTAAACATATACTTTGTATACATCTGAGATATCCATCTTTAAATCAAGGTGACCTGTATTCTCCAGGGTTTTAAGATCAGCATTTTGTACTGTTGACTTATGTATTTTTTATTATAAAGTATTATACATTACTCACTTTCACTTAAAAAAGTATTGTATGACATAAACATTTGAAAGTTTCCAAACACCAATTTATCAAGCCAATCTTGTTTACAAAAGGAGGTACAATGTCATGTTTGCTTCAGGAGTGTTTTTGCTTATTTATTTTTATTCAGAAGTTGAAATCTAAATGACGGCAGCTCCCATCTTTCTGTATTCTTGTCAGCACTTTAATTTGAACAGCATTTACTGCACCTGGCAATACATACATAGTCCATTATTCTGTTTGTTTCCAAGAAGCCTGTTTTAATTAAGCTTGGCTCACAGAGTAGCTGTTTAGTTTTAACCCTACATTTTATTTATATTTTTTTTGTATTTAAAATACCTATGTAATCTTTATCATGAAGAGAATTTTTTTTTCATCATTTCATCAGGTAAAGCAAAAAAAAAAATGCAACGCTCAATAGCTCAAAAAGAAAAAATTTAATGTCTGTCATCTGTGATGTAGGATTGTTTTCTAAAACACTCTATAATCCCACATAATAAGCTTAAACATTACTGAATTAAATTTTGTTTCCAAAAGCACATTCTGCTAAAGGCTAGGGTCCATTCAAGGAATCATAAAATCAATAATGTTATAGAATATTTAGTATTTAAAATGTTTTCTTAAAAGACATATATATTATTCCTTAAAAAGAATGACAGCCAACCACTTTATTACATACACTGCATAAGTGGTTGATATAAAAATGCAAATTTCCACCCCCTAAAATCAGAATGGTTGTAAAAAATAGTTTTAGTTTTGTTCCTGAAGCTCATGATGCCCTGGCCCTGTGTTAGTGTCAGCCAGATATCAATTCCCTTTCATCTCCACCCCACTGTTAACCAATAGACAAGCCCCTACTCAGTTGTCCCCAGTTCTTATGTATGCAAAAGATGCCATTTAAGGCCTCCATTTATGTAGTGAGCTGCGGGCGTTGGTCCGTCGGTCAGCGGGAAATTCGGCTGCGGGTCGCATGCGCCCACATGGCTCACATCTGCCCCACATGCCCGTAATTGTCTGGCTAATGCCATTAGTTTGAATGGGGACCAGAGTCCCTGTTCAAACTAACGGCCAGCACACAAAGGGTACTCACCGATACTCTGAGCAACGGGGTGCAGCATGATGGCATCATCACGCTGCACTCTGTCACTCATCTGTCGGCCCCCACTCGCTATGTGGGAGCCCACAAACAAACAAGCTATCAGCATCAACCGCACTTCAATGACAGTGCAGGATAGGATGAAACAGGTGCATAGTCAGGTACAAAGATCAGGGCTGGCAGGTTTCAGGTTGGGTGACAGACAAAGAGTCGTCAGGAACAAGGCACAGGTCACATCTAATAAACAGTAAACAGATTGCACCCAGCAGTTACATATAAGCTTTCATGGGCAGGAAAATGGACAAGTCAAGTCTTCGTCTCAAGGCCTTAACACCTACAGTATGTGAATGCATTTATCATCATCTTCCATAAACACCTGGTAAAAAAAAATTGCACTAGCTGTTAGCTGCATCTCCCCTCTTTAAAGAAGCTGCAGACAGTCACCCTGAACTCCCAGGGGAGCTAGGCTTCTGACAGGAATAGTTATAAGCATGTTCCAGCAGAGCTTGCTGTACTAAAACATATGATATATTGTTAATCACTAGGAATAGAACCACTGTTAACCCAGAGAGTAGGGTTGAGCACAAACATTCTCAAATTCGCGAAGAACTCAAATATAGTGCTAAATCTTCGTGATCTTGAATATTCGAAATTCTGGGGAAAGTACTATGCATTGTTTTCGCTATAACCGCATGTACAAGTACCAATTTTTACATGAATTGCTTCTTCTATGTTGTCTCATGTGGTGATAACGCTACAGCTTCTATTTTACATTCTGCCACTATATGTCACCGTAATAACAAATTACGTTCACAAAACTTGCATGTAGAAGTGCCGATTTTTGCACTGATGACAGGAAATCTAGAATTT
>CM070037.1:61599655-61616642 GCA_036250615.1 Ptychadena robeensis | reverse complement strand
TATCCAGTATGGAATATATGTGTGTCCTCGATACAGGCAATATGCCGAATACTTCACTATTTGACCAGCAGAGGGAGTTGGAGTTGCTTAGCCTGGTGCAGAGTAGGACCAGCTGTGTCCTGTCAGCTCACCTGTTCAGTCAAATGGCTCTCCTTTCTGGAACCAGCACTGTGTGTGGCTGGGGAGCTGTGTACCTGTGTGGTAACCAAGGTTTGAGCTAAAAAGACTTTGCTTGCTATGGATTACTTTTTCCTGTGGATTCTACTGCCTTGCTTGTAAATATTGTATATAGGACTTTGCACAATAAATCACTTGTGTGTTTCACCTGAAAATCGTGTTACTGTGCCTCATTTGCCTGCTGGGGACCCATCCAGGGGGTACCGCCCTTGCCGCTCTACAGCTAATCCCCCACAATATATAAATATATATATATATATATATATATATATATATATTGATTTCACTTTATGCACCCGTCCTACTCTCCTACTTCCTTTTCCCTCCTGGTTCTCCTCTTCTCTCCCTACCTGTTCCTCTCACCTTCCCTCTTCTTATCTCTTTTGACACTTTACTGTCACTGTATGAGACAACAGATACCCAAATGTATTATTGATGACTACCTGTATGTACCCTGGGCACTTTATTGAGATTGTATACTGCTATTCACTCCATTAAAATGAAGTAGTGATGAGCAGCATAGGCAATATTTAAATTTCAGATATTTCGCAAAAAATTCTACTGATATTCGTTAATACGAAGTTTGTGCATATGGCCACGCATTGTGATTATATTGTCGCAATGCATGGCTACAAGCTTGCCAGTGTATAATATCTTGAATATTCAAAATTGCAAACATCCACCGCCACATTCACAAATTGCAAATTCTGGATTTTTAGCCGATATTTGCAATTCAAATATTGATTAATTGGAGGACTTATAGATGTCATCTTACCATATGCAATTTTATCAAACACACCTGTGTGTGTTGTTTGTTATATTGTTTGTAAACATGCCTAAGTATAATCTTTTTGATTATCTATGTTCTGTTGTCTACTACTTAAAATTTTAATAAAATCTTATTGCTGAAAAAACAAAGTGGTCGAAATCAAGCTTAACATCGAAAGCCATGAACGGTCTGGTTGCTGATGCCATTGCATATCGGGCAGCGGAAGAGTTTCTTAATAGTGAGATATCAGCTATTCAGCACACACAAATGTGATCACAAAGAACTGACGTTTTTATGGTTTAAAGCACACATTTATGCACTTTAGGCCTTAAGCTGGGCATACACGTACCAATTCCTGCACGATCGGATGCCGTGCGCGCTCCCGCATCCCTTAAGGATCGGGTCGTGCAGGAATTGGATGCAGCAACTGATGAGGATTGGGCTAAAATCAGCCGTCCTGTCGGATCGCACATCCAACAGGACGGTAAATTTTAGCCCGATCCCATTAGTTCAGCCGCCCCCAGCCGAACTTATAAGCTGCACATAAAGAGTGCCGTCCGATTCTCGGCACTAGCAGGCGGGCGTGATGACGTAATCACGCTGCCTGCAAGTGCATAGAATGTGATAAGGAATAGACGGTAAATCGTACCATCTATTCCCTGCTTTAGAGTTTGCTTAGACCAAGATATTTTTGAGACTCTATCTCTTTTTGTCTATGTTTTACAACTCTTCAATAATTACATTTAGTTTTTTTGTTCTTCTACCATTTGCTAAGCTGAAATACTGATGCAACCTTGCTTATTATCTTGTGCTCTATCCCGCAGTCTATGCACAAGGTCACACTTGAGTAAGATGTGTACAGAATTGAACTATGTTAGATTTAACTATGTAAGTACAGGATGTCACCATACAGCAAATGTGAATTTGAGAAGTTAATAATGAAAATATTTTAATTAAGTGGCAAGTTATTAAAGAAATTATCCTTGCATCCACAATCACACACAGGGCTTTTGAAGCAGTGGAGACATAACCTAACTCTTAACTAAAAACTGTTTGGTTGTGTTTAGCAGGTTTCCACATACTAAGAGAAGGATCAGCAAAAGATATAGAAAGAGGGGGAGGAAGATCTGGGGTGTTGGAGAGCCAAAAAGCTTTTATCACAACCCAGTACATTTTTTCTATGATATTTCTTACAGCAACAATGTGTTCCAATTACTTGCCCAACTTCAACCTGAACAATGGCGTACAAATCAATAGATTAGTAAATAAATCCCTATAAGACTGTGGCCAGTGTTAAAGGAACTGACAAAGTGCAGCAAATGGTAGGCATCCTCAAGAGCATCTTTAATCACCCTCATTGGTTCTGCTTCCACACACATCTTCATTCTCTTCACTGCGACATGTCCTACAAAGGTTATGCCAAAGAAAAGGATGCTGGGAAATTATTAATGGTACCATTTATGGCACCAATCTATTCTGAAGATTAAAGCTACCGTGAATACACCTGAGACACTACGCACACGCTCATACATGCAATACCAAAAATACTAAAACAAACTACGTGATCAGAAATGGTATTTAAATGCATTAAGGGAGGGAAAAGATTTATAAGCCTTATTTAAATGCTAAACAAAATCCCTCAAGTTTAACGTATACTGAAACTAGCTTAGAGACGTATAATGCTGTAGCTGAAAATATCATTTTTTTCTGGTTCCTAATAATGAAATTCCAAATGTGGCATTGACAGGTGCGCATATTTTAAAAAATGCGTTTCTCTGCAATCTCGTTACAGTGTGTGTGATGAATTTATTAAGTGCAGGTGGATAAAAAAAACAATTTGATATATTCTTAAAGATCTAGACAAAAAACATTGGTATTAAGTTGCAAGAAGATAAAAAAGTAGATATCTTATCCTGTAAAAATCCAATGGATTTAAATATTAGTGCATACATTTGTCCCTTAGCTACGCTTTGGTATTACAAGGCCATAATTTTTAGGAGAGTTATTTGTATTTTACATTACAGACAGAAAACCTGGTGTAGGAAAGGTGTTAAAATACAGTAAAGGGCAGTTTCTTCAGGCCACATGCCTGCCCATTTGTTCCATTACGCCGCAAGTCTCCATAATCCCACTCATGATCATGTGGACCAGGGGAATACAAACATGTTCAACATAGATCCAATTCATCATCTCTTCGACTACCTCCCTTAAAATTTACTCTTGTACTATTCCTCTACTGATAGCAGAGATGGAAATGAAATTTTAACTACCGTATTTTTTGCATCATAAGACGCACTTTTTAACCCCTAAAATTGTCTTATGGTCCGAATGTGCGACCCCCGCGGCCGAGTGGTTGCACCATGGCTTCCTGCCAGCTGTCCCGGCACGGAGCCGGGGAGCTGGAGGAGCTGTCAGTTGAGAGATGCCAGCTGGTGTCTGGCTCTCCCATCTGTACTGTATAATTGCCTATGCCAGCAGAGCTCAGAACCCTGCTGGCATAAGCAATAAAGTGAGGCATAGATGAACTGGCATCTTTCCTTCTCTTCATCCGTGGAAACTGCAATCACTCTGCAGCTCCCACGGACACAGTAACAGCCAGCCGGAGAGGAGAGCAGAGTAGAGTAGGCCCCCCTACTCCCCCTATGAGTGTGGAGAATGACGTTGTGCTGAGAGTGTACTGCTGCTAGTGACTGCTACTGGCTGAATTGAATATTGCCTTCATTGAATTCATTGCACTAACCCAATTGATGTGAAAATCTTTTTTTCTGGTTTTCCTGCCCTAAAAACTGGGTGCATCTTATGGTCCAGTGCGTCTTATAGTCCATAAAATACGGTAGCTGATCAGTGAATTACTGTATTTTTCAGACTATTAGACTCTCCAATGTATAAGATGTACCTCATACCTCGTCTAATCTCCCAAAAAATACCTGCGGAGAACTGGTTGTTCTGGCAGTTGGAGCTCCATTGCTTGGCCAGTAGTTGGATAGCGAAAGCGTGACCACCTGACGCCAATTATTAATTGGCACTATAAAAGCACATGGTCCCACCTATTTTAGGTGTGTCTTATACTATAAACAATACAGTAGTTGCAGAGCCCCTGAACATGAGACCATCACCAAAATTGTTGGAAGTATAGAGAATGGCTGTATGAACATTGTCTTTAAAAGTATTGTTCTAGCACATGTAGTCTGTGCATAAATGATGTTCAAATTCAATAAAAAATGTTTTACTTGACTTTATTTATGCAAAAACTACATGTACAAAAGACATTTCACAACAACTCTACTATGCAGGCATTATTAGGTAAGTTGGCATTTCTGAACTGTACCTAAGATGCACTTATGGGTGTGGTGCCTTGCACTCTCTGCCATTGTGCATTATGAGGAAACTTCTGCAAGCAATGCATGTCTTAAAATTGCAGTGTCTGTTACATGGCAAACAGTAAGTAATGTGTGGACTGTTGTTGTAGATTAATATAAATCATGGCTAAAATGTGAATATTTTTGTACCGAATAAGTGTTGGTAATAGTTGTTTTGGCTTTTTTAAAAGAATAATTTTGGTTATTTAACTTAAACTGCAAATAAAAAAAGTTATTTTAAAAACAATATATTTAAAAGGTTACATAATAAGCAACAGTTGTTGAGGGTTTTTTTATGTACCATATAGACTCGAATATAATATATATTCGGCTTATATTCGGGTCAAAAAATGAAAATCGCTGCATTTTGTAGGTGAACTTTATGGGTGAATTGCAAAGCCTCCAAACATGCTATCATCACCAAATTCACTGGAGATGTAGAGAAGGGTTGTGGGAACATTTTGAATTTTTTTTTTATTGCTCTAGCATATGTAAATTTTTGTAATTTTCCCTCGCTGTTTTAGTAAGTTTGTCCAATGACAAAGAAATGAAAAGTCTCAGAACAGTATCATTTCAATGGTAGGTTTATTGTAACAGTGGCAGATAGCACATCAAAAGGAAAATCGAAAAAATAACTTTAAATAAAAGATAGCAATATAATTTTTTAGCAAGTAATTTTTTCGATTTTCCTTTTGATGTGCTATCTGCCACTGTAAACCTACCCTTGAAATGATACTGTTCTGAGACTTTTCATTTCTTTGTCATTGGACAAACTTACAAAATCAGTGAGGGGTCAAATAATTATTTCCTCCACTGTACGTGTAGCTTGTTTTTTTTTTTTACAGAAAAATTACCCTGAATGACTGAAATTATAATTTAAAGAGTATTTCTGTATTTTTTTTCTACCGGTTACTGGATTTTCCAGTGCTTCCTCTTTCTTTTTTGTAGATGATAATCTTAATTGGCAGTTTTTGTTTACAAATACGTTTTATACTTTTGTTTCAATTTGTGTACTTGAGTATACCCATTGACCCAGTAATAAGGAGATTTCCTCCATGTTGGCCATGGCATTATGTGACTTCATCATTTCTACTTTTCACTTTATTTTGAACTTTTACCCTGCCAGTAACAAACTTTCTGTCCAAAGATGAGAATGCTCAATGTACTGTATGCATGGGGAAGCAATCCTAAGACCAGAATAGTTAAGAATCATGAAACACAGTTTTCTCTATACATCTGTGTCTATCATTTAGAGAACTAGGAGCAATAACGGATAACAACCAATATAGGAAGTGCAGTTCAAATATCTGCACATTTTGCTTGCCAATAAATTTGACAAAACCTCAAGTAAACTTATGGGGTGTTGTGTGTAGAATTCTTATGAACAAAATACATTTAATCCTTTTTGGTATAAGACTGTATTATAACACGTGGAAAACGTGATGAGCTGTGAAAACTTGCACTGTATATGAAGGTATGCTGAATGCCTGCCAGAAGCACTATAGACAAGACATGAGCAGAACAACGTGTGTAACCAGAACCTAACAGGATTTATTCAGATGCCTTTTTTCTTTTGAATGGTGGCTGGGGGTGGGGTGTCAGCCAAATATAGATTTACAGTGATATAGGAGTAGTCGGACACATTTACTGTTTGCCTAAAGGCGAATCACAGAAGTTATATGTAATGAGAAATGAGACTGCATTTCCTGCTTTCCAGATTTTCCATTCTATAGTCACCTGAGGCATGTCAAACTGTATTTTTGGGCCCCATGTGGCCATATCCTTCTTTTTGACTCTCAGACAGCTTTAAAATTTAAACTGAATAAGACTAAGACCCCAGGTCGTTCTTTTATCTACATTGGCTATGATTCCTTATATATCAGCTTAATGTTTTAAGAACCCTTTTTCATAGATATTTACTGCTATATTTATTCAGCAAAGCAGGTTTATTTCATATAGTTTGGTCCATTGTTACCTTTAAAAGTAACAGACCAAAGTGACTGTCTGCACATAACCTGCCCCCCCCCCCCCCCCCCCCCCCCCCCCGGCCTATAGACTTGCCAACCCAGGATTCCAAATGGGTGCAGAATTTTGGCTTGTCAAAGCTCTGTTTTTTATGAGATTCAATGGTAGATGATATCACTGGCCCTTCAGTGATGATTTTAGGGTTTGCCTGGGTAATGGCCACTCAAGGCCAATTATTGTCACAGCATTGGAGAGTACACGCTCCTTCAAACCAAAAAGAAAAAGACAGCTTTATGAGGAGAGCAGTGTGTGAGCTAATAATGGGGACATGGGGAAAGAATGTCTATGTAAATGTTATATGCCATTATTAAAAGATTATGAGCTTGAGAAGGAAAATATAGAAAAAAAAGCAAGGACAGGAAAAATAAAGAGTACAAATAAATAAATGTAAGCTTACACTAATGAAGTGATGAAACAATCACAGTCACTCTATAATATCCCTGTGCTATATTTCTGGGATGTCATTGACCCACAAACACAAAGAGTTTGAAAACTCTAGCCTACATGATTAGTATTGAATTTTGCTTCTGGTTCAGTAAATTCTCTAAATCAGATACCACCTGCTATTTATAGCGTTCTTCCAACCAACTTAACACATTTAGGGACACAGCAAGATATTTGCAGCTCAGGTAATGTAACTAAAAGTACACGTTCATCTCTGAATGACATACCATATATTGAACATAGAAATATACAAGTTTTTGCAAACAAGACCTATATGCAATGCATCTCAGAATGTGTGTTGAAAGAAAGAAAGGCTTTGTCTTTATTTAATTAAAAAAAGGACATTGGCCTGGTTAAAATTCAGAAAGTTGCACTAAATTGTGTTCTGAAATGGTGAAACTTTATCAATAAAAACTTTTACCATTCTTTGTCCAATCTCTACTGATGCAAGATGATGCAATTGGACTGGAAGAAACATATACTAACATGTACAATAAGTAGTAGTGGACAGCAGTGTGATAGAATCATCAAGTGCTTAACCCCCCTGCTGTTCCTGATGGTCCCAGCTCATCTAGCTCTGCCCTGTCAGAACTGCAGTGAACGAGCTGGGTTTGTCAGGCAGAAATCGGAGCCATAGGAGCGCAAACTCACTACTCCATGTGTCTCTGATCTAATGAAGAGGCAGCTGCAGGGGAACAGATCATCCCCCCAATGCTCTTCTATGTAACCTGGCACTTCCGCACTGCCATCTTGTGGTTGCAGTGCAAATTTACCTGATAAAGTGAATTATTAAACATCCATTATCTGATATTGTGAGTTATTCACAAAGCATCTAAACATGTTATTATATTCAGGATGTCTACCAAACTCCTCTATTGACATACTTTGGGAAGTTACAGGCCTACAATGCAAAATTCTATGGTGCGCTTTTAGTACAGAAATCTGTACTTCAGCGGTTAAGGCATGATTAGCCACAATCCCCTTATTACAAAAACTTAAAAAGTAAATAAGATTTTATTCAAGCAAGTGAATAAATTGATGAGGTGACTAGCTTCTGGGGATTTTAGTGGTCAGGTAAACGGACATATCCCAGGACATGTCTGTTTACCTGACCACTAAAATCCCCAGAGGCTGGTCACCTCATCAATTTATTCACTTGCTTGAATATGCTAACATATGCAGGACACACAATATATATTAAAAGTACACATCCCTGTTAAATTTTTTTGTGATATATCAAAATAAGACCACATTTAGTAACTGCAAATCTGTCTCTACCTTCAATGTTATCTATCTACATAACATCAGAACACTTCACTACTGTCACTGGGTTCCTGCTAAACCAGCCATGGGCAAACTAAAGCCAGGGGGCCAAAAATGTCCCTTCAGTCTTTTAATTCGACCCTCTGTCACCTTGTTCCCTTCTGCTCATTCCCTTGAATAAGTGGAGATAATGCTTAGAGGAGGATTGTTTGGGTCTCCTAATGGCCGTAGTTTGCCTGCAATAGAATGTTTATGTTTACTATCAAAAGCCTCTATTTATTAATATCGTTTTATATAGTTTTTCTTTTTTTTTACATTTACTAAGGACACCTATGCTGGGTGACCCTTACAGGCTCTTGCTCCGGCCTTTCTGTCAAATTTAAAAAGCCATTATGGGCCACGAGTCAAAAAGTTTGCCCACCCCTGTCCTAAACGCAGAGCTGGTAAGCATCTTCAAGCAAAGGGGCATTCTGCCATCTTCTGCAAGCCCATCTTGTCACTTACATGCCCTCTAGAGTAGTGATGGTAAACCTACGGCACAGGTGGTAGAGGTGGCATTCAGAGCCCTCTCTGGGCGCCGAGCCTGACAGCACACACAAAAAGCTGGATGGAGGAAAGAACTACAGCTTATTGGCTCTTAATGCTGTCAGTTTTCTTCCCCTCTCTTCTGATTACACACAGCACCCCATACCCTCCACTAGCACTGCCAGCCAATCAAAAGCCTGGTGAGGGGCGAGCAGTAAGCCAAGAAAAAGCTGTGTGTATGTATGTAATGTGTAAGAGAGAGTGTGTGTGATGTGTGAGTGAGTGAGTAGAAGACGGTGAAAGAAGAAGCAAAAAAATATTTACAGGTTAGAAGTTGTAGTTCTACAACAGCTAGAAAAGGCAACAGGGCATGCTGGGTAGTGTAGTTATTTAGCAACTGGCAGAATGTAATACTTGCAGTTGTAGTTTCTTTACACAGCAAGTTGGGTCTTTGCCTTTTATGCTCTGTCATCAGCAGCCTAGGATTTACAGGAAGCTAAACCCCGAGTTATAACCCTGAGGATTTGTATATGTGTAATTTAGATTAAATTGCCAAGTCGGCACTTTTAGATAAATAAGTGGGTTTTGTGTTACAGTTTGGGCACTCTGTCTTTTTAAACTGCTCTAAAGGGTGAGTCAGCTTACAAGCTGAGCCCAAATTGCTGTCAAGACTGAGCACTACTTGCCAATACTTGGTGGTTTGGCTAAAAGACTGCAGAAACTATGACTGTATAGAGGGCTTTATTTTATGAACCATGTAATGCTGGGTGGTGGGGTGGAAGCAAAATAATGGAGTTCCACTTTATATTTGTATGTTCCTGCTAAAAAATAACAATACAGGGGGTAGAAATGCAGTAGAGGGATTAATCATCATTCTAAAACCTGACCACGTATATGTTGATTGAAGAGTTGGGGTAAGTATGCTGGGCCGACGGATATTAAGAAACAAGAAGTAAATGTAAAACCTACTTTACGGTACTGAAAGCCTCTGTGTTCCTACAAGAAAATGAACGCATGCCTTAAACCCAGGAAACAATTTTGTGGAACAGAAAAATAGACGCTTTATAAAATTCACTTGTGTACTGCGGCTTGTTAAAGGCTTGAGCCTATTAGTTTCCTTATTAGCTTTCTATAGTGCAACTGTTACCTGTTACCTTGACAAAACTCCAATGCAGGCTCTTCCTCTTAAATATTTTAAAGATTTATTAGCATTAAGTGGTTGTCGCTGGTTAATCAATTTAAATCACTGTCTATCAAAGTGTTTCAGTTACATCCTAACCAAATGGGTGTCATCTGACACTAAATTATCCCTCATACTCAGTTCCCAAAGAGAGATAAGCAGCATCTTCCTGCTCATTAATCCCTTACGAAAGCTAAATTTAAACTCCCCTTGCCTTCGTCTTTTTTCTGCATACAGTTTGTCCTCTCGTTCACATAGTCCTAAAGCAGAACAGCCGCCGCAGAAGACATGAATCTTCCAGTATGGGCCATGTTTTCCAGGCTATTGTTCTACAGCATTGTAGTCAATGTTCCATATTGCTGAAATATATTTTAACAATCAGTTTACTATTATCACCAGCTAATTAACATGCATCCATGTATAAAAATAGTGTTGAAGCGTGAGCAGAAACAGAATGTTTTTTTCTACACTACCAGACTATGAATGTGTTATTTCATAGTGATGCCAGGAAACAGATACAATCTATAATTCAGCATATTGTTACAGGGAAACTATACTACACCATTTGCTATTATTTACCATTATCCAGAAAGCAGTTTTTAATGTAAATCATATTACTTGTTTTTTTGCTGCAGAGATGGCGATTGACAAGTAAATTTCACAGCCTCCTGGGATCTCCACATCACAAATTCCAGAAACTGGAAAGATTAAACAAATGATGAGCAGCAGCAGCTGATCTCCCTCTGTTTATGCACATGATTGGGTGCCCCATCATCAGGATGTGCTCCCCAGGATAGTGATATTTGTTGTCAGGTCCATTTACTTTTGGTGGTACCCCTTGATTAGGTGACGCACATCTCATGTATGTACAAAGCAAGTTCAGCCTATGGACCACATTGTCAGAGTGGCTGAATGTATGTTTTTCCTGGATACCGGATATGCGTTGGGGTGGATCCTGTTTGATATAGGATCCCTTATCCTGACTAATCTCCTTAACTACACTCACTATCTACAACCACCGATATATGGTCATGTGGTATGGTTTTAGGGATACTGCTATATCCCATCTGTGTGCTGTATCCTGGTCAGCCAACAATGCTATGCTCTTTGTTCATAACCTGATTTTCGTTCATTAAATATGTTACAGATGTTTTATCTTAATACATACTGTTTGTCCTTTTTAACTGCTAATAGTGGCCGCTAAAGTCCCCGTGCCCTTGGAATTGTTCCAGGGGGAACTGTTTTTGGTTTTGGGTTTCTTCCTCCCACTGTCCAATTCCTTATCTGTATGTTTATTAAATGTGGCAAAAAGAAAAGCTATTTATCAAAAGCAACTTCAAGTGGGAAGTCATGAATGTAAAATAATGTAACAGTATAATTATGACATCAGCCATTTAACATAGGGAACAATCAGGGATCAAGTGAACAGACTGAGGGTACAGCTCCCTGCCTGCAGTAGATCAGAAGGGCAATGTATAAAAATGCACATACATATTTTGTTCGGAGGCTTTTTAAATAAGCAATCACCAATGAGAATTCTGGTCAGACCAGTCAGCTAAATGAAAATGTGCCAATTGTATGCATTAAGACTCTATCATGTTGTTGGTCACTTGATGCCTTCTTAAGGTTGCCTTGTTGGTGATCTGGCTTCAAGGAACTAAAGCTAACAGAATGACGACACAGATGATTTTTTGTAGTAGAATTGGAGTTATTTTACAGGGCTTTAAAATTCATCCACTGCTAATAAGATTATTTTCAACAAAATAAATGTCTTAAAGCGGACCTACTACCTGGGAGGTCATTCAGCATTATCTGGGAACTGGGAGCAAACACATTGTGCTTCTACACCATTATCTAAAACCACTCATCCAAGATGGCACTCCCACACAATTGTTCCTCACCTTTTACGCGTTTCACCCTCATTGTGCTTAGTTGTAGACTCTATTTTAAATAAAGACTTTTGAACTTTTACTTTTGAGTTTGGGAGTGTCATCTTGGATGATAATTATTTGGGATTTTTTAACAAACACAATTCTAGTCGATGTATTTGCTCTACAATGTATCACTATTTAATGCTCACCTCAGCCTAGTTATTTTTTGCCTTTGTTGCGATAACTCTCTTCTCTGTTTATTGGCCAGTACTGTTGCCAACATGTTGGACCACTAGGAATGGGGAAGCATATGACCATTCTTCATAATATAGTGCTCCAGTCATAGCAGCAAACTTTATTTTCCAAGGACCGTCAATTAACACAGAGCTAGGACTGCCAATGAAATGTGTGGGCAGAGAAAAGAAACATGAACCACCAATGGGGGAGAGGGGGGGGGGGGGGGGTTCTAAAATGCTAAATGTGCCATCAATGTGCTTACAGATCTTCAAGTTCTTTTTTAAACCTTTTTTTAAAGTTATATTTGTTCTTCTAAAACTTTCCTACAAAAACGTATTTTTCAACATTTCTTTGCTCTTATCCAGTACTATAAATTACAGGATACAAAAACCCTTCTAGCTTGTACCTGTTTATCTCATAACAGGACCTGACAAATGGACCCAAGAACATTATTTTAATTTGCTGTGGCTATTTCGACCTGATAAGTGAGTGCTGAAGTTTTCAAAGAAAACAAAGCCACAATAAAATATTAAAGTAAACACAGTGAATCAATGTTAAAGATGCCATTTGTTTTAATATCGATCTGATATGCAGACAAATTGCAATCCTTCCTTTAGTGTGAGTAAAAGATTACTGTTCCGTTCACATGTAATTGGCAGAGTTTTATTTTATGGAATAGAGGAACACATTTGATTAGTTGAGATAAACAGACTGCTTAGCTCTGCAATAACGGAGCTTTAGACGTCATGCAACTTGAGCTGGATGATAAGAAATTGTTTTTTGGAAGAGATCTGTATCTAGCAGATTCCGGCAAATCTAGGAAACATGAATCTCTTGTTCATTTGTATATCTAGTTTTACACAAGCAGTTCCAATGTATAAAGGACCTTCCTGTAAACCTTAGATATTCACAGTAACTAGACAACTGCCACATTATTATGAGTATACTATACTGTATGGTCATTTATTTACACTTATGCTATTTAAAATTTTATTTTACTATATACATTCACTGGCCATTTTATTAGGCACACGTGTCAAACTGCTCGTTGACGCAAATTACGGATCGGCTAATCACATGGTGGCAGCTCAATGAATTAAGGCATGTTGATATGGTCAAGACAAACCGCTGCACTTCAAACTGAGCTTCAGAATGGGGAAGAAAGGTGAATTAAGTGACTTTGAATGTGACATGGTTGTTGGTGCCAGACAGGCTGGTCTGAGTATTTTTTAAACTGCTGATCTTCTGGGATTGTCACGCACAACCATCTCTAGGGTTTATAGAGAATGGTCCGAAAAAGGGAAAACATCCTGTGAACTGCAGTTCTGTGGGCGCAAATGCCTTGTTGATGCCAGAGGTCAGAGGAGAATGGCCAGAGTGGTTCAAGCTGATAGAAAGGCAACAGTAACTCAAAGTAACCCGTTACAACCAAGGTATGCAGAAGAGCATCTCTGAATGCACAACACGTCGAACCATGAGGCAGATGGGCTACAGCAGCAGAAGACCACACCGGGTGCCACTCCTGTCAGCTAAGAACAGGAAACTAAGGCTACAATTCACACAGGCTTTGGACAAAACAGCATTGGAAAAATGTTGCCTGGTCTGATAAGTCTCAATTTCTGCTGCAACATTTGGATGGTAGGGTCAGAATTTGGCGTCAACAACATGAAAACATGGATCCATCCTACCTTGTATCAATGGTTCAGGCTGATGGTGGTGGTGCAATGGTGTGGGGGACATTTTCTTGGCACACTTTGGGCCCCCTAGTAGTAATTAAACATTGTTGCAATGCCACAGCCTACCTGAGTATTTTTACTGACCATGTCCATCCCTTTATGGCCACAGTGTACTCATCTTCTGATGGCTACTTCCAGCAGGATAATGCACCAAGCTCGAATCATCTCAGACTGGTTTCTTGAACATGACAATGAGTTCACTGTACTAAAATGGCCTCAACAGTCACCAGATCTCAATCCAATAGAGCACCTTTGGGAAGTGGTGGAACAGGAGATTCGCATCATGGTGTGCAGCCAAAAAATCTGCAGCAACTGCGTGATGCTTCCATGTCAATATGGACCAATGTCGCTGGAGAATAGTGATAGCCGAACCTCGCCCATGTTCGTCCGCGGACGGGCGGAGCGGACTTTTAAAAAAGTCCGCCGTCCGCCCGTTCGCGGACAGATTCAAATTCCCCACTGCTAGGCGGGGAATTAGAATCTGAAAACCCAGATGTGACGTCAGTGACGTCACATCCGGCACTTGGAACGCATAGTTCCTGGTGTGCTTACCGGATGTGACGTCACTGACGTCATATCCGGGTGTGCGAGCCGGCTTTCCACTGAAAGACCGGGTTCTCTACCTGGTCTTCAGTGGAAACATTCTTCCTGCGGCGGGATCTCGCTGCGTATGATCCCACCGGAGGAAGAATAGAGGGCTCCTTCACGCCGGCGGACAGGGCGGGTCGAACACCCGTACTGTCCGCCGGCGGGAAGGAGGGCGAACATGCTTGTTCGCGGCCGAACTGTCCGCCTTGCGGGCAGTTCGGCCATCACTACTGGAGAATGTTTCCAGTACTTTGTTGAATCTATGCCACGAAGGATTAAGGCAAAAGGGGGTACTCGCAAGGTGTGCCTGATAAAGTGGCCGATGAGCATATGTGATAATAATGTAAACAATCTTACCAGAATAAATTCTAATATCTTTTAAATATCTAGGTAGATGAGGACAGGCTTTGCGATGCTCATATGCCACTGATGGTGGTATTTACACTCAATAATAACAGGTAGTCAATAATCTTGTGATACTGGATGCCCAGAAGATTGGGTTCAGCAGAGCAAAGATTTAGTTTGCACTCAAACAACAATGTAAAGTTCAAGACCATGTCATCTTTGCCTTGGAGATTGTGGTAGTATCTCCCAGCAGTAATAATAGATAAGTCAATAACAATGTGATCTTGGCTGTCTAGAGGAGTTTAGCAATGTTATCTTACTACAGTAATGATTAGTATATGTAAATGAAGTTGGATCTAGCTCAATGCACTACTCAAGCATTCCCATCCCATATGAATATCAACACAAATAGAGTTTCCCCTCTGGTGGAACTTTAAATGGAATGCTTGAGACATCAAACATTCTATTTAAAGTCTCACCAGGGGGGAAACTCTATTTGAGTTGATATACAGTTTTGATTAGTAACTAATGTTCATCTGATCTTGGCTGCCAAGGAGATTGTAGTGGGTTTTATCTTCCTACAGTAATGATTGGTAACTAATGGTCATTCGCATACCTGTCAAGTATCCAGTTTTCAATAAATCACATATTTTTTCCCGGGATTTTAAATTCAGGTTAACTTAAGAAGGGAGGGGGTGTTACTCTCCCTCTTAAGTTCCCACCCTCGATGCTCGATTAGATGAATTTTTTCATTGATTAAACGAAAATCGAGAAATGCCCACATGGTACGATCGACGATAATTGTTCGATGAAGGCAGAAAAACGAATCGAATTTTGATCGGACATGTTGAAAAATCATCGGCAATTGTGCCAAAATCGTTTTATAATCCTTGATGTTTGTGGTGTTTCTCCTGGATCGATTAGATTAGATATACATAACATAGACCACTTCAATCTGGAATTCAAACGTTTCAATACCAAAATTGTCGATTTTAGTAATATTTTGGAATCGAAATCTCACCACAATCGCAAACTCAATGTGGGGTGTATGTTGATGCGATTAAGATCGATTTTCGATTAGACGATTGAATTCCTCGATCTAATCGAGCATCGATTGAACCTAAATTGAACTATGTGTGGCTAGCTTTAAGATCGATCCATACAATCTCCATTAGATCTACCAACAACTGTGTATTATAGTAGCCTCCCTGATAGAATACATAGTGATTGGAAGGATTAGAAAGGTCTTCATATTACATGGTTTTGGTAGAACAAAATTTGATTGTACAGAAATTGTATGGAAAGATTGTAAGGTGTATGGGGGCCGTAACAGAGAAATAATGAAAGCTAAGTTAAGTAAAGATCCAGGTTTACGACCCCTAGACATCATTGGTGAGGGATGGGACACCCACTGTAATAGCTTATACAATCTATACAAAGGTTCTACTTTATGCTTGATGTTACACTGCCTCCTATTCTGTAGGCACAGCTGTTCCTCATTTGGTCTCAGACTCAACAACACGGGAGATGTCATATTTCAAGTGCTTCTAAGCTGTTAAAACTTGACCAAACAAGTGATAATGAAAGCATCACATTGATTGATGAAAGACTGCTTATTGCCTGGATGTAAAGCTGATCTATTTTAATAGTGATAGTCACATACATGTAACAAGCATTCAGCTTGTTACATGTATGTGACTATCACCCCCCCATCCCACCAAATAATGCAGAATATTCTCTAATATGCCTGTCCAGTGGGCCTCTAGCACAGTGGGGCCAGCATCATTAATGGGGTATTCGTAATTGGTGATGAGCGACATAGGCAATATTCGAATTCCTGATATTTTGCGAATAATTCTACTAATTATTCGTGAATAGTCACAATTTAAGCCTATGGCCATGCATTGCTAAAATATATTATAATTGAATTGTGATTACCTTCAAAATGAATGGTGACATGTGGTATTTAATTTCGCATTGCGAATATAAATTCGCAATGCATGACCATAATCTTCCCAATGCATAATGTCATGGATATTTTGAATTGGGTATCCGCCACCATATTCGCGTAATTTGCAAATATGCAAATATAATTCGGTTACAACAACAAGTTTTCTGGGATAGTAATTCAACATCGGAATCCACCGGTGTTGAATTACTATCCCAGAAAACTTGTTGTTGTAACCGAATTTTATTTGTGATCTGTTATTACCTATGCTATATGTATTGATCTGAGTGAACATGTATGCCTTATGATTTAAATTATTTTGTCAGCCAACTCCTTCTGTGCAATACATAACTTTACGTTCAAAATTATTAAAATAAGTTAATTTGCTTTTACCTCTTGTATACCTATTGCTTGGCCTTTAAAGTCCCCTCGCCCCTGGCCTAACCTCCAGGGGGAACCACTGTGTATGCGAGTGATACTCCCATATGTTTTCCCTATATACTGTATATTCTGGCGTATA
>CM070037.1:61577223-61587321 GCA_036250615.1 Ptychadena robeensis | reverse complement strand
GCGCTGCGTAATATGCTGGCGCTATATAAATAAATGTTAATAATAATAATAATAATCAATGTTCAAGCGGACCTAACACCTCTGCATTTGCCTTCTATTATCGGCAGCAGAGGAACTTTCAAAATGCCACAACGCTCCACCCCCCGTGATAAGGGGTGGAACATCACCTGATTGGCTCCATCTTGCAGCCTAGAAGATCAGACAATCCAGGCATGGCAGCGAGGAAGAGAGCAGGCAGGAAAGGTAAGTATTTAAGACCTGAAGTAGGTGAGTTTACATCTGCTTTAAGCAGGATGATGGTTTAGTTAACTTTTTAACAATCACTTGTGTGATTGGAAATGTGAGGCTATCTGTGCAACAGGTGAAGCCTGACTGAAGTTGGGTCATGCAACACGACAATGAGCCCAAGCACACTATCAAATCTATGCTATATTGCCAAAAGTATTGCCTGCTTTTACACTTTCATAAACCTTAACAACATCCTATTCTTAATCCATAGGCTTTAATATATAGATAGCTTAAACTCTTCTTGGAAGGAAAATACCCACAGGTATCAGCCACTTATCAGACATTAAATTTAATTTAAACATCAATTAAAACATGATTGCAAAACTGAACAGAAGATATACATAATGATATGTACAGATAATATCGACGACGAAACACATCACAAGATGTGATAGATGTGGGAGTGTTGCATATATCTCTTAACCTCCCTAGCACTCTTGCAAGGTCCAGATTTCTGTACAAAAACGCACCATAGACTCTAATGGAATTTTTTTTGCGTTGTAGGCTTGTAATTTCCAAAAATCTGTCCGTACAAGGGTCTAATAGACATCCGGACTATAATAATGTTTGAAACACACAATTATTATAAAAAAAAAGTACATAAAAAAATTATAAAATGTATAATTTGAATGCTTAAATCTCTTGAATACTTATTTGGTATGAAAGATTTCTTAACAGTATTTATTGATTTCAAAACAGTGTTTATGTTTGTTTATAATAAAAATTTTATTTTGTTTTTGTTTTGAATTGTATTGGATACAATTATCACTGTATTCAATACAATGGCATTTGTCAACCCTCTGAAAGAGTTAACTTCAAAGATCACATTTGGAATGACAATGGGGGTGATATTCCAGGTGTGCTCTTTAAAGATATCCCAATTTGCATATGAATGTCCCGCGGGCCCCCTTGCCCCCCCCGGCCGCGGGACATTCATATGCAAATTAGGATGGGAGAGAGGTGACACAGCCGGCTTGCTTTGGTTCAGATCCCCGGACAGCACAGAACAGAATGTGCAGCTGTGAGGATCTGAGCTTATCTGGACGGCTCCATCCGTCAGCTGCAATACTGCATAAGCGAGTGCAGGATGAGATGGTGCCATCAGAAGCGCTAGGGAGGTTAAGCCCCCCATACATGTTTAGATTATGACCCAATTTTTCCGCCGATCGTGTGATGCAGCACTAATGTGTCCTCTGTGTTCTCTGCTCTGTCTGGTCCACGCCAAAGGGCCGACGGAGCCGAGAACACAGAGGAGACAGCTGGTCCACCTGTCTGCAGCAGCGGCTGTTCTCATGTTCGATCCACCAGCAGAAGATCAGAAGAGAACAGCCGCTGCTGCAGGGTGAATCGGCTGTCTCCTCTGTGTTCTTGGCTCCGTCGCCGAACCCCCCCCCCTGCGCTAAGCACATTCCTTTGGCGGGGAGCCGAGAACACAGAGAGAGACATGCCCTTACTTTGGATGGGGATGTGTCCGTAATGGCTTAGATCGATTTGGTGGCCAATTTGTGGCCCAATTTACACTTTTTAGACTTTAGATAAATTGGGTGAAAATCTAAGCGTTTATGGGGAGCTTTAGTTTCTGTGATGTAATTACTACATTTTCTCTAAACATGTGAACATGTGAAGTTCACCTGGGTGGATTGCACTCACAGGAGAGATATTACATTTGGCCATGAGCAACATTATTATAGTTTTCTGGGAAGGCTTTGCACAAAGTTTAGGAGTTCAGGCCCTAAAGTTGGATGAAAGTTGTATGGATATTGCTTTGCATGCCCAAACACTTCTTTAGATTTCCAAAATGTATCCTACAGCATTCAGAGTTTCTTTCACTGGAACACTTGTCCAAAGCCCAACACCTAAAAAACAAACCAATACCATAATTCTCCATACTCTAAACTTTAAACTTGCCACAATTTAGTCAGGCAAGTAATGTTTTCCTGGCACCCCCCAAATCCAGACTGTGTCATGGAATTGCCAGGCATAAATATATCAATGCTCTAGAGTCTAGCGGTGGGGGGATTTACACCACTGCATTTAATAGTTTTTATTGCACCTAAAGATGTAAGGTTGGATGTAGCTGCTCAGCATGAAATCCATTCCTTGAAGTTTTTTTTGCATTGTTCTTGAGCAAATCTGAAAGCCATTTAACATTTGGAGGTCTGCAGATCTTGCTGTTGCTGAGTTGATGTTGTTCCAAATTGCTTCAACTCTTTTATAATGCCACTAAGGCATGTCACCATGGATTCCAATTCCATAGGGGCCCTGGTCCTGTGTACACCCAGTGTTGTGAACTATTTTCTACTTTCACAACACCAGCTGGGAGCTGCTGACAGAATGTTTGCAAAGGAGGGGGCTCCCCCCATACTGTGCATAGTATCCTGTACTCGGCACCACCCCCTTGCTTGTTTATCCCACAGGACCTGTGTACACAAGACCGGGTGTACACAGCTCTGGCTGTGATGGGGATGTGTTGTCCCCATCCACTATCGGCCGGGATTTACAGAAATGTCCGTTCACAATTGAAGGAAGGTCATCATTTGAACGGAAAATCAAACAGTTGACTATGAAAAATTTAGCAGCAAGAAAACTTAAAAAACTTGCTCATTGCAAATCTCCAGAGTTTGAGACCAATTTTTACAAATGTTTGCATTTTTTATACCTATAGTTATGGAAGTGATAGGAACACCCAATAATCTGAAACATTTGGCAATATGGTGTATAACAAAATAGACTAGAAAGAAAAGGATCAAGGCATTGCAACAGCCCAGTCAAAGCCTAGGTTTCAACACAATTGAAAATCTGTGATGGCGTTTTATGAGAATTGTGAAGAATGCGTACAATATCAAATGAACTTGGAGAGTATTAAAGAAGTTAATACATCAAGTAACAAATTACTGTTTCATATGGTGTACTTAGTTTAACCTCCCTAGTGCTCTTGTGAGGCCCAGATAAAAAGCGCACTGTAGACTTAAATGGACCATAATGGACCATAGACTTTTTGTGTTGTAGGCCTGTAACTTCCCAAAATATGTCCATACAAGGGTCTAATAGACATCCTGAATATAATAATGTTTGAAACACACGATTATGTAAAGAAAATTTAATTTAATAAAATTATAAAAGGTATCAAATTAAATGAAAATACTTCAGGGGAATCACACTGAAAACTGTTTTCTCCATGGTGACATCACCACCACACTCAGGCAGAGGGGGGGGGGGGGGGGGTCAGCTTCAGTGCAGAAGCCAGTTCAGAAGATCGGAGCCACTGGGACAACACAGAACGGTGATTTTGTGCTGCCGGGGCTCTGATGTCCACCGGACGGCCCCATCTCGTCCAGTACAGTATTGACAGGTCAGCGCTGGACAAGATGGTGCCGTCAGGAATGCCAGGGGAACAAACACAGCTTCGTTATTGTGTGGGTTATGTTTGTTACATTAATATTGAAACAGTGGACTGTGTTGTGTGTGGTTTAACTCCAGAGGTTGGATTTAAATACCTTTAGAACCTGACAAAGTCTGGATTTTTTTATTAGGTCTTCATTTTTAAAACCTTAGAATTGTTATGCTGGTTGTCTTTAATGTGACAAGTGTCTTCTGAATTTCAGTTCTTCATAAGGAAGCCACAAATATATGACACTAACAGTTGTCATTAAAAAATATTTTTACAATGTTCAGCTTACAGTATTAATCCTTCTAAAAACCATTTGCATTTATTTCCACAGACCCTTTTGGATCACTACATCTTTTTTGATTCAAATAGCTACAGGTAATGGAATATTTCTAATAGAGTTTTGTTCCTATGGGGCTATGAAGCCTAAATGTGGTTGGTTTAGCATCCCAAATCTAGCAAGATGTAGCCAAGGGCACTGCATGAGCAAAGCTCTTTGCGAGAGGGAGATGGTGCATAATAAAGTAAGACAGAACCTGGTAATTCCAACTGTAATATAGCATTAAATGAAAAATATAATTTCCACTGATATGTTTACATCTCATGGGCATAATTATGGTTAGACGGTTAAGGCAGAAGAATTATTTTTTGTTAATGGAAAAAAAATAAAGTAAATTTTACTTTGTAGTCTACTAAATCTGTTCCTTTTTTAATGCGCGGTACCCAAACGGAGGATTCTAATCGGTCATTGCAGACATTTTTATCGCTTTATACCCACTTTTTTCAGTGTGGTGCACTATCCACCACATTTGTTGCCTTGGAAACCTTTGTAGTCGGCTCACAAACACTGAGTCATATCAAGCTGGTGCAGAGATTATATGCATTAAACATAACAAAGCAAGCACTTTGATTGGCCAGCAACCAGCAAGCTCATTGGCTGCCATGTATTTTGTTGCACTGGGTAACTTATTAATTATCACTCATTAGATAAACATTTTTCTACAGTGATGTATTATACTGCATGTTTCAGCCGAGCTGTACTCATTTTTAAAAAGTTTAGCTCAATAATGTGTATGTGTAAAATATAAAAAAAACATACAGTTTGTGGCCAGAGAGTAAAATAAAACAGTAACAGAAGGCTATAAGTTAATGAGGTGAAGAAAGAAAATGGGAATATGCCGTAAAGTACGAGAATAAAGCATGACATAAAAATAGGAGGCATATGAAGTTCTAGGTAAGGTGGCGAGTAAATCTGACATACAAGGCATAAAAAATAATAGAAACACAATAGATTGCAATAAATTAATGTCAAGGAAATATTAAGGAGTATGTATAATCTTTAAAACACTTCAGGCTTTTTTTTGTGGTCATATTTACCTCAATTGTTTAAGAAAAACATCATCTAAATCTTTGAAGGTTGAAGGATAAGCAACTGCTCTTCACAATCAACTCTACAGAAATACCCAAAATGTGAAACATTACATGTAGATTTGGTGGATAGTTCTTGAAACTCCTTCAACTTAATTGTTTTTACCTCAATACATAAGAAAAAAAAATTTCTTTCAAGATGAACCCAGGGAAAGACAAAAATACCATTGTAGAAAAGTTGGTCATACGTTTCAAGGGTTATAAAGCTTGTTTAAGTCTGGGGGCGTATTGATCTAAGTTCTTATGCCCCGTGTGCCATCCTGTCCTGTTTTGTACTCTGGTCTGTGGGCAGTCTTCATTTAGAATGTCAGGAATACAAACTATGCAAGGTAGTGGATGATGTCACCATCTGGATCATTAAGTGAGAGGCATCTGCAAGGGACCAGCCTACTTCAGGAAGATCCTGCCAGACCAAGGGAATAAGGTGTATAACACTGTACTGTAGTGAAATTGTTTACTGTTTCACTGCACACCGTGTCTCAAAATCAAAATTATAATGTGTAGCAAATTGGGCAAAGCCCTCCGCATTTACTGGTGGATGGGAAAAGAGAATTATATAACCCTTTACCTATGGTCTGGTTTATATTTGCATACAATACAGGTAGTACACATTTACAATAAATGCAGATGATAACTTCTCTGGTCAGGAGTCAGCGATTTATTTATGTCTAGGTTCATATTTTTGAAAAAGTGGAGTACGATAAAAAGACAATAGTAAGGGACAGAGGAATGAAAAACCTATTGGTCTGCTTCATACTTAGATAGCACTTAGATAGCAACAATGATCCCTTTCACATGCTGTTATGCAAATTGAATAGACAACAGGTGGAAATTATAGGCAGTTGCCAATTATGGAGTTGTTCTGCAGACCACTTCTCAGTTTATATGCTTTCTGGCTATAGGTCAGTTTTGAATGCTGGTGTTACTTTCACTCTAGTGGTAGCATGAGACGGAGTCTATAACCCACACAAGTGGCTCAGGTAGTGAAGCTCATCCAAGATGGCACAACAATGCGAACTTTGGCAAGAAGTTTTGCTGTGTCTATCATGGAGACAGGCCAGCACATCAGGAGACATGGAGGAGGCTGTAGGAGGGCAACAACCCAGCATCAGGACTGCTACCTCTGCCTTTGTGCAAGGAGGAACAGGAGGAGCACTGCCAGAGCAACTGCCAGTGGGCCACAAATCTGTATGTATCTGCTTAAACAGTCATAAACAGACTCCATGAGGGTGGTATGAGGGCCCGACGTCCACAGGTGGGGGTTGTGCTTACAGCACACCGTGCAGGACTTTGGCATTTGCCACAGAACACCAAGATTGGCAAATTTGCCACTCTTCACAGATGAAAGCAGGTTCACTGAGCACATGTGACACACGTCAGAGAGTCTGGAGACGCCATGGAGAAGGTCCTGCTGCCTGCAACCTCCTCCAGCATGACAGTAATGGTGTGGGTGGCATTTCTTTGTGGGGGGACACAGCACTCCAATGCTCACCAGAGTTAGCCATTAGGTACCAAAATGAGATCCTCAGATCCCTTGTGAAACCATATGCTGGAGAAGTTAGCCCTGGGTTCCTCCCTGATGCAAATCAATGCTAGACCTTGTGTGGCTGGGTGTGTCGAAAGTTCTTGCAAGACGAAGGCATTGATGCTGTGGACTGGCCTGCCTGTTTTTCAGACCTAAATCCAACAGAGCACATCTGGGACATTGTGCCTTGTTCCATACACCAATGCCATGATCCACCACAGACTCACCAGGAGTTAGGGGAAGCTTCAGTCCAGGTGTGGGAGAAGATCCCTCAGATGACCATCCGCCACCTCATCAGAAGCATGCCAGGTCATACAGGCATGTGGAGGCCACACACACTACCTCATTTTGTCTTGTTTTAAGGACATTACATCAAAGTGAGATCAGTCTGTAGTGCTTTTTTTCACTTTAATTTTGAGTGTAACTCCAAATCCAGACCTCTATGAGTTGATAAATTTGATTTCCATTGATAATCATTGTGTGATTTTGTTATCAGCACATACAACTAATACAACTTATTACAACTTTTAATAAGAATAGATGTCTTATTTTTGTGTTCCTTTTATTTTTTGAGCAGTGTATTACTACATTATATTACATGATATTACCATATTATTAATACATGAGATGAAACCTGCTGTCCAATGAAAATCAACAAGGATTTTTCTTCATATAGTCTACTACACAAGGATTGTGATCTACCGGTAGATTGAAAAGGCAACAGAGAGTCCTCCTTTTTGTTTGGCTTTATTAATACATATTTTTCCTTGTTTTTATTAACACATTTCTATTCATCTTTCATCTCAATACCTCTGAACTATAGTAATATTTTTATGGTTTGAGACCCCCATACACCTTTAGATCACTCCATACAATTTCCTTTAGATCTACCAACAACTATGTAGTACAGGGTCTTCCCTAATAGAATACACAGTGATTGGAAGGTTTAGAAAGGCCGTCATATTACATGGTTTTGGTAGAACAAAAGTTGATTGTACAGAAATTGTATGGAAAGATTGTTAGGTGTATGGGGGCCTTTGGCCTGTTGGCAAGACTTCTGTTGTGCTTCTCATCACCTTCAGAAAAGAGCTTGTGATGATATATCTGCTATGCAGATGATGTCTGCATAGTTCCCAAGCAAAGTTTTCTTTTCAGAATGGGCTTTATGTGGATGTGTTGGGCTCAAACCTAATATTCCCCATACTCAGAAAAATAGCCTAAATTTACAATACTCCAACTCCAATGCACCTGGTGATTGCTGCTGAAATAGCGGGATTCTAGGAAGGTAGCTCAGCCATCTTTTCTATTTGGAATTACTGTCAAACAGGACAATAACCCCTCGGATATATTCTCTAAACATGCACAGAAGCCAACCACTCCATTCCATCCACAGCTTTTATAAATGTAACCTCTACAAAGACCTCTACAAAGTATGTTGTTCACTTCATTTATAAAATTCTTTTTATGATAGTTAATCTCATACAATTCATCATAACATAGATCAATCTATATGCAATTACAATTTATCCAGTATAATTCAAGGTTTTGTGAAAATAAATAAATCCTATATCCATACACATGTCCAGAGTTTGATTGTATATTCAACATAAACCAGAAAGCATTTTAAATAATTTATAACATGTAGGGAAATGTAGTTGAAAAAATACCTACGAGCTGTAAATATGTAAAAACCATGAAAATGTCATCTAACACAAGTGTCAGTAATATCACAAGCATGTAATACAAACCACATCACTGAGTGTGGTTTCTAGCAAATAAAGATTTTAGTTTAAATTCTCATTAACTGGAGTTATTTATTGACCTATACATTGGGGTATTATACTTGTGAAGAAAGGTTACAGCACAAAATATGCAGGCCTATTTGAAAAGTCAGATGCATGGAGTGAATGGAGTTGCTTTGATATAGAACCCTGTGTATGGGTGGATTTGGGAAATTATCCCCCACAGTGCAAAGAGAATGCTGAGCCCAGTAGACAGAGGGCTGGGGAAGACAGTACCCCTTCACTGAGTGGTTGGCTAAGGGTTAAACTTCATAAAGGTAATATAGAGCCTGACACCAAGGTTAAATGTAATCAATATCTTTCTTGGAAGAGGACCAGAAAGAAGCCATAGAGCTGTGACATCACCAAGCTAGAGAGTACCCCAAACACGTTTGGTGTTGGAGAAGCGCATGTTTTAGCTGATTGTATGTAACCTAAAATCAGGAGCCCATCTGATTGTTCTTGGATTTGTACACCTAATATATGTGCAATTCCTGCCCAACATAATTAACTAAGTAGTTCAAACCTTACTAATTGTACAGGACCATCGGGATGGGTCCTACCAAGTTGGCATATTTCCCCTTCATGCAGACTGTGATCCCATTGAGTGGTGTATCATGAAAGGATATTATTGCTCAGCAACGGTTGGTTGCTGAACAGTTTTTTATTTAATTTTGGTTATGTACACTTCCCAGGTACACTCAAAGAGTTAACACTCAGTGGGGTCAGTGGGGAGCTGGGTCTCCACATAAGGTGCTTAGAGCAGAGTATCAGGGCTTCTGACCGAGAAGAAGAGACCTTAAGCAGTGAATACAGGGGGACTCACAATGGACTCACAATGGGCCCAGGCCTAAGGCTGCTGGGAGACTGGTAATCTGATTTTTCTGATGCCAAGGAAAATTATTTATGTTGAGTTTTGAATGCCAGGAGGCTTTGCATTTTCTGAAGACCTTTTGGATATTAACCCCTGGGACAAAGAGACAAATTATATAACCGTCAGAGTGTGCAGAGTGTGTGATCATTTCCTGGGCAAATAAGGAATAAGCTGTCACAGTGAAGTTCATATTCCGTACAGTGGCTTGCAAAAGTATTTGGTCTCCTTGAACTTTTCCACATTTTTTCACATTACAGCCACAAACATGACTTAGTTTTATTGGAATTCCACACGAAAGACTAATACAAAGTGGTGTACACGTGAGAAGTGGAACAAAAATCATACACGATTCCAAACATTTTTTACAAATAAATAACTGCAAAGTGGGGTGTGCGTAATTATTCAGCCCCCTGAGTCAATACTTTGTAGAACCACCTTTTGCTGCAATTCCAGCTGCCAGTCTTTTAGGGTATGTCTCTACCAGCTTTGCACATCTAGAGACTGAAATCCTGGCCCATTCTTTTTGCAAAACAGCTCGAGCTCAGATTAGATGGACAGCGTTTGTGAACAAGAGTTTTCAGATCTTGCCACAGATTCTCGATTGGATTTAGATCTGGACTTTGACTGGGCCATTCTAACACATGGATATGTATTGTTTTAAACCAGTCCTGCTGGTAGGTGAACCTCCGCCCCAGTCTCAAGTCTTTTGCAGACTCCAAGAGGTTTTCTTCCAAGATTGCAGTGTATTTGGCTCCATCCATCTACCCATTAACTCTGACCAGCTTCCCTTCCCTGTCCCTGCTGAGAGCATGAT
>CM070037.1:61559490-61577123 GCA_036250615.1 Ptychadena robeensis | reverse complement strand
TTGCAGTTATTTATTTGTAAAAAAAATTTGGAATCATGTATTATTTTCGTTCCACTTCTCACGTGTACACCACTTTGTTTTGGTCTTTCACGTGGAATTGCAATCAAATTGATTCATGTTTTTGGCCGTAATGTGACAAAATTTGGAAGAGTTCAAGGGGGCGAACACTTTTGCAAGCCACTGTATGTAGGTTACACTGGAAGAAAGTAGCTGTGTAACAGCGGTATTTGCTTGCCAGTTTGTAAATTTGAGAATTCATGATCTCCAGTCATTATTATCTTCATTGGGCAAATTGTTACTTGTACATCCACATATTGCAAACACAATGCATGGTAGTTCTGGGTACTGATGTAAAAAATCTAGATTATTCATGATTACAAAGATATAGCACTATATTCAAGATTTTCATAAATTCTCGAATTGCTGATATTTGTAATAAAGATTTGAGATTAGAATATTCACAATCAACACTAGCCGTTTCTCCTATCACACCACCTCTAAGTTTGTATGATATAGTCTGGTCAGAAGAAACTAAAGCATACCTGTCATGTTTTCTGTCACTGAATAAGGGGAAAATACCAGGAGGTTTACACCCTATCCCTCCTGTTAGTTGGCTAACTTTGGAGGGAGGGGCATTGCTTCCCACCCCACATATCATCTGCACAAGCGGGATGGGAACTTAGGATGGAGAGTAATGCTCCCTCTCTCCCAAGTTACCCCGATTTTCAATTCATTTCGAATTCAGGTATTTATTGTAATCGGAATTTGGCCGAAAAAGTCACATAAAACCAGTATGCTTGATAGGTATGAACTAAATGTCCTGTGTTTCGATCAATTTGTGATTAAAGCCGGCCATACACGCACTGATCGGCGCCCCACAGATCGGACAAGCTCCGTCGGTCCCCACTCGGTACATGTGTGGGGGCCTTAACTACAATTTAAACAGCATATCATATACCTTGATTTACAATCAGATGTGAGATTTAGAATTCACATAATACTAGGTTCAGCTGTAAAAGTGCCTAAGATGCCCAATGCTGGTAGTCTATATTTTTTGCATGCGTTCCTGAGCATTACCTCATTTTTCATTTTGACCAATGTATTTGAACAAGACAGTTTTTCTCTTTCTCATGCAAGAATGTGCAGTATTAAACTTCATGGTAAGAAATGAGTGAACTATTTATAAGCAGTGTTAGGACAAAGTCTTCTAGCACCCAAGGCATATAAACCAAAATGCTCTCCTATCAACCATCAGTAGATGAGCTGCGTTTTATCATCCTGAGTGTGCTGACAGATAGAATAAAATTGGAGAGGTTATGGGAAAGCAAGGATATTGCAGTTCAGCTCCTGCACGAAAAATAAAAAGGTGGCAGGCAGTGTTTTGCTTGGGGCAAGTTGTCGATTTTATTTGACAATAACAATTTAGCACAGCTTATTATTATTTCAGACATATTGCAATATGCAGTCCTGACCAACAAGCTGCAAAGCATATGTGCCCTTTACCCTACTATCTACATCCAGTTCTTCACAATTTTTATTATTCTTATTTTGATAAACTCAAAATACTTTGTGGTGCTGAACAAAAGACATCGAATGAATGGGGTATATTAAGTCTTAATCCTTTTAAACCTCCCTTGTTATATCTCTAGCATTGTATGCTATGCAGGGTGCAGGCAATGGATGAAGTAGGGTGCACTAAAACCCCCCATGCACCCATAGATCCACAGGTGATTTTGTGGCTGATTGACTACTGTGCACATTTATGGCGGTTGTCCAGCATTTGATCATCCGCAAAACAAGCGCCCACCTAGAGCGATCGACCAGGATCCCACCACGTTGGATTACTTTGGATGGGGACCAGAGCACAACAGTAAACAGTCTATTGAAGTAACCTTGGAGACTCTCCTGTAATCCACCCAGCCCTGGCTGCCTTCTGCTTCTAGGCACTAAATAGTCTCTCTGCTCAGTGGGAAAGAGGCCACCCTACTTTTTCCTGGCACAGCTGTGACTACGACCTCAAGGCAAACAGCACAGTACACACAGACACTGTACATGGGTTGTTCCTCTCAGGAGCCGCTCATATGTTCCTACTCACTGAATCCGGATCGCAGGGAGACTGGGCTGCCTTACTCCTCACTACCCAGATCACAGAGCATTCAATTTCCGGCAGAAAGGGGTTTTAGGACCTCTATGCTGGGCCCCCTCTAGTATCAAAAAGACAAACTGCAGCTTCCGAACCCAACTCCCCCCCTTTCAATGCTTGGCGCCTCCTTTCCTGTAGTGACCTACTACTTAACCATAAATTAATTGGACATGATTTGGAAAGGTACATTCCCCTTAGACAATAGAGCAAAATATAGATATCCTCATATAAACCTCCACGGTCCCCAGCCATGACCTCAGGTTGAGCCAAAGTTAATTTTTTTTTTACATGATAATGACAAAAAGCCCACATGAAGTCAACACTGGTGTGTTCAACTCTGTGATTGCCCTAAAGTTGTCATGCCAGGGCCTTGATATAAACTTTATCTCTGAAGACCTGAAAAAAACTGCCAATTTACACTCAACTTGACTGAGCTGAGAGGATTTGCAAACAAAAATGGCAGAAAATCCTCCAATCCAGACGCAAAGCTTGTCACATCGTGCCCAACAAACTAGACATGAGGGTGCAACTGTTACAAAAGATACTTTAACAAAAATCTACGGTACATAAAATGATTAAATACTTATGTAAATGTAATATATCAGTTTTGTAATACAAAATTGTTTAAAATTCTCTTTTCACTTTGTCATTTTGAGTGTAAATTGGTGAGACAAAAAAAGAATTGCAATTATTGTAGCATAATGTCTGCCATTACTTTCATTAATCATAGTAAAACATTTAACAGTAGCTTCTGCTATTCATTTTTGTCCATTTATTTCTTTTTTTTTTATTTTTCTTACCAGTTTTAGTGTTAATAAAGGAAATCGAATCAATATAATTTTTTTTAGAATAAAACATGTTTTTTCTGTATTTACAGTTTGGTAAAACCAGAATAATAAAGCAAGGAGAATATAGTATTATGTTTTTACATTTCATATTAAATTGTAATAAATAACCTTTTTTTAACCCTGTATTTGTCTATAAAAATTGAAAAACAAAATAAAAAGATCCATAGTGCAAATGTTAAACTACAGGTCTATATGGTTATTAAGGAACAGTAGAAGAAACATTTAAGCCAGGGGCCACACTGAACTGACACGCACAGCAA
This sequence comes from Ptychadena robeensis, assembly GCA_036250615.1. Classification (NCBI taxonomy): domain Eukaryota; kingdom Metazoa; phylum Chordata; class Amphibia; order Anura; family Ptychadenidae; genus Ptychadena; species Ptychadena robeensis. The sequence continues at coordinate 61,573,872 of CM070037.1, read as the reverse complement.
GTAACCTAAATTCATCATGTCCTCGTCTACAGACCTGCAAAGCTCAGGGAACTCTGGGGAGCAATGGAAGGGAACCTCCTTTAAGCTACTAAATTATATAAAATCTCCAAGCTCTATATATAAGCATTATAAGACACAGCAAGACCTTCTTTCAGGTCATAGATGCTATTGTTGTAACTGAATGAACGCGAGAACACCACATACAGCAGCTGAGACAGTAACACATGGCATCTATAATTAATATTGTTCAGGCAATAACGTCTGAATAGAACACAGAGTTTGAACTTGTGAACGTTTACCTGCAGGCATACAGTTTCTTGAATATTAACAAAGCTTTTTTTGTTGGATGTGTCATCCACAAACTATACATTAAGAGGGACCAAAAAATTTTTTTTTATAGAGCTGCCAGCCATATGGATTTAGGAGTAAACTCTGTTACTGGATGTTCTGATTTATGGTGAGCTCCACCTCATAAATACTGCTTGATATTTTAAGATACATTATTAAATACACCTAATATTTTTTTACAGTTTAAAAAACAGCAACTGCTCTTACTGCAGTATCAGAACTTCAGGAACACTTTCATTATTCATTTTAGGTGATATCAATGCCTCACCTCCTTTGTCTCTAATGCATTTCTGCAGAGATTACCTAAATTAATAAGCAGACTATGTATCATTATTTATCATCTCTAACATGTCATATTAAAGTAGACTTCAACTTGAATTTTAATATATATAAGCTTTTATGTTTAAGCTTTCAGAAAATGGTCATTCAAAGGTATCAATTTTTTACAGGTGCTCACACACACATCCATGTACGGTATGCATTCCCTGTACCTACAAAATGGGCAATAATACCTGTGTAGCAAAGGGCCCCTTGTAATAGTGGGAGCAAAAAATGCCCATCATTAGTGGTAAGCGAAAGTTAAAATGCCTGCACGCCATTCCCAATGGGAAAACAAAATAAGCATGGTATCATCACCAAACTTTCCGGAGATGTAGAGAAGGGTTGGGATATACAAAAAAGTGTGGTTCTAACTGCAATAGTTTTTGTATAATTGAAGTTCAAAGTCAAGTAAAAATGTCAAAAGACCAGATTTCAACTTTGAACTTAATTTATGCAAAAACTATTGGAGTTAGAACCAAAAAATATTCATTTAGCAATCATGCTGACATCTGTGGGAGCCGCCATTTTAGATTCAGTGTTTGATTCCAGGCTTGCATGAGTTGAGGCTGCAATATCGCCAGCGGCCACCGGGGGCCACCAAATACAATGTGTGTTAATGGACACAAAGTGAAAGTAAAAAAATAAATAAATAAATCAACATGAATAGCTCCAAAACGCCGCGGCGGCTGAGGAGATGCTTACACAGAGTAGGAGGGGTGAGGAGACAACTGTACAGATATCTCCACACAGGTAACAATTTTTTATTTACATATTGCCCCAATAGTCAGGGGTTGGCTAGCCAGGGGGAAAAGTTTGTCTGGTGGGTTTAGGTGCACTTTAAGTAAATCACCCTTTTTAACATACAACAAGATTAATACATTTAGTTGATACTTTAGTATAATTCAAAAGTGTAAGTGAGGGTAATGATGTTGAACATCTTGAATATTACTGATTACAAAGATATAGCACTATGTTTGAGATCTTCGAATTGACAATATTAATGCAATAATTTTAATGCAATAAAAATTTGCGATTAGAATATTTGCAATCAACACTATCCCTGACTCCGCAAATGTAGCCTAAGCTGCACTTGGGGTAAGAGGGTCAAGAAGAAATGGACTGAAAGAAAAATACAAGGAAATCATACATGTATGTAGCAAGCATGCACAGTTATTTTGAGAAAAAAAAATGCTACATTGAATGGGGGGGGGGGGTGTCTATGAGACCTCTCTTAAATTTTTCATTTAATCAACTTAATTCAAAAAAAAATTTTGTTGATTGATTGAAAATCTATGGCAGCCCACATGGTTAGATCAACTTAAAACAATTAAATTGGGAACATTTGCGATCAAAAAATGATCGGACATGCTGGAAAATCTTAATCGGTTGTAATTAAATTGAATCTTAGTTAAATTACGATTTCAGTCGATCCAAAAAAATTGGAACACAAATCTGTTACTACAAATCTGTTACTACACTGATTTCTTTGACCCCCAAAATTTATCTTTTTAAGTTGATTAAAAGGAAAATCTAGATGTGTATTGGAAACTTAACTCTATATGTCTTCTCTTTGTGGACAGTTAATCAGTGGTGGTAAAAGCACAAAGGAATGGGACAGCAATGCCCACAGGGAAAAGTGATTCATATCTCCCAAATTACATTGCGATTAGAGTCGCGACCATGCTGCAGAGAGAAGATGAGAGAGGAACGGCAATGAGGGACATTCAGAGATGTCGACTTGCAAGTAAGTTTTTTTTTTTTTACAGATTGTCCCAATACCTTCCTAATAATGGTGTTGCTTGCGAGGGACACAGAGTACATCAGGTAAGTTTATAAAAAATTTGACTTACCAAAAGCTGTGTCATTTTGGTCTGAAAATGGGTTTTAAAGAAGGTCCATTCATTCTAACCAATATTGTAACCAATGTATGTTGTACACAAATTATTATCAGCTCTTGCAGTGGTCCTAACAATTTAATTGTTGACAGGTTTAAACAGTGCTCTGCAATCATATCTAAAACCATAGCTCTAGGGCATTTAGGACATTAACCTGATCATTGTACTTTGTGCTTGGTGTTCTCTTGGTGTTCTCTATATTTGCAGCATTACTACCTTGTATAGTCTTCCTGAAGAAGCTATTTCATTATCGCGAAATGCGTCAAGACAAATGCAAGGATTTCTTATATGACAAGTCATGTATATTCACGCAGTAACAAAAATTTATTCACTGCATACTTTGTTTACATGTTATTAACTGCCATTAAACCTAGGCAACCGAGGTGCAAAAATGCTTTTTTCCGTTTCTATGTATATAATGGGACATGGGTAGTATACTAAGTGACCACAAGGGAATCTATTATTTCAAAGAGTTCTATTTATCTTTATCTAAAGGTGGAAAATAGTGTAGAAAAATAACCAAGGACTGCAAGATATATTTATGTAGGACTGTGCACTTTACCTTCACCACATATCCCTAGGAGATAGTTGTAAGTCACGGCAAGAAGCCATTGGGTTCCAGGACATCATTAAACCTTGAGTGAGTCACCATCTGGCTCCCATAGGTAAGCATACTGTATAACTTACATTTTTCAACATTTTCACCTCTTCCTCTGAAATTACTGTTGCTCTAGGAGCACTGCAAATCAAATGAGGCCTAATTTGCTGCTCCTATTTAGCAAAACATATTTATTGAATTTGCTGTAAAGTTGAGAGCATCAGGGCATGAAACGTTGCGATATAACATTTTGAAGATTATTTTGTTTCAGTGTTTTCCTTGATAGCTTTTCAAAAGCAGCAGTAATATGTAAACGGTAAACATTGCGAATAGCCATTAATTAGGGCCATAGATCTGAAACCTTTAAAGAGGCTTCAGGACAGCCTAGATCTGGAAGCAAACTCCAAATGTTCTTTTCTAATGGTGTTGACACATCTTTGGGGGAACATAGGCATTTGAAGACCTTAATACAGTCCCAAATAGAAGCTGAAAAATAAGCAAACTCAAAGAACTATATTTTACCTTTCAATTTTAAGTAATTTAAAAGGTTGCCACAAAAAAATACATAGAAAAAGTGAGGTTTTGAAGACCCATGATGTCCTAATGGGAAAAAAAGTAATTGATGCCCCAATAACAGGGCAAGCACCATGGGAGACTATAATTTAAAATGTTTTGTGTTAGTCAGTTGTTTGTAAGTATAAAGTTCATACAACTTTTTTTTACCAGCCCAATCTGTCCGGGGGAAATACATCAGTTATTCAGTCAAAAGTAGAAAAGAACCTTGTACTAATAATGTCAACCTTCTCTTTCTTGACACCTGAAATATTCACTTATCAGCTCTTTTACCTGCTTTGTGTAAATTTTTCTTATGAACTAAAACAATTTCGATTTTAAAACAATAATGAGGATGCAACAGGGATTTACCATAGAATCATTTATGGTAATTGATTATGGTGAATGCTTCAATGGACTTATGGGCTAGCATAGTGAACAATGGGCAGATGGGCAGATTGGCTAAAAAGGGTAGGTCAAACCATCTGCAAAATGACACGATTTGTGGGGAAATTCTAGAATACCAGACAATCAGTTACAGGGTGATATGCACCAAGCTGATTAAATTGGGAGGAAATGGGGAGAGAAAATGGATTAGGCCATGATCCATATATTGGCTACTGTAGCTCAAATTGATTAAAAACTGGCCTTGCTTTATATCTGTTCTGTAGATGAATGCATAAAAATGAAGAAATGGCAATTTTGGGCAAATAATATTACTTAACTCATGCAACCCTACACATGTACTGCTTTCTATCTCTATTTTCCCTCTGCCATAGCCTCTTCTTGCATGATTTACTTTCTTAGGGAACCAAAGTCATATAGTTTTTCATCAAAAGTTTTTTTGTCTTTGGGAATAACTGGTCCAAATATGCCAACATTACTATCTCAAGCAAGACACCTCTGTTGATGTTTCAATCATTGCTAATAAAATACATTAATAATATATTTCTACCTCATTATTTCACTACATTACATTTGTGGTTTAAGACAACTATGGCTTATCTTAATTGTATCATTGAGAGAGAAAGCAAGTGTACACAAAATATCTTAAACCTAGGAAGCATCTTTTGGACAAAGTAGGAAAATGAACTCTAAACAACACTGAGATGCCAGCCTACTAAGGTATGGACTTGACTTTCTTGAGAATGCAGATGAAAAAACTTCAGTTTGGGCCATTAGGCATGGCCATACTCTCTAACATGAGTGAGTAATGTAAAATTCCCTTATCATATATAAAAGGTCAGTGAAGTCTGATTTTAGTGCTGCCAAAGGAAAGATATTTAGCATAATTGGTTTAAATCCCAAAGGATGAAGTTTCAATAGTCACTACTCCTTGCTTTTTGATTTTACCCTTTTCCCAGTTTTAGTATGATAAATATTTTGAGTAAAACCACAAGCGCAGAAAATAGATTGTAATAAACACTTCACATAAGCGGCACATTTCATATTAATCAAAAGCATCACTCGATGAGATGATGTAAGCCGTGGATAAGCTGTGGATAACATTACATATACTTTCAAAACTTTTCTCATATTGTATGCAAGGGCCTAGTAAACGTCCCTCTTTAGAAAAAGCAGACATTAAACAGAGACAATGTATGCCCATATTCACAATGAATAATTATTTTTGCTAACAAAGAACTGTAATATTTTTTTTCCATCCTAGCATTGCCTATTGATCTGCATTCATGCTGTCCTATTAATATAAAATGATTTAATGCAGCTATTTCAGAGGAATTCTTTTTTTTTTACAACATCTATAACTTTCAGAGCCAAGGCAAATATTTTATTTAATAATTACAAATCTGACTATTGTATGATACATGATGCACCGAAAGAATTCACTACAGAGTCTTAGCACAGAGCTGAAATCTTTTGTATATTAGTTTTGGTGCATGTATGGTCAAAGGTCCATCCAAAATGAATACCTTTTTGGGTGTCCTGAGATTAAAGAACCTGTTGCCTTCAAATATGTCTTCACCTGAAAAAACATTTACAACTACCTTTACAATTTTCCTATCTGAACGATCACGGCTCTTTCCACTTTATATTCAATTTCCCTAACTTTTGCTTGATCAATTCAGTTAAAAGGATATATACTTTCAAACGATTGACTAAAAACTTTTAAATCACATTTTGAAGTGACACACTTACGGAAGTGTTCCCAAATGCTAAACTGTATTATCTTCTCTTCTGCAAGCAATTTGAATTCAATTACATTATATCTTTTTTAGTCAAATTATTGTATTGTTTTTGAGGGAATATTTTAATATAGGTAGCCGATTAAGGTACTGTGAAATTGTTGAGTCTAACAGCCCTCTGGTATGTAAAAAAATCACTACACTACAAAAAACATTTTTTAAAGGAACATGTGATACACTATGATCTTTCTGTAAAAAAATGTAAATACTCAACAGCATTCTATAGAAACTTGCGTTAACACTAGCCTTGTTATGTTGCGGTGCTGTACCACACTGCAGTCTGGCTATTATGAAATGACCCTAAATATACCTTTAGATCTCTCTGTCAGATATCCTTTAGATCTACCAACAACTATGTAGTGCCGGGTCCTCTGTGATTGAACACAGGTAGACTTGATTTTCTTGGTTTAGAAAGTCCCTCATATTACATGGTTTTGGTAAAACAAAAGGAGATCTAAAGGAAATCTGACAGAGAAATCTAAAGGTGTATGAGGGCCCTAAGGCTTCATTTACTATTTGCTTTGTTCAGATACTCCATCCCTTGTGCGGCCTGTTGTCAATCACTCACAATCCAACTGGGTGGATAAGGCCTTATGCCAGAAATAATATCAACATAATAACAACATTCCTTGAAGGAGATGTAAACTATACTACAACCATTTGAACTGAGAAAAGGCCCCCATACACCTTACAATCTTTACATACAATTTCTGTACTATCAAATTTTGTTCTACCAAAACCATGTAATATGAGGACCTTTCTAATCCTTCCAATCACTATGTATTCTATCAGGGAGGCCACTATACTACACAGTTGTTGGTAGATCTAATGGAGATTGTATGGATCAATCTTAAGGTGTATGGGGGGCTAAAGATAGCTAAGGAAACATCTTAGAACAAGAAAATTTCAGTAAAGCCATTTGATTTGAGTTACTACTGCAGATAAACCATCTATGATCTTTTTATTGTTGTCTATGTTTGCTGTTTAGGAGATAGGTATCATTAAGAGCAAGGGGGAGTCCCTACAACAGGGTCACAAATATAATTTACACAAAACAGACTTTGTAAACCAACCTTAATGTGTAGACAATTCAGCCATTTTCCTTTTACACACTTTTCCAGTCACAATAACAGTTTGAATGCTATAATTTGAACTTCTTTCTGCAATTCTTTATTTCCATTTTAGTCAGCACAGAAAAAATCTATTTTATTTGCGACCCTCTGAGGAAGCTGACGGGCTGTAAATAAGAATCTCACAGTTAGACAGTCCAGTGACTACTGATGTACAGTGAAATAAAAGTTAAAATATGATCTTACTTTGTTGAGAAGGAGACATGGTGTTTCTCAGCGGAAAGGTTCACACTGGACTGTACAGTCCCCAGTTCACAAGATGCAAGTGTAAAAAGGAGAAGGCTGGATGTAAGACTATAACTATTTAACCTTTAACAATGGACAATGGCATAATCTTAGATTACAATGGCATCTACAAAGTTATGACATATAGCATTAAGTCTGGAAACGGCATTAAGTCTGTTATTGAGTAAAAGTCAATCGAGGGTATCCCAGGAGATCAAGGGCTGATCAATATCTATTGACATTTACAAACTTTCTATCAAGCCAGTGAGTCTTTGGAATCCCCTTTTGTCCCTTGGATTATTTTAGGACTGTGGCAGTACATTCACACTCCCTTTACTGTTTACAACAGCCACATAGGTGATTCAAATTAGATGTTACACTTTTTTATCTGTCCTAATTTGCCAAACATTTTGAAAGTTCTGCAAGAAAATTTGGAAAGAGGCCATTTAGATTGAGATCCAACATTCAATGTACATGTACATAGTGGAAAAATAGTGGATTTAGATCTTCATAGCAAAGTTTCATATATAATGTTGAATTTATTATGTGTAAATTATTATTTCTATCTCTGGCTAGATCCTTTTTTAATATTAAATGTACAATTAATGTTTTGAACATGGTGTAAATGTTATAAAGTTTGATGCCAAAAAATTCAACTGTCTTTAGTTTTAAAGGTATATTGTGAGGGTAAATGACCATTTACACAAAATCACATAGTATGCTTTTTATCTTTCCTTCCAGCTTTCCTCTTTTTACAGAGCTGTGTCTGGTATTTTAACAGTGTCTCCTACCTGTTAGGTCCCTTTGCCTTAGAGGGCCAGAGTGTTCAGAAATTCTCGCTCTGCTGGCAGCACTACGCTACTTTGGAAAGTGCTCATCCTCATGTCTCCCTACTCAAGAAGGTCTTCATATCTTTTTATTCACCTCTTAAGTAAATTCGAAAATGTATTTGCCTTTAAATCACTCCATTGCTCCTAATGCCCCTCTGCACTTCTCAATTGACATATCTGTATTTTTCGCACCATAAGACACACTTATTGCCCATGCCAAAACCAGGTTAGATATATTCTCAAAATCTAAAATATTGAATATATGTAATATATGTAAGTTTGACTTACCTGAGCTAGTACGATGGTGGCTAAGAGATTCCATTTTTATCTGCCAGGCTTCTGCGGGTTCATTCAGTTAAAGATTGTGAGTGGTCACTTGGATTGGACGCCATATAATGGTTTTCAATGGTAAAATCATCTTTGGGTACTTCAATACAGAGCCATGATTAGGTACTTTCATGGCAGAATTATAAAAACGGGTGCTTTAGGGCTTGTTTTAAGCACTTTGCCGTGTCCGCAGCCAAACACTACCCATGCGGTTTTGCACCTGGACGCACACGGTCCTTCATGTGATTGGATGAAGTTTTTGGAATGTACACGAAGTAGGGGGTGTGTTTGCATTTTACTTCCTGATCACCCCCCGACCGTGCCCATAGGAAATGCCGGAAGGCCAGAAGAATATGTTTGACTGCATCCATACATGGGCACCCATCTGCACGCATCCGCATTAGTGGAAACACCATTTGTTTTTTTCAATGGGAATGGTCGGCCGCATCCATCTGCAGCTAACCGGTCTAGTAAAAATAAGCCCTTAAGGTTAACTTAGTTAACAACATCATCCATTGGTAAAGCGCAGCATCTTTTACCTCACCTGACCCAGGGAGCTGGAACTTCTTGGCTGTATCTGCAGGCTAAACGAGCTAATGCTGGATACTAATCTGTTTTTAAATACAAGCCCAAAACGAAAACACTAGAATTAGCTTAAAGTCAGAGCTCTTTTCACCTTAGCTTTCAGCTTAGCAGACTTGAATAAAAATGTCATCAATGCTTTCAAAACTATACACATGTACACACAGGGGATCTCTGTTATTTTAATATCATTCTGTCTTGCCTTACTTTTCTATCACATCCAGTATACCTGAAGTCTATTCTGTAAGCCAATAGACCATTGGACAGGTAAATAAATCATGAATTATATTACCATAATTTGGATATCATTGAATCTTGAGAATTTTATTTAAAGATGTCTGCTGCAAGATTTGCAGCTGCCCTGTAAAAGTAACTGCCAATCTGTGCAGTGGTGGACAGTAGGATCTAGCCGGTCAAGTGCTGCTGTCAATTACTCTGATTACTTCCCTTATTCCATCTGAATAGGCAATAACAGGACAGACACGACACCACCATGTGAACTAAGCCTAAAACAGTGGACCCTTGAGTTACAACCGGCTTGACTAGACCAACTTGACTTACAAGCAATTTTTTTTGTCATGTCAAAATGGACCATCTTGACAATCTACAAAATGCTACAAGGCCAGATTCCTAATGTTCCTATAGAAGGGGACTCTCCTTCCAAACAACAATCACCTTTTCATCCTCTCTTCCTGAAAGCCAAACATGTTACCCTGAATGGTGATTATACATTTTTGTTTCTGGTAAGCTAGGCTCATTTTAACTTAAAATCATTGGTGTTTCTGGTAATGTACATATATGCAATTTTTTTTTTTATTATGAAAAGGTTAGGTAAGGGGTGCTTTGGGAGGTCCAGAACCCATTATGAGTATTTTCACTATTTCTTATGCCAACCCTTGAGAACCAATTCAGTTTGTAGGTCAATGGTCCACTGTACTTTACTTAGAGTAGAATCCTAAATATGATGTATGATTTAGTATTAAATATAATACTAAAAAATACAAACCTAAAGTAAAGTCTCTGATCATGGTATTTGTATACAATAACTATTTGTCTACAACACGTAACATGTTCTCTTTTATAATATTTTTTCACTTAAATACTCAAAAAGACTATACTAGCAAGTTCAGCAGAGATAATATGAAAAAAGATGCTATAATTATGAAGCAACAGTAAACCAGTTTGGAGAATTGTAAAGTAAAAAGAAATACTTCTATGCATGGATATGAAGTTTTATTACTTTCAGTTTCCATGGCAACAACAAATTAAATGCCTTTTTAATTCTGAGATGTAAGCAGCACAAACATGCTGTAACCCAAGGCAACCAATCAAGTTTATAGTTTTCCCTAGTAAAAAAAAAGGTCATGGCATTCTAGAGCGCTATAGCTTCAAAATCATATAAACAGAGTCATAGAGATTTTTTTGAAAGTTACTGAAAAATAAAAAAAAATAAGATGTCTTTTGTTCTACAGGTTAACATTCAAAATTAAATATTCATCACTTCACTAACAATCCTAAGGAAAGTTCACCAAGCTGGTTGCAGCACAGGATGTTCTAAATCCAAACAATGAAAGTCAATAGAGGACACTGTGAAAAAGAGGGTTGGCCCAAAAATCTAGAATGAGACACAAGCAGAAGTGCATATTCTGCAAGAAATATATTCCTAAGCCCAGCCACAATGTTTTTTTTACAGTGAGAACAGCAAAGAAACACCCTGCAGGACTTTAAACAGTAGAGTTATAATGACTTGAAAAAGATATGAGTTATAATGACTTCAATCAAATGTGGCAGCTACTGGAAAGTATAAACAGCAACCCACACAGCAATCCCACACACCCTGAGGCCATTTGTCCATTGAATATGATGCATCCATGTATCCAAAACACACATGATGCTTTTGAGGTGGATTTTTTATGCATCCTGCTAATGCGTTTATTAATGTTCAATGACATATCATTGCAGCTTTGTTGTCCCGCTAGTGGATACCATACCTTTGTTGTTGCTGGCTGTTGTGTCCCAAACCATTTCCATAAAATTTATTTGTTGTGGATTTTAGGATACTCCTAAACTGCATGGTCTCTGTCCTGAACCCTCTTTAAAAAATTACCAACCCGTTATAAGTATAGATCTATTAGGGTTTCAGTACAGTCTGCAAAGAGTATCAGCACGCTTACTTAAGAATAGTGTTGAGCTCGAATATTCGAATGGCGAATATTTTTTGCGAATATCGGCAATTCGAGAATTCGCCAATATCTTGAATATGTCGGCGGATATTCGCAATTACGAATATTCGCAATACGGCCATGTTCATTTTAAAGATTTTTGCGATGCGAATATTATTTTCGCAATGCGAATATGATTTCCGCAATACATGGTCATACCGCGAATATTCAAATTTCCGAATATAGAATTGAATATTAGTACAATTGTTCGCGAAATATCACAAATTCGAATATTGCCTATGCTGCTCATCACTACTTAAGATAGATACACAAAATAGCTTTTGCTTGCTCGATCTTGTGATCGATTCAAAGCAGACCAATTCCATTTGTAAGGCATGTGCATGTGCTCCATCTGATAAGATCAGATACAAATCAAATGAAATATTAAAATAACCTGTCAAATACTTGTACAATTGACTGAAAATGTTCAACATGACTGATCATGGCTCTTTAAATTGTGAGCTCAATTTTGATCATTTCAAATCAAATGAAATCAATTTTCTAACAATTGACTTAAATGAAGTTCACAGTAAAATCAAACCATGTATGCTCAACATTAGAAACCTCAGTATCAAGATGAAAGAAGAACTCACTAAATGAGCTAAGGAAAAAAAGGAGTATACCAAAAGGAAAACGTTTACAAATGGTAAGGCCATATTTATTAATGTCAAAACTTCCATAAACCAATAAAGATTTGTCAACAATGGAAAATGTCTGTGGTTATAGGAAGATACCTTTAAAGTGACTGATTTAGAACAAACTGAGCAGGATGAACCCACTGTAAACAGACAATAATAGAGAAGAAAGTACAAAACTAATGGAATCATGAGAACCTGATGTCAGGCTATTCACACTTACTAATATCTATTTATATATATATATATATATATATATATATATATATATATATATATATATATATATATATATATGTGTGTATATATGTATTGTGATAGACTGGTCATCTGCCACTGTGTAAATGGACCCATCAGGTGTATCCTGGAAGGAATCCAGGAATATTTTGGCCAACAACAATAGGTTGTTGTGCAGTTTTGTTTAGTTTTTGTATTGGGATTCTGGATTCTGGGATGGGGGAAGGAACTGGGTGGGCCTTCCCATTCCATCCAGGAACTACACCTGACAGCAGGGAGGTGGCTGGGTGTGTCTCAACAAAAGGAGACTGAAGCCACTCAGTCAGGGCTCCCAATGTGGTTGGAGACAGGGCTGCTAGGTGCAGCAAATACAGGGCACACAGAGTGTGTGTGACCCCATGCTGATGGCTGTCAGGAGGCAGGCCACTAAGGTTTCCTAGAGGTAGGAAACTTTGTTTGATTGGTGCAAAGCCAGGAGGCTTGGCATTTTCGGGACATTCGTTTGGATATTAACCCCTGCAAGGTTAACTTATGTTTTGGAGTGCTGCTAATAAATGTGGGCAGGAGCCCTTAAATTAGAACAACGTATATCAAGCCATCTGTACCCTGCTTTAGTCTGTTTGATCACACTTACACCTGTTAAGAGACCCTTCTAGCTTGAAGTATTATCAGGCAGAGATCATTGTTGATCTAGAAGATTGATGGTCCACTCAGGGCACAGAGACTGTTCTACAATCAGTGACAATAGTTACTTCAGGGCTTGAATTGACTGTTATCTTGATGGCTACATAATTAGAACATTAGAGTTCTACAAGGTCTATTTTACTATTACCTTTTACCATTTTTACCAAGGTCTAAAGCAGGAAGAAAGTACTGTCTGTTCCTGAATAATGCATCATGGCATGCTGATGCAATGCCAACCAACACTATGTAATAAAAAGGAAATCAAGTATGATGATCGCATAACTGCATGTCTATCTTAAGAAGCTAAAAGCTGAATTACAGCTAGATTTATTTTCTTTATTTGTGATATAAGCCCCTCCTCACTCACACAATACCTATTTCATTTTAAAAGATTGTAGCATGCAGAGCCCACAGGGCATTGTAGGGTGTACGGCACGCCCCCTCCATGTGCAGCACATCACCATCAGACACACCAGGGTTAACTGTCTGGGCCGCAGCTGCAGATAATTGCTCACCTGGGGGGCAGTGTGCCCAATACAGGCCGTTGCACAATGTTTAATGTAAGTCTATACACATGGTGACTTTGGTGTAAGATCTGGTGCCTGTTTATTGGATGTCATCACGGAACAGCAATACAGTCCATGCCAGCCATTTGGAAGCCTACCGCCCACAAGATATAACATAGCTGGGCTCACTGCTCTCTACTCCTGACAAAGACAAACTCCTGTACTCTGTACAGACAGTACTCCTGGTACTCCCATTTGGCTGTCATGGTTACATCAGATAAAATCTTCTGGCATGTTCCTTGAACTTTTACAAAGACAAAACAACAATCTATTCTGTTCAGCAACATGATCATACAACGCTGCACATCTTCACAGCAGAAACACACTTAACCCCTTATACACAGCTTTCTACTGTCATACACTTAATTTACATTATATGAACAGAACATGCCGCTACAGCATCACAATTTATTGCAGGGGATTTACCCACCAAAATTGTTCTTTAAAATTACATGTGTCTTTGTTACCAGCATAGCTATCCTTAGCCTCTACTTTAACCTTCTGAGCATTTAGCCTGAATTAACTCGGGCTGAGTTTCATGCTCTAGGTACCGCCGGATTCCTACAGCGGTCGGAAGCATCGGCATGTATGCCGATGCTTCCGGGTCCGCCCCGATCGCGTCACCGGTAACGCGAAGGGGGCAGGGGTAGGCGCGCCATAGACCTCTGTGTAACTGTGTAACTGTGTAACTGGAGGGGCATTGCCTTTTTCCAGCATAAGTCCGGCGTATCCAGTGACGCAATCCAGTTTACAACCTTCAGCTGGGCAGGTAATCGCAGCGGAGCATATTGTGCTCTGCCGCGATTGCCCGTGGCACGGTTATAAAAAAAAAACGTGCCACGGGCGAAACGCTCAGGAGGTTAATCATAAAAATTTCATGGTGTCTAGAGATGGTTGCATTTTTCCACTTGCTTACTTTGTGAGATGATTGCAAAGCCTCTGAAAATTTCTGGAGATGTAGAGAAGGGTTGTGGGAACATTTGAAAAAAAAGTTTTGTTCTAGCATTTTTTTGCATAAATTAAGTT
>CM070037.1:61549179-61559390 GCA_036250615.1 Ptychadena robeensis | reverse complement strand
GGGGGGGGGGGTGTGGTAGTGCCTGCGTCTTATGGACCGAATGTCGTTCCTTGGCTTCCCGCCAGCTCTCCCGGCAAGGTGATTAGTTGGGGAGCTGTCAGATGAGAGATGTCGGCCGGTGTCCGGATCTCCCATCTGAACTGTATTATTGCTAATGCTAGCAGAGCTCAGAGTCCTGCTGGTATCAGTAGTGAAGAGAGGGATAGATGAACTGCTGTCTATCCCTCTCTCCGTGTCTGTGGTAACTGCAATCACTACTGCTTTCATGGACACAGGCACAGCCAGGGACAGAGAGGAGAGGAGACTGTGTAGCCTCCTGCCCCTCTCCTCCCGATCAGTGTGGAGAATTATGTGATATGCTGAGAGTGTACTGTTGCTAGTGACATCTACTGGTTGAATTTGATCAAACCCAATTCATGTGAAAAACATATATGTTATTTATTTTCTGGTTTTCCTGTGGTGCATCTTATAGTCAGGTGCATTTTATAATCCAAAAAATACTGTATACTTTGCTATGTCACCAAGGAATAACCTAGATTATTACTTGCATCATATAACAAAAGTCAAAAACTGGTGACTTATCAGTTGCTGAACAGCTTACAATCCTCACCCCAAAACAAGAACTGACTTGATAAGATTGTGGATCCGCAGAAAGAGTTGGAGTACCCTTGAACTATAAACCTAGCTATTCTGGCTGGAGAATGTCCTTACAAGGCTCTGCATCAATTCACTGGGCTTAAATCACATAATTAAAGATAAAGTAGGCTTGCAAAATGAGTGAATTGATGCGTGTCTTCTAATCCTTGTGCTATGTTCGTTCACAGCATGAACCTGAGGGGAAACATGTCCTGTGCCACTTTACACTGAGATTTGCGATTGAACACATTCCTTTAATTTTCTCTTATAGAGTCTAATAACAAGCCCGGCACATCCTTCTACCACTGTATAAACACTGACAATGTTACAGGCTGCCAGTGTGGAATAGGACATAACATCAAGATGACTGGCAGAATCAGCTGCTGTTGCAGTCAAACAACACCTAGTAATTTAAACTGGCTAGGTTATTACAAGAATAGGTATATTATTAAATTATACCTTTGCACATACGTTCTTTAATAACAGGTTTTAGGGGTACTTTGTAAAAGAATCGGACAAGCTGTCACTTTTATTTGTCTGACAGATTTCCTACTATAACATTATTTCAATTACTCACTTTTGCGTTTTTTTAAATAATGTTACTGTAGCATTTACTATATTTCTCCAGAAACCTATGCAGAATCACATGCTTTTCCTTTTAATTATGCGTAGGTGGTTAATAATAAAATCATGATACCAGTAGAAAACTGTGATAATGATAAACCAAATGATTAGTGAGGGGAAGCTGTTTAATGGTTTTAGGTAACGACTTGTACAGCAAGAGTCTTTTCACTGACTGATAGTTGCCTTAAAGAGAAAATTGAAGAATTAAGTCACGAAGCTAAATTGTGTGCCTCTACTCTCATTCATCCTGAACCCAACCACTTATTCTGCCCCAACCATTCATTTATTAATAATGTTTTTTTGGTGAAGGTGGATATATATTGCCGATAGGGCTTCTTTGTTGATTATTATTATTTATTTTGGTTTACAATATAAATAAAAACCATAAGTAAGCCGAAGTCAACGCAGACAAGGAAAAATAACCAAAGTTAATATAGCTAGACAGGGGGTAATGAGGAGAAGGTCTGTAGTAATAGATCAAGTCAACTGGAATCATGTTTCTCTTGAGAACGTTTCCCTATTAATTCAACTGGATTTCTTAACTCGGAGTGACTTGTGCACGTTTCTTTCTAGAAGTAAATACTCTGGAACATTCAAAGAAAACTACTTGCACTGTTTAGTAGCCAAGGGTTACTCTGAATCTGGTGAGGTCAACATGGCTTTGCCAGTGTCACGCTTTGTTCATGAAAATCATTTCCAATCTTGATTTTTGCTTAGCTTTTTTAAGCAACACTGATCGGCCATACTCTTGGGAAACAGAACAAAATGTATATAGGCTGAAGCAATGAGCATCCTTTAACATCCAACAAATCTAACTTTTGAAATGGGAAAGCTGTTTTTCATTTTCAGACAAGCAAAGAAAAACAGTAAAAAGAATGTTCTGCAAAGACATCAAAGAACAGGACTTTTCTAGGACACAGTGGCATACCATGCTATAAAGAATAGATTTTGTGCAACCTAAACTCTTACATCTATAAAACATCCCTTGGTTAGTGATCTTTAATCTGTAAACATCAGTACGTCTATAAAAAACAAAACAAAGGTCTGTGTATGCAGCAGTTGCTGAATTAAAGTTCCAACTGGCAGTCAGTGATAAGTGAAATGTTAAAGAATATTTAAAACAGTGGTGGTGGTGGGTCACCAGACAGAACTATTCTCTAATTGTCAGGAACACCAATGTCACTGGAAAAAAAAAGGGAGTTTGAATATCTTAATATCTTGAGTAGCCATCAAAAGAGAATTAGATATTTTCCAGTGGGATAATCCTGCACAAACTAGGTGAAATTGGTATATCGCTCATTTCCCTGTTCAGTTGTCAAGGATTGTCAAACGATCATTCTGTGATTCGTTGCGTCACTATGCCGTGATCGATCATTTGCTGATCGCATGGGTTTCTACCCGTGTATGGCCAGTTCTAATTTTATGGTTGGTAGTAAGTATAATTGCTGCAGTGTTCTTAATTTGGGAAACAACCAAAATACACATCCAATTAAGTTTAGATAGTTGTTACATCCAAATTGTTCCAAACGCCCCTTGTTGTTTCATTAGTCATATGCAGATAGACAGCTTTCAGTGCCACGCTTGCCCATGATGTATGCTTGGTTACTTCCCAAATCTCTGACTAGAGATCAAGAGTTTAAGGTTAACAGGATAATTGTGGGGGGCTTATCTAATCCCTGGACAAGGAAAGAGGATGAGAAACATTGACCCACAGATTTCTGAGTAATGACACTTAAACCACCACATGATGTATAGACAGATTATGTCACTTTAACCTCCTGAGTGCACTGCCCGTATCGCATCGTTTACAACATTTCCGGCATCTCGCCGGAGCTCTTCACGCAGCTGTTGTCATTACTGACATCAGCTGCGTGAGAGGGAAAGCTGGCGCTCCTCCATTAACATGGAGGTCTATGATGCCGGGGCGGTGCCGCAAACCCGGAAATGCTGCAGCGATGAAGACAATGGCTGCAGCTTTCCGGGGAGGCATAGGGTCTCCCCGCCGCCGGCTTCCCCTGCGGTTGAGAGGACCCTGTTCAGCGAACGAACAGGGTTCGTCTCAACCGCTAGGGAGGTTAATAAAATACTTTTTATAATTATTGCCAAAGGTCAAATTCTGCCAGATACAATTGGTTTTGAAACAAGGAGGTTATGTCTAACTGTGTTCAAAAAAAGGTTGCTCTCAAACATAGGTGATTTACATTTTAACACCAGAGCATCTGGCGAATGTGTGCACACCAAATTTCATGCATGAATGCTGCAATTCATATTGATGTGAACATCACAACCTCCAAATGTAGACACTATAGACCAAAAATATTGGTGTAAACTCAGATTCTTCAGCCGATTGTCCGCCAAGGGGCTGGCCAGCCGAAAATCAGGTTCGCTCACCTGGTAAGATTGACCAGGAATCTGCTGCATGTCAGATAGCACGGTGATCCTACATGCCGGTAAACGGCAGTCCCCATCCGAAGTAATGTCCCGCACACAAAGGGTGCCTGGACGATTCTCGGCACTAGTGGGCGTGCGTGATGATGTCACCATGGCCAGTGGGTCTGCTGAGCAGTCAACGGGAAAACGACCCATCTATGCCCAGCTTTAATCACATATGTATGGAACTTATGAAAATCAGCCTTTTCACAATAACACCTACGGTATATTATAAATTTAGTAGATCTTACAATAATGCATTGGAAATTAATCTTAACACCTTCAAATAGTCATTATCACTGCTAAAAATACTATGGTTATAAAAGTAGGTAATAACTCCACCCATTAAAGCCATTATAAAACCTTAGATTTATAGCGGCACTGTATAAGAAGACACCTTCACCATGGTTTGTTGCTTTTCCAATCATTTAAAGTACTAGTATCCGAAATACATTTTTTCCCAAAAAGTCTAGGAAGATTCATCTATGTATTCAATAACTTAGAACCACAAAATTCCACTTTCCAAATCATATTGCTTATTTTAAGTTAGTTACTTTTTACAAAGTTATACCTTCTTTACACATTTCTAAATTGTATACCTGTATATGTATAACTCCTATTGTTTTATAACACAATTTAGCATAGTGGGTGTCTGATAATAAACCAATTTCACATACTTTCTTAACAACATACTTCTATCCATTTTAATGCATTAAAATATGTTGGATTAGAAAAAATGAATGGGTAAGTACGGTATCTTTGAATGATCAGGGATCTGTATTCTGGAGAAAAAAAATCAAAGGAGAATATATGTCTTTGTACTTCATTTTATCTTCAGTCAAAAATCTTCACAAAAAGTATACTTATTGAAGTTCTGTGTCCTATTTACAACCCTAACAAAGTTCCATATTTTTATGAATCTGTTTTTATACAGTGTCTCTCGAAATCTTCCTGATTTCAATAGCTCCCATTTAGACTAATAAGCTTCTCAGCAGTAGAGCAGAAATCACATGGTATACAACTATACGCACCATCATATGTATGTAATTACAAATAATTTTGGTAATTTTTTATGTAACTTCTGCCTAGTTTAACATAAAAAAGATGCAATGCTGTGATATCAACATGAGCATAGGCAATAAATAATTTAACAACCTAGAATGCATGAAGCACTATACCGATTGTTATCTCCAAAGGCATCAATCCATGTAAAGATAGAGGAAGGTCAGCAGTTCTCTTGCACTTCTTGCCTGGGCTGATATCATTTGAGCAAGGTGGGTGTCTGCAATATTAAATCCTTTTAGAATGTCAGTTTTCATATATACAGTAGTGACTCACAGTGAAAGTCCGGTATATGTGTGGTCTATGTACAGGTATCTCCAACATTCAAGACAATACTAATATTTGCCAGTTGCATTATGGAGATATCCAACCTACAAAGGCTGCATAAATCATGGACTATTGAGAGAGATTAAGCTTTTAGAAAACTTTGTTCCATGTAATTTATGGAAGCACCTGGGGTGCAGTTGCCCTTTAAAGGCCAGCCAAAGTTTCATGAAAACTTTATATACAATTTCAGGGTGCAGCAAAATACTATATTTGATCATTTCTTAAATTTTTTTCTTCTACTAATGTTGTGGCATCACTTGAGAAAAGTCTTTGCCCTGGCATTAGGCTGCAGCTGTAGACTGTTCCTCTCTGTGGGAAATCAAAGGCATTTCAGAACCTGTGCCTCCTCCTTTGGTCAAGCTCACACACACTCAAAAAAGTTTAGGCTTCATTACCTTTAAATCATGTATTTTTCCTGCCACTATTCTTTCTGCTGTGCTGATATTAGCAAAATCACTGGACTAAGACTGCAGCAAGCAGTTATTTTCTTATTCATAGACCTTAATGGCTGGTGGTTTTCTATAGGTTGATGTCTAAACGTTAATAATATAGATTAGTGCTTGACACATGGATTTCTCTTGAGTTTCTTAAAGAGAACAGCCTCGCAATGTGTTGCAAGCCTTGCTATGACTTACACATGTGAATGTATAACTACTTTATATGATGGAATAGCTGAAATCAATGTTTAATAAATTGAACTAAGGAACAGGAGGAAAGGTGTCCAAGAGTTCATCGTGTACTGTATTAGAGAAAAACAGAAACACAGCCATTCAGATATCAAGTGAAAATACAGAATGTTCCAGCAAAGTAGACAGGGCTGGACCATGCAGTATTCACTCTATATTCCTCCAGCCAAACTCTATATTCTTCCAGCTTAAACTTTAGTACGTGTTTATACACTAGCAGTGCCCATTCTCTAAACACTCTGACCAACTTATGAATAGACACATTTTACGATCTGGCACTGAACAACTTACCCATAAGTAGCTATTTACAAATTGGAGGAGATATGAGTTTTTTGCAATGCAGAATGTTAATGTAAATACACAACTCATGCTATCTAATTGTAAAATATGTCTCTCCATAAGTTGGTCAGTGTGTTCAGAGAAGGGTTACTGTTAGTGCTAATGCAGATAAGATCTATTCTTGGCAGAGGCTTTTTGGCTTGGCTGGAGGGAATGGAACACATTTCTGCCTACTTGGATGCAGAGCTATTGCTCCCAGGATGGTTGGGACAAAAACATTTTTTTTTACATATTCAGACCATAAGATGCAGGGACACTTTCCCATTGATTTTAATGGTAAAAATGTGCGTCTTATAGTCTAAAAAATACGGTATATCACATACATTAATTGAAAACATAAGAGAGAAATGTTTTAGGGCTTTCGTGCATAGTGCTTTCCATACAAGTGTACTATGGAAACATGTCTACCAAGTGCTAACGGTAATGTGTGTGAAAACACAACACAATATATCTGTTAAAGGGCCCTCAACCAATCAAACGTGACTTACCACATTAGTATCGAAGCTATAACATGAGTCGATAAAATTGAAGATGTATCTTGTATTGCCATTACCCTTTTAACTTTAATTTTGTTCAGATCAATAATGCTTGTTGCCAAAAAGATATGGAAAGCACTACATGCATAAGTGGCATAGCTGCAACTGTTAAACTGCATCTCACTTTCTATAGTCAAAAAGTGCTACAAATCTGAATGAAATTTAAATTAGAATTGGACTGGACTCACAGGGCCTGTTTACAGACATATTTGCTAAATTTGTGCTAAAGGTAACTGCTGTTATTTGTATCATTGTTACTTGTATCAAGTCAGGTAAAATGAGCGCAGTATTGTGTGATTTTTTTTGCAGTGCTTTACTACAGAAGGAGAAATCATTCAAATCTCTGCTTAAAACTCTCATGGACAAGGCCACCAAATATAAGTGAACATTTCTTTTATACCTTGTGTTAGAATAGGAGAACACATTCATTTTCTGCATGTCAGAAAACAAAGAACTGCTAAAGCATTTGGGATTAATAACAAAACACCCACAAACTTCTCCTGGGTGAAACCAAGAGCAATACAAGATGGAATGGCAAACAATATGATATAAGAGGAGCAATTGTACAAAGGATAACAAGGATAATAATAACTAATGCAAATCTTTTTCACCATTCAAAAAAACAATTCTTGAAAGAAATTTAGGATAAAAGGCATTCCTTCAAATGAACATGAAAAAAATATAGGAGAGAAGGCATTCCTTTAAATGAATATCCTCAATATATATAATCAGGAAATCCGGTCCCTGGAACGCACTTCCGGCTTACCGAGCCGGCATTTCACTCACTGCACGACCAGTTTCTCTACTCGGTCTTCAGTGCAAAGATTCTTCCTCCAGCGGGTCCTTACCGCTCCTGATCCCGCCGAAGGAAGAATAGTGATCTCCTTCTTGCCAGTGAGCGGGGCGGGTCGAACACCTGTACTGCTCAGTGGACAGTTTGGCCATCACTATTGTTAATCTACACTTGGGAATACTGCCAGAGGGGTTAAACTTGACCTAAGTTTCAGCATGTCCACTATATATTTTTATATATCCAAGCAACCTTTTCTCCTTTAATTATTAACAATGTAAGGGGAAGTAAAAGTGGAGATGCAACCAGTAGCATATGTGATTTTATGAAGCAATGATGAGACATTAATTTGCATCTGTTTACAGATAGCAGAGTTTTCAATTTTCCATACTGCTAAGACATACATAAAATTAGAGCAAAAGCCCAGCAGACTTGACATGGCAATCAGCAATTTCCAAGAAATAATGCTGCCTTTTGATATTGTCTTTCAGACATCAGAGAAGGGTTAAAGCACACTAGCCACAACCATCCTACATTATGGTCTCTGACAGCAAGAGAAACCTCAGATTGTCCACATCAGATGATTGCACCCCACATTTGAACAAAATCAACCTATAATAGTCAGCACTGGGGGGGCCAAACTTTCTTAGGAAAGTACTACTCAAGGTCTACTTAATGGAGAAGCACATGTCAGGTTGTAGCAGAGTGGGAAGGGCATGGTAGGAGAAACCTTTGACCAAAGGTTTAGGTTTGCTGTGCTGGGTACTGTAACACTGTTGTTGTGCAGAGAAGGTGTCTGTTTGTTGTAAAGGTCAAGAACATGCTAGAAGATTCCATCTGATGTAACCATGACTTGCCATATAGGAGTGCCCAGGCTAGAGGACAGGTATTTAAGGGCCCAGTTAAGCATGGAGCTAGGTATTCACTGTGATAGCCTTGGGGGCAAAGATGCCCTGGCCCCGGGAGGAGATGACACAGAGAGGAGAGGGGGCTAGGAGAGAGAGAGTGTGACCAAGTTAGCAATGGCTGCTACCAAATGGCATGGAAGTGAGGAATGTCCTGAGATGACATCAATAAAGATACCAGTTCTTACACCAGCGTGTGGCTAGACTTTATTAGTAACTGTGCAAGACCCTGCATGGGGCCCACCTCAGCTGGTGATGAACAGACTATGTGGGTGAGTGTTTCAGGCCTGGCTGTGAGACGATGGCGTAAAGCCATTCCTAGCAGTCTCTCTGATTAGCAGAGAAGTGCCGGCTGTGATGGAGGGCCTAACGGAAGTGTGATGGTCTGCAGGAGTCCGGCCAGAAGGAGACTCTGGACATACACCAATAAGTGACGTGTGCACATGTTTTACTCATCAGAGGGGAGGTGCACCTGGCTTTACAAGTTTCATGGAGAAGCACATGATCAGATGAATGTATGAATGTATCTTGGATATGTTTATCAAGATTATTTCATCAAGTCTTTTTTTTGCTTCCTGTTTAGGCTTAAAATTACTAGAATGAGTATTAAGTATTAATTAATGAACCGATCAAATTAAATGCTTGCATCTCTCATAATTTAAGTTGAATGAAGCATTTTCAGGACTAGCGGAAAAAGTAATGTAAAGGGTTTGGTGGTGGTCGAACATGGAGACATACAATTAAATGGGGAGGTTGGAGATACTACGCCAAGTTGAGCATAAAGTGATTTCATAATTAGCTGCATGTCATGAAAAATAAAAACTATGTCTAAAACTGTATTAAGTATCACTTGGTGAGCAGTTTCCTGTGCCATACAAATGCTTAGCAAACTGTACTTATATGATTCTAGCAATGCCTGAGGTAGGTATAGATCTTTATTTACTCTACCATTTACTCTACCTGGAGAATTTCACAAGCGGAACTATAAATGATATATATTTGTTGTAGCTACTGTGTTACTTGATAATGATAGTGCTGATGCTATGGGAAGACATGTGAACTTGAAATGTTCTTTTCTGGGCAATTAAAAATTTCCCTTAAGTACTCCCACACTTGCTTATTCTGAGATGCAAACAATTGAAACTGTAGTCACACTTGCCTGCTTTGTTACAAATCAGTTTATATTGGAGTCTGGGCAGAAATTCCCACATAGCCTGGGGACATAGATTACATGATGTAAAGCAGCAGAATAAGAGGGAAATGAAAGCAGTAATATAAATGTTTTGGGTTTCACATTCTCAGATAAATGCAGACATATTATCTTTTACAGCAATTTACAAATCAGGATAACACTATGAAATGTGGTACCTTATTTATTTAGGATAGCAGAATGAAAGAATAAAAGTTAGTTTTGCTGTAGATTCAACATGCCTATAGTTACTGTAGCTGACACATATTGACCAGAGGGTCCGATATGTCTGTATGCTAATCATATCTATCCATTGGATGTAGTTATTCTATAAAATGCTGCAAAAATTAAATTAAAGTTGTACTTTGAAAACATATCTGACCTCTATTGGAAAAAGACACGAATACCGTGCTGGATACCCATATTGATATGTAATGGGTAAGGTTTTAAGAATGAAAGTATGCCACATCATTTGATGTACCGTATTTTTCGCACTATAAGACACACCAGAACATAAGACACACCCCATAGACAGAAAAAAAAAAACACAGCCGTTACATAAATGAATACACAGCATACAGCATTTTCCAGCAAACTAGTAGTCTGGTGCATGCAGTATCCACCCTATATTCATCCAGTCAAGTCAAAAGGCCAGTGCCAGGTGGAAGATCATAGCTGCAGCACAGT
>CM070037.1:61537647-61549079 GCA_036250615.1 Ptychadena robeensis | reverse complement strand
TACAGTCTGAAAAATACGGTAAATAAAACATTAACCTGAAGAGGGATTAATTCTAAGTTTTCACAAAATTTCAACCGAAAAACTCATGTCAAGTTATTCCAATTTGCTAATATTTTATTGCATAAATTCAAAAAGGAATTCTCTGTAGTTTATATGGCCCCTAAGTGCTTGTATGACAGACAATGTATTTATTGGCATGATTCATTTAAAGGAAAAGGACAAAACCAGCTTATTGGTCAGGGCCATTTGATCATTCCTAAACATGACCACCCAGTGTATTAATTAAGTAGCCGATCAAATTGATTGTGTTCTTCTTCATGAGTTCTCCCTCAATAGATCTTTTCTCCCTTGTCAGTTCCTTCAGCACTCATATTATTTTATTATTTTAAATACAGGAGTAAATTCTCTAATGTTTTCAAGTAAACTTGTTATTAGGTCGTTCACAATCAACAATTTGCAAGTTGTTAATCAGGGAATATGCTTTAAAACATTGTTCGCTAACTCGCTAGCTCTGGCAGATACCAGTCCTGCTGAAGGACCATCAATGACCAAGTCCAGCTCTCTTAAACAAAAGAGGTATCTCCTCTAGCTCTTGAAACTGTGCTTGGACACAGCAAAATATCAAAAATTTACAGTGAGGTGCGTAAGTTTGGGCAACCTTGTCAATGTTTATGATTTTCCTGTATAAATCGTTGGTTTGTATGATAAAAAATTTCAATTAAATATATCATATAGGAGACACACACAGTGATATTTGAGAAGTGAAACAAAGTTTATAGGATTTACAGAAAGTGTGCAATAATTGTTTAATTTTTTTTTGTTTAAGTCTGTGCAGTATTTTAAACAACCTTAATTTAATGTATAATAGACAAGTCCTTGTAACAGGCTGCAAAAAATAGCATGAACAACATAAACAGCATAGGAGCAAAAAAAAAAAAGGTTTGCGATATTCAAAGCATGATACAGTTCATCAAACAATTGCCAGATGCCTATTCCTTATGGGCTTAATATGATGGTCCCAATTCCCTATAGGCACCAGTTAAGATTGTCATAGTTTAGTGGAAGGATACAGAAAGCCGTCTCATAGATTTCTGCTATCTGTTTCCATAGTTAGGAACATATTTAGGAAATGGAAGTCCACAGACACAGTTCAAGTTAAGGCTTGAAGTGGCAGACCAAGAAAAATCTTGGATAAACAGAAGCGATGACTGTTGAGAACAGTCAGTCAACCCACAGACCAGCACCAAAGACCTACAACATTATCTTGCTGCAGACAGAGTCACTGTGCATCGTTCAACTATTCAGCACACTTTACACAAGGAGATGCTGTATTCAGAGGAAGACTTTTCTCCACCCATAGCACAAACAGAGCCACTTGAGGTATGCTAAAGCATATTTGGACAAGCCAGCTTCATTTTGGAATAAAGTGCTGTGGACTGATGAAACTAAAATAGAGGGAAAAGAACACAGCATACCAAGAAAAACACCTGCTACCTACAGTAAAATATGGTGGTGGGTCCATCATGCTGTGGAGCTGTGTAGCCAGTGCAGGGACTGGGAATCTTGTCAAAGTTGAGGGATGTGTGGATTCCACTCAATATCAGCAGATTCTGGAGACCAATATCCAGGATTCAGTGACAACGCTGAAGCTGCGCCAGGGCTGGATCTTTCAACATGACAATGACCCAAAACACTGCTCAAAATCTACTAAGGCATACATGCAGAGGAACAAGTACAACGTTCTGGAATGGCCATCTCAGTCTTCAAACCTGAATATCATTGAAAATCTGTGGTGTGAGTGAAAGAGGGCTGCCCATGCTTGGAAGCCATCAAACCTGAATGAACTAAATATGTTTTGTAAAGAGGAATGGTCCAAAATACCTTCAACCAGAATCCAGAATCTGATTGGATGCTATAGTAAGCGTTTAGAGGCTGTCATTTCTGCAAAAGGAGAATCTACTAAATATTGAGTTCATTTCTTTTTTGTGGTGCCCAAACTTATGCACCTGCCTAATTATGTTTAAACAATTATTGTACAATTTCTGTAAGGGCCATTTCACACTATATGCGTTTTTTAAAGGCATGCCTTTTTTAAAGGCATGCGTTTCCGCATATATGCAAAAACGCATGCGTGTTTGACATTACATATGCGTTTGCGTTTTGCATTTTTGAACAAATAAATGAACAATGCAGGAAAAATACATCAAAAATTCATACAGCAGTGAGTTTATAAAAACACATGCGGAAACGCTGCGTTTTTAAAAACGCAATGCATACAGTGCGAATGGTAACATTGGTTGTCTATGTAAAACGCGGGCAGTAAAAAAACGCGTACGGTAAAAAAAACGTGCGCGGTAAAAAAACGCACGACAACGCACATAGTGTGAAATGGCCTTAAATCCTATAAACTTTGTTTCATTTCTCAATTATTACTGTGTGTGTCTCATATAAGATATATTTAAATTTTTATTGTAACAACCAACGATTTATAGGAAAGATTTAGGAAAAGAGGGGATAGAAGGGGAGACAATTTAATTTATGCCACACCCCTAATTCATACAGGAAATTCATAAAACTTGACGAGGTTGCCCAAACTTACTCACCCCATTGTATGTGCCATCCTAGTGGAGTTGGACTGCCTATCTAATTTTTGTAGGGTCACCTCACACTATGAGTAGTGACAGTGAACCTAATCAAATGTTAAACTACTGAAAATCTGTAAAAAAAAATGATGATGGGAAAAATTTTGGGTTTTCACATTGTTTATCTGTAAGTGCGCCTTTTGTTAAAATAGCTGACAGATTAACCACACCTTCTGCTATGTAACTGGCAAGATCAATATCTGGAATTTTAACTGACTATACTATACTCTGATTAAAAATTATTTCTTTATATACTATTTAGTTAAATAGCCTGTTTGATTAGCTGCCAGGGATGTTGCTTGGCCATGGATTGTGGACTGTTCACAAGGGTTCCCTTGGTCTTTTAAAAGGCTGGCTGAGAGGAGGCTGAGAGGCTTTACCTCTGTGTCCTATGACATTAAGTAGGGTACCAATACACTCTCCCCATCCAAAGAAAGCTCAAATAGCACATGAAGCATTACCTTTATCCTAAATTCTTTTTAACAGTTGCATTACCTTATTGAAAGAATAAAATATACTTCTGATTCATTTTAGGGGATAATATAAGACTAAATCATCAAGTACAATTTTTGTTTATTTTTCAAAGAATCAGCAACAATGATATTCCCTCTGAAGAGTTAAAGATATATATATATATATATATATATATTTTTTTTTTTTCAGTTTGAATATCTAACAGAAGGAATTGGGGAAAAAGATAATTAATTTTGCTTAAAGCT
Source organism: Ptychadena robeensis (assembly GCA_036250615.1). NCBI lineage: Eukaryota > Metazoa > Chordata > Amphibia > Anura > Ptychadenidae > Ptychadena > Ptychadena robeensis. The sequence continues at coordinate 61,545,718 of CM070037.1, read as the reverse complement.
GATCTTATGATTGAAACGGACAAAGCCCAAAGCTTTTTGAAATAGAAAACTAAATAAATAGTTGTGCAGCTTCCGATATGGAGAGGGAGGGTGACCCCCTGTAAAAGAAAAATAGAAAAATAGATATTAGATGCACAACCCTGAGCAACAAAATTAAGTTCTGCTTATGGTAAAGGAAAAGATAAATGAATGTGCATTGAGATACAATGCAGGCTTAGCAAGAAGTAGTGATCTCCTGCAGGGATAGGAGTTGCCATTTGTGCATGTCATTCCAGCAGTGTGGAGACCAGGATGACATCACTTTCTGTTTACGGATGCTGTAGGGATTACGGAAAAGTCTCTTCTTAGAGTTACACTCAGTGTTCAAAAGGTCAATGGGATGCATTTTGGGTACCAACTCTTTGATAGAAGGACACAAACTCTTCTGCAGAACATTTATCATACTCTTTTATTTCATCTCTGCAATCCTCCTTCCTCTCTACCCCGGCTACGTGCAACTGCCCACCCCCCACCTCCCCTTACTGCCTGCCCCCTCTTTTGGAAAGACTTTTGAGTAAAGGCCCCCACACACGTAGCAGTCTGCGGCCAACCGATGTGCTTGCGCATTCACGGCCATTGATCAGCTGCAAAATCAGCTCACATGTCCGTATTTCTCCGGCCGATCCCATTACTAGATAGGGATACAAAGGGTGCCCACTGATCTGTGTATGGGGGCCTTAAGTCTACTTTCACTTCTTATCATGGCCCCATACCCACCAGCAATTCCATCACTGAACTTTAGTATTTATCACTGCTCAGTCAGGCACTTGGACCTAGGGGTGACTAAAACCTCTGTATTATCCACCTTCATCTTCCAATTGGGGCACCATACAGTGGGAAAAAAGTATTTAGTCAGCCACCAACTGTGCAAGCTCTCCCACTTAAAAAACGAGAGAGGCATGCAATTTTCATAATAGACACACCTCAACTATGAGACAAAATGAGAAAAAAAATCCATAAAATCAAATTGTCTGATTTTTAAAGGTATACTTTGTTATATCCCCTTTGTTTGCAATGACAGAGGTCAAACGTTTTCTGTAAGTCTTCACAAGGTTGTCACACACTGTTGCTGGTATTTTGGCCAATTCCTCCATGCAGATCTCCAGTGATGTTTTGGAGCTGTCGCTGGGCAACATGAACTTTCAACTCCCTCCAAAGTTTTTCTATGGGATTGAGATCAGGAGACCTTGAAATGCTTCTTACGAAGCCACTCCTTATCTTCCTGGGTGGTGGGTTTGGGATCATTGTCATGCTGAAAGACCCAGCTTTGTTTTATCTTCAATGACCTTGCTGTTGGAAGGAGGTTTTTACTCAAAATCTCAGCACATATGACCCCATTCATCCTTTCCTTTACATGAATCAGTCTTCCTGGTCCCTTTGCAGAAAAACAGCCCCAAAGCATGATGTTTTTGCCCCCATACTTCACAGTAGGTATGGTGTTCTTTGAATGCAACTCAGCATTCTTTCTCCTCCTAACACGACAAGTTGAGTTTTCTACTTTGGCTTCATCTGGCCATATGACATTCGTACAATTCTCTTCTGGATCATCCAACTGCTCTCTAGCAAACTTCAGATGGGCCAGACATGTACTGGCTTAAGCAGGGGGCCACGTCTGGCACTGCAGTATTTGAGTCCCTGGCAGTGTGGTGTGTTACTGATGGTAGCCTTTGTTACTTTGGTCCCAGTTTTCTGCACGTCATTTACTAGGTCCTCCTGTGTGGTTCTGGAATTATTTTCTCACTGTTCTTGTGATCATTTTGATCCCACGGGGTGAGATCTTGCCTAGAGCCCCAGATCAAGGGAGATTATAAGTGGTTTTGTATGTCTTCCATTTTCAAATATTTGCTCCCACAGTTAATTTCTTCACAGCAACAGTATGTGAAAACCTTGTGAAGACTTAGAGAAAACATTTGACCTCTGTCATTTCCAACAAAGGGGATATAACAAAGTATTGAGATGAATTTTAATATTTACCAAATACTTATTCTCCACCACAATTTCCAAATACATTCTTAAGAATCAGACAATGTGATTTTTTGGATTATTTCTCCCCATTCTATCTCTCATAGTTGAGGTGTACCTATGATGAAAATGACAGGCCTCTCGCATCTTTTTAAGTGGAAGAACTTGCACAATTTTTCAAATTAAACACTACCCAAACCAGCTCATTATGACAACTGACATATTCCTTCACTTTGCATCACTGTGCTTCCAAATACTAAACATTTTGTGCAAAGCCTTGCTCTACCAGATTCTTCCGAATGTCTTATTCCTAGCTAGACCTTACTATATGGCAATCTTGGAATGAAATCTGAGGTGCACATTAACTGATGACACATACACATGCAGTATAGTTACATACAATGTTATTTGGAAGCCTACAATTTTGGTTTACTGACACTTTAAATATAAAATATATGTTATACATTCATGTAAAGCCTGCCATACACACGCCGATGTGTGTAGGCAGACTAGTCCCGATATCTTTCCGGGAGGCTAACGTGATGACGTCATCATGTTAGCCTCCTGTTGCATTATGGGGCCCCTTCAATCACTGGGCACCCTTTGTGTGCCGGCCATAAGCTGCAATGAAGACGCCGCTTCATTGCAGCTTATGGCATCGGCTTTCATCGGCTCCCATCGGCCAGAGAAGATCCGACATGTCCGTTCTCTGGCCGGCCGAGAAGTGGGGCGACAGGGCACATGCCGATTAGCGACCGATTTTTAACCTGACCGACGGCGCGAGCGCGCATGCCCGTCGGTCAGATAAAAAATCGGCCGCTTATCGGCATGTGTATGGCTAGCATTATACAAGAAATGTTAAGGTTGCCATTGCAGACCCTCAGTTAAATGTCAGTTTCATTTTGTTTTACTAAAACTTCTTGGTTAGCAATATAGCCAGGCAAGGAGCATTTGCTGTATGATGGGTCAATCTTTATAATTCTCTTATAACAGGTTACCTACAAAAGGGTAGGGGGCTATAGCAAAGCATTTCCTACATATTCCTAAGTTGATAAATTGTGTCTATTTAAGCAGAAAAACTTCAGAAAAAGTCCTTATTATAATAAAAATGTAAGAATAATGTTCTAGGTTCAAATTTAAAAAAATGAGGGCTGCCGAACTGAAGCACATAACAGGCACTTTATGTAAATGACACATAAGCGCCTTTCGTTATATAGGACAGTACCAGGAACAATATTTCACTTCATAAGCTGTCTGATCAACGGAGAACACAATAATAAAGAAAATATATAAAAGGAGCTGTCTAACCTGGCACAGCTTTTGACCACCACATTGCATACTCTAAATCTCAATGAATTCTTAGGTGTGTTCACAGCAATTTCCCTGTGAAATGCTAAGTGCCATATCTGAATATAAACTTAAATCACACGGCCAATCAGCCTTAGAAAAGCAATCTCTTGTTGCTGTACCTGCAAAGCTGCAGCACAAACTCTTTGTCACTATTTAATTACATGATTGTTTACATTTTTTTTCTAGGACTATGCCCCATAAATCTCTTCCATAACTAGTGAGGAACAAAGGCTAGCTTCATTGAGACTAATTTTGGTATTTATGAAGTGTCAGTTTATAGCACATCAGGGCTCGAATAGTCTTTTACCTCTGCAGACCTAATCTCTATAAAAACAATGGAATCAGCAGAACACCCGCAGGATCGTTACTTCTCTGGGTTACATTTATGCATTACAAAGGCATTTGCTGTAATAACAATGAAATGTGCAACATCTAAAACTCTTATTAGTAGCAGTATGATCTTGACAAGTTTGACAGCTGTATTTTTTATAATTACAACCATTTCCTTAATACCTTATTCCATAACATTACCTTTTATGGAACCTAATAACAGAAATTATTTTATATAATAGTGTTTCTGATACATTTCTAAATTTTAACATTATTAGATACTACTTAGTGTTAATTTATCGTAAATGAGTCTGGAGTATGGTGTTAGGCCCTGTTCTCACACATGTTGACAGGCGTTCTTATGTGAACAAGATATTAAATATCAAGGCACACAAACTAAATGTGCATTAACGTGGGTTGCCAGTGTGCCATAAATTAGAATAGGAGGTCTTATAGAAGCTGCAAACTATCACCAATTGATCCCAATAATTAGGTGCTTAATTTGGATCCACTGACATATGTCTAAAAAAGTCAAGCATCTAGCTTTGCTGAGTGATGAGCAGTGTAGCCTGTTGACTCAATAATTGAAAATGGGTTTCCAAGCCTGGGCAGAATGATGCGAGACTTATATCACCAGGGGTCTGATGAAGTGGTATAAAGCATGAAAATATGACCTCTATGTCTGGCATACTACGGGAGTAGTCTGAGTTTGGGAAAGAAAAATGGAAGATATTTTACCCACTCTTGGTTTATTTTTGTAGTGTATGAGGTAGGTCATCCTACTCTCATGAGCACGTTGTTCAAGAGATTGGGAGAACTCTTCATCAAACACTGGAAGAAGGATAGCAAAGGAAAGGTAAGGTTCATGTAAAGTATTTACTACTGCCTAATTTCTGGACGGCATGTCTGGGGTGTGAGAAGACATTGTAAAACAAAGCTACAGTCAGTTGGCATACTATTAAGGAACAGTGATGAACGAACATCAGCTGCGGCTGTTCGCGAACAGGCAAATCGAATTTCTGCAAATACCCGCCGTTTGCATGTTCGTGGCGAACCTCCACTGACTTTAATAGAGGGCGAACTTCTCAAACCTTCAGGTGATATTTGTAGCCAAAATACTAATATAAAAAGTCAAAAGGGTGCAACCACCTGGTCAGTGTCATGCCAAATGGGGAACAATGGCTAAACTTCTCCCCCAAAAATAAGGATTATTTAAAAATTGGGTCTAATGGCCAGAAATCACATCCAAAAGTTAGCTGGAGTGGGAAGCCAGTCTCACAGTACCTTCTGCAGCGCAGCACATTAAGTTAGATCTCTCAGCAATGCATAATACAGCAAACCCCACCCTCAGAGAAGGACTTTTGTGGCTTAGTAATGATGAACTACATGTAACAGAACACATTAGCTATAGCTACAGATCACTAGATGAAGTATAATAGCAAAGTAGTTAAGCCATTCTTTAATCAGCAGCAGCTCTCCCTATCTATCTAGTACTGGAGACACAGGATAAATGTAAAAATGCCACAAGGCTGCTTCTTTTTTAAGGGGTGAGGTGTCCTCCTGGAGGGTAAAATATGCTATTGGCTGTACTGTCCCACCTGACTGTTGACACTTTGCCTCCATGTTAAAGTATAGAGGGCAAGTCGAACACTAATAATGTTCCCTGGAGTTGCGAACTGCGAACATGCTATGTTCGCCATGAACTGTCCGAAGGGCGAACTTTTCGGCCATCACTATTTAGGAATAAAGACCATTTCAATGTCTAGTCACTTGCTCCGAGTCCAGGATGACCAGAGGTCCGATGAGATAGGATGAATGCTTTTAAGCATCATACAAAGTACATCAGCAGAAACAAATTCCCCCCAAAATGGGTTGAGTGAGTATTTCAGAAAAGTCTAGTTTTGGTTTTATACTGAAATTCCAGATAAAATTGAGTCTTGCAGAGGGAACAGTTGATAAAGTTCTAGTGTAGTTATATTCACTAACACTTCACTAAGAGATGTGATAGTAATATAGGATGTGCCGAACCACAGCCTCTGAAAACTGTTGCCACCCTTCTTTTGTATTCAGACGTTTACCACAGAGAGGTACCAAGAACACTATTACTTTACAATTCATCTAGCAGGTAAAACTTCTATTTTAGTGTTTCAACAGTGTCTAAATATTTGGATGGAGCTTCCTACAAAAAGTGACACTAATACATTATTGTTCATTCTGTATGACAACCTCATGAATAGCAAATTCCATCCATACAGCATTACATGAAAGATACTACAAATGAAGAGTAGGAATGGTTAAAAGAACATCTACGGAACAAAGGCATATAAAAACTGTTACCTTTTTCCCTGATAAGAAAGCTTTAGATCTCTTAAAGCACAAATAGGTAAGTTGAGTTTTGATGGTGAATACAAGCCAGTTTATAAATCTGAACCTCTTCGCTGTGCTTTATCATTAATATGTTCACCTCACAACTGATGATCATTTTCTTGCCGTCGTAAATCATTTTCTAATTTATAACATGAATAATTGATCTTTCCTCCATCGCCACAACAATAAATCTCTCTATCACACGAGCATAAAAAAATCATAATAATAAAACAGATCAGGATGTTCAGTCATCGATTAGCCGCGTTGATGTCCAGTTTCCATTTAATTCATGTTTTAACCATTAAGGGCGGAAGACTACTATCGTTTGGCACAGGCTGCTGTTCTGCCAGCTTGCCCCCGGTTGTAAGAGCAGGTTGGTTTAAAAGTAACGAAGGAGGAAGCGGATTCTATTCCACTGTGCATTAACGGATGCTTTGAGGAATATGGTTTAAATATAATTTGCTCAGTCTGGCAGCATAAATGTCAGAGTTTATGACAGATTATAAATAGGATATGCAGTTGTTTGAAGGCTATAAACCCATGTTCTCTGGGGGTACACATTACATTTTACAAAGGACAACGTCATGCCAAAAGGTAATGTCAGAACAGTGGATATGTGACCAATTTCTGGCAGTTTTCAAGTTTCTTATTAAAAGAGAATATTTATCTATTACAAATCTGCTGGTTTTATGCTGAAAAGCAAGCTTATCAATGTAATTAAAATAAAACCACACATAGGGTTATGTCAGTATAACAACATTAGATTAGTACTGTCAAGTGTCATAAATTTTAAAAAGGCATTAACAGGATGGGTACTACAACATGCCATTGTCTGGAGCCTTCTTTTGTTCTGTAAGATGTTCAATATACTATAATTCGAAACAGAAAAACACAAACCCTACCCATACAGGTTTTTTTTGGATGAGGTGGCTACCCTCTGAGGAATTTTGTGACAGTAAAGATTGGGAAACTATGTTGGTAAGTCAAGATAAAAAATACTTAATTTATTAATCAGCATAAAAGCAGGGTGCTTCAAAGGGCCCCCAACATCTCAAAAAAAGGGACAAGCAACAACACCTTATAAATACAGGTAACAGTTAAAAAACACAAAGTTCACGGTGTTCGAAGTAGGTACATATGAGCCACACAGGCCTCAGAATATGTGAGTCGGTTTTCCCAACGTTTCCCAACAGCGTTTCGGCCTTGGGAACAGATGGCCTCATCAGAGTGGTTCTTTTCTTCCACACCGTGATACAAATCACATGGCATAGAGGGATCAGTACAGACATTGTGATTACTAAACAGCACATTAGTGACAAGGTATATTAGACAATCCTTAGACCCATAACCATCATTTTCCTAAGGGACAAGTTTGTGGCGGGGGGAGGGGGACCAAAGAGAGGAAACAATCACCGTCCCTCCCCGCCGCCCTCCCACCGCCACTCAAAATCCCAATCAATACATCACTAATATTTACATAGGTACTACTCTATAATTCAACTTTATTTCACAATTCCTGTGTCATGTCTGTACCAAGCATCATGAGGATGGTGGATGTTCTGTGTCACCAGGCAAGTGCAGACTAGAGACCACCTGGTATTTACCAGAATGTAGCAATGAGACCGTTTGGTCCTGCTGAGTGTGATGATGGGACTGGGCAGCGGCAATGAAAGTCTTGGAGACAGAAGTGTAGATGCTTTGAACTTTATTAACTTGGCAAGTCTTCTATGGGAGAGAGGGTAAGGGAGCAGGTATGGCTGACCACTGAAACACCAGACTGACAGCAGGACACCTCTCTGGACACACTTCTCTTGACACAGACTTCTCCTGAACACACTTCTCTGTATAGACTTCTCCTGACCCTTGACCTTGACCTTAGCTGACAGCTTTGCCTTTCTTCCTAACCTTCCCCTGGCAGTCCTCACCTCAGGTAGACAGGTTAGCTTGACTCTAACTGGCTTGATGCCTTGACTTCTCACCTTCCCCTGGTAGTAACTCGAACCTCAGGCAGACAGGTCTCCAG
>CM070037.1:61512956-61537547 GCA_036250615.1 Ptychadena robeensis | reverse complement strand
TGTTGTCACTAGCTGAAAGGTCATCTCCAGGCAGAACAGACTTGATACATTTCCCGCCAACATTCTGGAGGGAAAATGTACAAGCTGCACCTGCCAAGAGAAAACCAAGTTAACCCTTAACTCTCCAAGTTAACCCCTTACCTCTCTTAACTCTAGCTCCCATAAGGGGGCTACAAGAGCACCCCCCAATTGATGGAAGATTCTGCCAAAAATGAATCCCAGCTCATTTACACCTATAGTAGTAACAGTAAAACAGCACAAGAAACCAGAGGGAGGGCGAGATAATTTGAACAAGACAAGGTTGTGAAATGTCCTTGTATTTATCATGTTGAAAACTGTGCTGGTTGCACAGAAGCAAAGTAATCCAAAATGAACCCATGTGCAAACTTTTGACCCTGACAGGTTTGTGAAACATAGCTGTTAATTTTGCTGGCTTGGAATAAGGGGCGTGACGTCAGTTCCGTTTTTTGAACAGCATGTTCCGAGTTCCAGATTCCAGAAGTGAAGTCAGTGACGTCATTTAGTTGCTGCCTAACATAGGAGGGAGAGGGCGTTACTCTCCCTAGTAATGTCCCACCCCGCACATCCTCTACACAAGTGGGTGGGAACTTAGGAGGGAGAGTAACGCCCACTCCCTCCTACCTCTGCCTGATTTCAATATCCAGGATTTTGTGCAATTGGCATTTGTCCAGGAAACATTGCTACATAAAAACCATGACTTTCCTGGCCAAAACGGGAGGATTGACAGGTATGTTGTGGAATCCTTCTGAAACAGGTTGGCTTGTGACACAACATACAGTAACATCATGCACAAAATCAAAAAAATACAATAAAAAATTAAATGTATTTATTCTGAACTTTCAATTTAAGATGAAACATCCAACATTTTTGACCCTTAATTGTAAGCCGTCTACACAAGTTAAACACTAAGCATTTGGGTGCTGTGCTTTGACAAGCAACTAGTTTAATCTTAATGTTTCATTTTCTGATCACTATCTTGCATATAGGTGTTGGTAACTGACATTTAGGTTGAATTCACATAGTCGGGCATCAGTGAGCAGGTCCACTGAAACCATGGATTGGGTGTTGTGTGCAGTGGTCCACACAGTGTGTGGGTGCATGGGAGGAAGTTGTCAGATATTGACAACCACCCTCATATTATACTAGTAGGCTTCCCAAAAATTGACCAGGGAACTCCTAATGCAATTTGGTTCAGTGGTTTAGTTAAAGGTCAGAATTAAAAATCTGGGAGGCTGATCATTCCAGTGACCACTCTCTTGCATCTCTACAGAGCTTTACACCTCAATGTACCAAGCATCAACACACTGCTAGGTTTGATTTAGTTCCTGCCAAATAAAAATACAGACTGATGAAAATATTGCCTTTTTACCATAATGGGAATTACAAAATCTATGTGCAAAGCTGGAATAGAACCCATGGACTTCACTTGTGTGTCCTCTCAGTGAGCTAAATTGCCTGTGCATCTTTCCAAGTCAGCAAGTCTAGTTCTCTAGAGGAATGTATTTTGCATAATGTATAGTCGGATATAGAACTTTTACAAAAAACTTGTTTATTACATGTCAGTTTGATTTGCAATGATGGTATGTTGTTTTTTTGTTTGTTTGTTTGTTTATTTATACATAGAAGAAGAATTATATTAATAAAATATCCATACAATGAGGACATATGAGGGTTTAGAAAACAGAGCCCAATATATTATATTGTAACTAGCAAGGAATGCTGAAAGCCAATTTTCCTTTTAGGATCATGTTTCTACCCCAAGGAAACCTATGATTCCACATACCAACAATACTCTCCAATCCATGTTGAGATCTTATAAACACTCAGTCTGACCTTTATTCTGGTTTTAGATTGCTGGTTGTTATATCAGATTGTTTGAAGAAGCTTTATAAATTACCTTGACACACTTTGGAGATGCTGAAAGGCCTTTTTTTTCATTTCCAGAAGAGTTCTCACCAGACAAAAGCACTCCAATTGCTTCAAAAGAAAGTAAAAGGATTTCTGAAGAGTTTTATCATATGATGCACAGTCCTAACTATATATAGTAAAATGGATTTATTTGGAACAATGTTGTAGCGTGTAGTATTTATTCAGATTTACATAGCTAAATATGTCTTCAATTCAGTTTCAGGAAAATAGCTCAGCCCCTCAGTACATCACAAAAATCAACATTGAATGTGTTTAAACCAGGAAAACTGGAATATCTGTTAAGCCTTTTGATGTATATGATTAAATATGATAATTGTTAAATTGCCAGACTAGATAAATAAAAAATAAAATGTTATTATAACACATGTGGGCAAACTACGGCCCACAGGCCATATGCGGCTTGTTTAGTGATTTAATCCGGGCCTTTGTCACCTTTGTGTCAATATGCTCTGGTCCCCCTCAACTTCATTCCTGCAGTGGAGATAATGGCTAGAAGATGTTTGCTATGATCTTCTTCCAGAGTCTGTAGATTTCCAGACTAGGAGGACTTGGGATTTGGGTGGCCCTTACAGGTGCTTTGTCCGGCTCATTTAAAAATGGCCTCCGAGTCAAGAAGTTTGCCCACCCATGCATTATATTATGTGTTTGCATCCAGTGGCGTTCAGGACTGTAACCCAGACAGCCCAAATACTAAAGAAAGTCATTGTTTGTCCCCTTCAGGAACATGTTTGTTGCCTGACTTGCTTTGTCTACAATATTTTGTATGTCACAGAACTGTAACATATAACAGCCAGTGAAACTACCACAAAGGCACTATGCCAAAAGCTGGGCATAGACGGGTCGGCAAGAAATCGGGTGCACCAACTTGCAGGATTGGACTAAAATCAGCCGTCATGTCAGACCCCCCAGTGATCCGACATGACCAATAATTTTGATCCGATCCCATTAGTTCAGATGGGGGTGGCTGTTCCCAGCCAAAGTAATGGGCGGCACACAAAGGGTGCTGGCCGATTCTTGGCACAAGCGGGCATGTGTGATGACGTCATCACGCCCACTAGGTCGGGTCGGGGATCGACGGGAAATGGTCCCGTCTATGCCCAGCTAAATAAATGTATAGTCCAGTGACTCAGTAGTAAAGCCATAAACCATGTTAATCTTGCAGATTTAAGCAGAACAAGGTAGTAACCTAGCTTGGCATGGTCTTGACTCAAAGAGAGTGATATTTATGCCTGGCATACACACGCCGATAAGCGACGATTTTTTCGCTCACCCACATGGGGCGACAGATCCCTGTCACCCCACAGCTCGGCCGGCCAGAGAACGGACATGTCGGATGTTCTCTGGCCGATGCAAGCCGATGCCATTAACTTCAATGAAGACCGGCGTCTTAATTGAAGCTAATGGCCGGCACACAAAGGGTGCCTGGCCGATTAAAGCAGCCCCAGAATGCACCAGAATGCAACGTGATGACGTCATCACGTTTGCATTCTACAGCTCATCGGAGCTTGTCTGTCTGCACCCGTCTGTGTGTGTATGGCAGGCATTAGTCTAAACTGGTGACGAGCTTGGACATAATCTTAAATGTTGACAACATTGCATTAGGCAGATAGAGATGGCAAACAAATCTATACTTTAATGACTATATATTCTAGTTGGCACCTAGAATTCTGACGGAAGGTGTGGTCTTTCACCCTAACTATGTGCTACATTTTTAGGCTACGTTTTGGGACAAAAAGTTGCAAATGAAAGTTTGTACCGGTTATAGCAAGAATGCCACCTGCAGCAATAATGTATATTTATCAGGGGTTATCCATTCTACAGAAAGATAACATTTGTTTTCTGTCTCTTCTTATAAATGGTCTCAACATAAGACGAGCTATTGTAGCTTATAAAGTGTTAAAACACAACTTGGTGCCAGAACATAAATTGCCCCATTGCTCAGGACATTTTGCTGTTTTGAACTTGTGGTGTAATGATGTGTGCTGTCATAAGAGATGAGATAGAAACTTCTTCTCATCTGGTGCATTTCATTCCTGCAATATTTGATCACCATTATCAGTTGTGAATCACGGTTTCTGCTCGGATTAATTTGCACATTAGAACAACAGTCTGCCTTCTAATATTGAACTTACTTTGTAAAGGGGAGGGTGTCACTCTGCAGCCATTCCTCACTGTCTGAACAAAGGTAATAGATAGGGACATAAATATTACTGTTAATCTTGGTTTGCCAGCCTATTTCTTTCAATTGGGACATAATAAGATAATGTAAAAGTTATGTAGCATGACACAGACTTAACAGTTGACAAACTAGACCTGTTTTGTGGACTGGTAAACTCCACACACCAAAATTTTCACTGGCTTTACCCTGTCTGAGCTATAGAACCCATTGTCACTCAGATTCTTTAAGCAAGTAAGGCTTTTCACAAGTATAATGGTATACTGAAGGAATGTCCACACTCAAAGTGCTATTTGCAAAGAAACTTTACTTCTCTAGGCAGGAATATATATTGTTTTTGCTACCCCTGTGCCAAGGGATAGGGGAAAGTCCATAGGTTACAACACAACAAGCAATTGGCCCATGCTCTTTCCCAGATGTTGATGTCTTTGTAATAGTAAATGGAGAATCATATCTAATCCTAAGGCTTTGTATAAAGGAAAGTCCTCCTATCTCAACCCTACCCATGGGATCTTACACTTACATGGCAGATGTGATCTTTGCAATCCCTTAGGCCTGGATGCTAGGCCTAACTCCCACAATAACATCCTAGAAGATGACACAGGATCTCAAACTAAGTGGTGGAACTGGCAAAAAACCTCAGCACTTGAAACCTTAGCACCTCCCCTGTACTGGGCAGAGCCTCATAATGTATAGAGAAATTATAACCTGTCTCATTGCCAAACTTGAGTGAGTTTCTATCAACCGCTACACTACAATAGCTACACTACACTAAGACACTGAAAATAATGGTTAAAAGCAAATATTACTTCAATGAATCATCATTTGATATTTCTGTTTTGATGGCATCCACTGTCGCCTTAAGGTATAATAAGCTTTAGTTTTTAGCTGTAAGACTGAAAGCTTATTTAGCAAATAAAGTCAACCTAGAAGTTGCTAAAAATGCAATGAAAAGTATGTAAGAGTAGAAAAAGGCCCAAACCAAACATAATTGGAACCCAGTGGATCCTTTAACGTACACAGAAATATAATGAATAGTTTCATGGTCAATCATTCCAACTGTTGAGATACCACTGGTTGATCACTGAGTCTATCTGGGTGCTGTTAACCAGTAAAAGATTAGATGACAACTGCTTTTATTTAGTCTATCAGGGTGCTGTTAAACACAACAAGAAGCATTTTGGGTCTCATTCACTAATCTTCAATCTGGTGCTATTTTCTTCTCTTACCAGTGAATTTCATAAACCAGGCAGCAATTCTAACTTTGCATACCCTATTGGAAAGTGAAGCAAAACATTTTTGCTTGAGCTTCACTTTAGTTTAATTGCAAGCCTCTGTGCAACCATTGTAGAGAAAATTAGCTCCGAATTATTCACACCCCATCAGGGATGCTGTACATGCTGACATTTTTCCTCTAACTAATGCACAGACCTTACAATGTTTCCAGGAAAGGCATATTTGATTGAGTTCATAAATACTTCAGCAGCACAACAGCCATGTAATGCACTCCTCCACGTGCTCAGGCATATATTTCAGGGAGAACTTCCAAACAATTGCCGGTTTTAGGGACAGGCCGTACTTAGTGCCATTTCAGAAGCATCCATCAGTAACCTGAATGTTATCATTGTAGTAAATTCCAATTGTTTCAGATGTTGTGTTTGCATTTGTGATATTAGATGATATACATGCAACCATCCATTAAACTTATTGTTGTTATCAATCTGTTCTAGCACAGTCCATTTTGTATAACATTGTTATAAAGCACTAAAGTCTATGCAAGCTTGCAGCCTGGGTTGAATACTCCATCAGCACTACCCAGGATGCCATTGCTATTACCCACAGCTCTTCTCTTATTATGAATGTCTGCATGTTTACGACATGATGTTGGCTCCATAAATATTTGGACAGAGAGAACTTTGTTCTAAATTTCATTCTGTACATTCTGTACACCACAATTAATGTTAAATGAATTCAGATGCAGATCTTGAAGTCATGGACAGTTCCAGATGTCGGGTTTGCTCATTTTCAATGCTCTGTCTTCTCTTTATGGTAGACTCAGAAATCAGATTGCCCAAACCCGACCATCTAGGGGGGCCTGGCTGTCTGCTTCCCATCCTGTATTACCTGTCCTGCTCGTTGGCTGACAGCAGAGGGGAGAGACCTTCGGCGCCCCCTCTGGTCCCCTATCCTCTCCTGTGAGTGAAATCGACAGCGTGGACATTGATACCTTTGGCTGAATTGACACCTGGTGGCTGAAGTTGATATTTCAGTTTTGAGATTAAAGCCAGCACATGATATAAAGCTGTACAAGCAACTTCATCATGTATACACTACTGTAAAAGTTTTTATTGTTTAATGTATACAATTTCTGTCACTTGGATAACTTAAAGGTTACAGTTAGGAGTGTCAAACTGGCACAGAGGACAGTGAGGGAGACATTGAGGGTGGCAGTGAGGCTACATATGGGGTGCATACCAAACACCATCTCATGGTACCCAACTGAGTAGCTCACTAAAATTTTATGTGCACCCCTGGTCCATTTGCACAACATGTGAAATTGTTTGTCAATCAGTATTGCTACCTAAGTGGACAGTTTGAGTTTACAGACGTGTTATTGACCTTGATTTACATTGTGTTGTTTAAAGTGTTCCCTTTATTTTTTTGAGTAGTGTTTGAGCAGTGTACTTTTAAGAAATTGTCCTGAAACAGATAAGCAGATAGTGACATTTCTTTGATCTTGATCCCTCACTGGCTTAATATTTAGTCATTGTGTTTCCAAGCAGTTCAAATCCAGCTTAGGCTATGTTCCCACTTAGTTGCTTAATTGCCTGGCGCTCACGATTTTCAATCGCCTGCGGAATCAGTCAATTGCCTACACTATTTTGAATGGGCTTGTCCCCATTGATAAGATTGCATGAGTTTTTTTCCCTGATATCTCCCATAGACATGAATGGACGATAGGCAGCCAGGGATTCAGCAGGTGATTGCAAATCACCCACTTGAACATAGCCTTACATTTAACAAATACAGTATAGCACTCCTTGTCTTTAGACACCAAAGCTGCTTAAGCTATCATTATCATTTCACTATCCTTGGCATTTATTAAGTATAAAGGTCGGTTTGTTCAGTTTGATATAGGAATACTAATTTAGCAAATTGCTTCTCTGGTTGTTATCACTGTTTATATATGGGAAAATTAAGAGAAATAACCAGCACAGACCGTCGCAGTTAAAGAATACTTCAATGATCCTGAGTGATAAAAATAACAACAGCATGACCTCAACTTGCCTAATCATTTTTCTTGAAGGTTTTTTTTATACATTTATATATTATAAAATCCCACCTAGAATGTAGGGAAGATTTCAGTCAGTGTCAGAATTTTACAATTGCAGATATTATGTCAGTGTGTAAGTATTATTGAAAAATGGTGTTATTGTTACAATGCACTGTTCAGACCTGTCAACTATAGTAAGGCAAAATACAATTTTACAGCAGGAGGCATGGATGGTATGATAAAGTCGACTGCTAAATGCTGGAAAGTACTTACTGAATCTGTAGTAAGAACAGTTAAAAATAGTTATTCATGGATTCTGAGTTAACATTTTAGCAAATATGCAAATGTATATTTATTCCAACAAAAGATAACCTGAAAATAGCCATACACAGGCACAAATTATTGTGAGATATGTTACAAAATTTCTGTGCATGTGGGTGATAAGGTGACAAAACGGGAATAAGGAGGGCACACTTGTCGTCCCCCCCCCCCCATTTTCCTGGCCAAACTGACCTGTATTGCTTGGAAGGTGGGCTTTGCTTGAAAGATCAGGACCTTGTGATCAGGTGTTTGTTTTTTTTGAGGGGGGGGGGCTCATGGGGACAAAAAAAATAATACTAAATTCCCCTGTGCACATGCAGCTGCATATGGGGTTCATATGTCAAAAAGATGTCATAGTCCCTTGACATCTGACCTGACACCCTGGGTTAAATAAAGCTTGATCAAGAAGACCAAGTGAACTGTTCCATTGAAGTCAATAGCAAAATTGTAGTAAACACCAGCTAGATTACACACCCCTTAATATGGTATAATTGATACAAAATCTACATGAGGTAGAACATAATTTTTTGGGGGAATGTTCCTAAAACCCTTTTGTACATTTCCCAACAATTTTGATACCATGTTCAGGTGGCTTTGCAACTTCCAAATAGTGTTGAGCTTGAATATTCAAATGTCGAATATTTCTTGGCAATATCGGTAATTGGAGAATTCATGAATCTGTTGGCGGATATTAGAGATTTAGAATATTTTCAGTATAGCCATGTGTTGCGAAAATAATATTCACACTGCGAAAATAAATATAGCATGTGACCATTCATTTGGAAGATTTGATATTTTCGCAATGTATGGACATATAGTGAATATTAACATTTACTTATATCGAATCTAATATTATTCACAAAATATCGCAAATTTGAATATTTCCTATGCTCATCACTACTTTCAAATAAACTCACAGAAATTTCGCAGCCATCTCTATTGCTGGATCTCTAGCCAAAGTCCTGCATTGGTAGGCCATGTATCTAAAGGCTTAATTTGGAATTCAGACAGAAGTTTGCTGTCAACTCTTATTACGGTTGAATGTGTTTGAATTACTTTTATATAGCACAAGTAGTTTCTACAGATTCAAGATGTTTGAAAATAAATATTCCATTTTATTTTTTTTAAACACATGTTTAAAACATTACTTTCGGCACCTTTATGCTTCTTATAAAATACCTTCATAGTAAAGAACTTTAATAATAATTTCTGGCAGCCCAGCAAAACCATTGCTCCATGAAGCTTAAATTTATGTACAGTGTTTAAAAGATTACTAAGCACGCACATCAGTGTTAAGAGCACAAGTATAAAAAAAAAATAGAAGATCGTTTCAATAAAACAATTTATTTCCATATTATTTTGGTGGGTGCAGCTCTTAATGTAGATGTTTCCCTTGACCAAATAGCCTTTTCAGCCCTGGAAAGTCTTTTGATTCACATTTTCAAATTCATGTCCTTGCCTGTAAAGAGCAGAAGCCTGGAAATCACTGGCTGATCTGCCCTTTATCAAAGAAGCTCTTGATTTGTTTCTCCAGATGTTCTGCATGGCTTGCTCTAGTTGCAGGCTTGCAGTCAGCTCATCTCCAAAGCGTAATTAGTCGCTGTGCAAAGGTTTTAAATACTAACAGTCCATTCCCCGGAGCTGCCCTTTTTAAATTTTTACAGTTTAAGCACAGCCGCGGGGATCTAATGCTAACAAAGAAATTGCATTCATTAAAAGCTAATGACAAATTATTGATGCAAACATCAAAATCCTTACTTAAACTTCCCAGTAAGTGGCTATATAATGATCTCCTCAGCACAAGAAAACTGCATTTAACTTATCCACCCTCACCTTAAAAGTCAGGCTAATTACACCTTTTTTCCTTTATTTTCCTGGGCCTCGGATGTACCTTAAAGAATAAATGTACTGTTAAAACACCACAGTTCTGCTAAAAGAAATGTGTCATAGGGTACAAATAGAGGTTGCTGTTGCCAAGGTGGTTGAAGAACATGCAGTTACAGGGCTCTCTACAAGAGATAGGTAAGTGCTGGGATCTGGGAGTCTATCTACAGAGTAACAATTTGTGTTGACCTTTGGTAGTAGTTGGGAGATGGCCAATGTGACGCTAAAATGTCTATATGCAAATGTATGCATACTGAAAATGAGCCAATCACATACAATAGCTCCTGTTTTTGATGCTCCCGATTAATGCCAATGTTGTCATTTCAGCATTTTATTGACCAGTAGTAGTCGGTATAGTGGTTTAACCATTTTTGTCTTAGGGCAGTTGCTTTTGACCAAAGGCCACTGCTGATAGCTCATTTTAAAATGAGTGTTCTGGCTGACATGCTGATGCATCAATGTCAAAGTACTCATTAAATGACAATTTGTAAAACAATTAAACACACTTACCTGTAATCAATACATCTCATTTTCTGTTGGATGTAGGGAGACTTGGGAAGAGAGACATCACTTGAAGCTCCATTACCAAGTCTGTTGAGATCTGTTTTCAGCATTACAAATGATAACCAGTGCCATCTAGGGACCATTCATGGTACTGCTGAAAGATTGGCAACAGTTGAAACACATGAAAGTACTAGGATTGGGAAGCTTGGGCAGATAAGGATATATATTTTAGAATAGTGGAGCACTTCTTCACTCTCATGAAGGCTCAGAGGTCAGTAAAACATTTAATTCCATGTTTTACTCTTAGTTAGACATTGTATAAGAAATCAAGAGCATAAATATGAATGCTCAGTTTCAAACATTTCACATGAATGCATTTAACATACATTGCTATTAGACCAGTGGTTCCCAAACTGGGTGGTGGGCCCACTGGGGGGGGGGGTATTCCAGGGGGGGGGGTGCGTGGGCCCTCATTCTGAACCTGTGTTTCAATGGGGAGGGGGGCTCGAAAAAGTTCTTAAATAGAAAAGGGGGGCCCTGCAAGGAAAGTTTGGACCAATGCAGACACATTCTATCCTGTGTATCAGTTAACACTGGTCTGTTGTAGTGCTGGGCACTACAGTGGATATTTCTGTCCATTGTTGCATGGTACATTAATGTTAATGTATCATTGTAACATTTACATGACAATGTAACATGTAATATCAATGTATGCAACTCATACAACTCAGACCCCAACTGGTCAAATCTTTACAGCTCAGATGAACCCTTGTTCCATTTTGGATTAATACATTTTTTTCCACTCTGGAAAAACATTCCAATTGACCTGTGTTTTTTTCTGTTTGTTTTTTTAAAATCATTCAAACTTTTATCTTGCTTCATACTTTTGACTTCATTGAACTACTGGCAATTAATAGAAGTGATAGTTTAAAATCATCCATTATGTCATAAGATTATGACAAGTCACAGATTTAATAAATAAAAATGTACATATAACTTAGTGGTCCTAATATTCCTTTTTGTGAGTTGTATGCATATTTACCTATCAAGCTAGACATATGCTATTGAAAATTTGATCAGTTTGTTAATTGATTTACTTAATATATATTTAACAGATTGATGTTAAGCGAGTCAATGTACTGTAAACTTGTTCAATATTTGATCTTAATGTCGATCAATATCAACATGTTATCAAATCAGTAGTGCTAAAATAGCAGGAGATGTACATATTAGATGTTAGTCAACATCAATAAACTTCTACATGAAACTAAATAGGAGGTAGTTAGAAGAAATGACAAGCAAAAACAAGCTTATGTTATCACAAATACTACAGACTTACCAACATAATACATACATTTAGGTGTTGAGTGAGCTGAGAAGTTCTCATTATTGAGAAGTAAGGTTTTGGTTTTTCTAGGTTTGACAAACTACTTACAGCTAAAAAACAACTATATCATTGAATATTTTGGCAAAACAACAACCTAAAACCTGATGGAACAAAAGGACACTTAAAGATTAAGCAGTCAATTAATAGAGACACCAATCCAGGTGCCCAGCCTGCAGCCCGGGGGCCACATGTGGCCCTTTGGCTGTTCTTCAGCAGCCCTCCTAGGAACTCACCTGTCCACTGATCCCCTGCTGACACATCCTGGCCCGAGATCTTCCAGAAGGGGGAAGAGGAGGAGAGGAGAATGCCAGGTTTCCGAGTGGGTGACTGTATAGGGAGATACAGTATAGAAAGTGACTGTATGGACTTAGTCTGCATGCAAAAAGAAGGTCAAGTTATGTTAAATTACTTTTTATGGTTTTCTCATGACAAGACAATTGTTTTAACATAATTTAGAATTAAGATATATTTTCCCCCACATCTGTGACTGTGAAAAGCCATCTAGATATGGGATGTAAAATTTCTAAGATATACTAACAGCCCAACTTTGCCCCACA
Source organism: Ptychadena robeensis (assembly GCA_036250615.1). NCBI lineage: Eukaryota > Metazoa > Chordata > Amphibia > Anura > Ptychadenidae > Ptychadena > Ptychadena robeensis. Next base: position 61,525,494 of record CM070037.1, on the reverse strand, counting down.
ATTCCCACAAAGCAGCAGTAGTGGAATACTACTGGGCAGAGGACCAGGTTTACCTTCACCACTAGATCAGGCCTCGTTTTTTACCCCTAGTTTATTGGATAGCTATTTGACCTGAAACACTCAAAGAAAACACTGGAGATATGCATATATCAGTAAATGGAACCGAGAAATTGATGTAAGTGTTTTAATTTATTTTAGCTAGCACAATGAATATTTAAAGCCTAAATTTTGAGGTTATATTTCAGTGCAAATGTGCATTTATCCTTTTAAATAGAGCAAGGCTATGTACTATAGCATTTTCCAATCATGTTTTGGACCTAGTCCTCTACATCAATTTTTAAAGGCAAACGGCAGCTCCCATAAGTCACGTCCATTTTGACTTGCCAGCATTATGAGAGTCTATATCAAACTGTCATTAGCTCTATCACTATAGGAGAGCTTGATGTACAATCCAAAAATGAGCATGACATATTGTAGCCATAATATTTAAATTATGGCTCATAACAGCGTACACAATACATATTTTATCTCAATCAATAAATACTTGAGTGCACTGCCAAGAGAAAGGCTGCAATCTATGGACTCCCAATGATATTGATGGCTGCATTAGATATATGGCTCAAGCCCCAAGGTCAAGGCCAGTAGACTGACCTATCTGCAGCACTGTTGTCAGGTGCCAAGCTCTCCTTCATGCTCATCCGTGTTTTATCTGAATTCAATCACAAACATCCATCACTTGGCAAAGATTCTGATTAAAGGTTTGTGAAGGGACAAGTAAAAGTTATCATGTTTAGAATACTGATTATGAGACATACTCTCTAGATAAAACAGCACGGGTATAACAGCATGTTAAAGTGTATACATCACTTTTATTTTAGGTATTGTCAAGGGTTTGTATAAAAAAAATTCCAGTGCTGCTCCCTGTAAAATGTGTTTTTCAAGCATTTTTATGATCAAAGGCTAACGTGTCCCAGCTTAATTGAACCTTCTTTATTTGTCACTGAAATTGAGCCACCCCACAAATGTTTAATCATAAATACAGGGCTCTAATCTTAACTGATATTTAATCTTAACTGAAATATTTGATCATGTTTTCTGTTTTTCCTGCTAGAGAACTTGTCCTAGAAAATATTTGATCCCTACTGTCTAGTAGCCTTTAGGGATCCTCTAACCACTGCTCCAATGAAGAGCACTGCTTATGAACATGATGTTTGTACATTAATCAGGTTCCAAGTCAAACTGAATTGTTTTAAGTCTGCTTAATTTTGTGCAAAAAACACATAGCTGAAGCAATGATGGTTATATGGTAGACAACACACAGCAAACAAACACACAGATTATCAAGTGTCGTCAACCTAAATCAGGGAGATCTTTTACTGTTGGAATCGCAGGATATTGAACAGGACAAGGGGTTGCAAAACAATGCCCTGAACTGTCATCAAAGTGTCCATGATTATAACTGGCAGAGTGACATTCACTCATAGATGGTGCCACAATTAGAGATGAGAATAGTAGTAGCAGATGCAGCTAAAGGGAACCATAAGGGTTATCTAGATGTTCTATAGGTACCGTGATGCTGGCCTCATTTTAAGGAATAAATTGTAGAACCACTAAAGACCATATAACTCCTATATATCCTCTAACGCATTGATGTTTAGGACTTTTAACTCCCTCCAAAGGTTTTCTATGGGGTTGAGAACTGGAGACTAGCTAGGCCACTCCAGGACTTTGAAATTCTTCTTACGAAGCCACTCCTTCGTTGCCTGGATGGTGTGTTTGGAATCATTATCCTGTTAAAAAACGAAATGACCTTGCTGTTGGAAGGTTTTCACTCAAAATCTCACGATACATGGCCCCATTCATTATTTCCTTTACACGGATTAGTCGTCCTGGTCCCGTTGCAGGAAAACAACCCCAAAGCATGATGTTTCCACCCCCATGCTTCACAGTAGTTATGGTGTTCTTTGGATGCAACTCAGCATTCTTTCTCCTCCAATAATGACGAGTTGAGTTTTCTACTTTGTTTTCATCTGACCATATGATATTCTCCCAATCCTCTTTCAAATGCTCTTTAGCAAACTTCAGAGGGGCCCAGACATGTACTGGCTTGAGAAGGGGGACACATCTGGCACTGCAGGATTTGAGTCCCTGGTGGCATAGTGTGTTACTGATGGTGGCCTTTGTTAATTTGGTCCCAGCTCTCAGGGATTTTTGTTCACCATTCTTGTGATCATTTTGACCCCACAGGGTAAGATCTTGAGTGGAGCCCCAGACCATGGGCAATTATCAATGGTCTTGTACATTTTCTATCTATTGCTCACATAGTTGAGGTGACCTATGATGAAAGTTACAGGCCTCTCTCATCTTCTTAAGTGGGAGAACTTCCACAATTGGTGGCTGACTAAATACTTTTTTGCCTCGCTGTATGTAATTATTTGCATGTTTCCAATTAATTCATTCATTGTGTTTTTTATATACTTATATATACTTTATAAGTTTATTACTAGGTTTACATATACAATATACATAGGAGACCAGCTAACTCCAGATTGATTTAGTAAATCCCAATATATCAATGTAGAGATTATGGAATATTTAAATTTTAACTAGAAATAACTGTAATTTGCCAATCCACCTCAATGCTCCTTTATCAGTAATCTGAGAACTCCTGCTTGTAATGAAGGAACATTATTCCTAAACACATCGACTATAGTTTCCATACTCCTACATATAGAAATCATAATGCTAAAGTATAAAATATATTTCTTACGGCTGTCAAGCAAACTGGAACTTGCAAAGCTAAAATCACATCTGAGTGTTTTTCAGATGTGTAATCAATCTGTACAAGACGATAATGACAACTTCTGCCAACCTCAGTGATCTATAATTTTGTGAATTGGCTATATAATGAAATGCCGCATGTTTCCTTCAGGTAATCTTGCGTATCTGAATATGACTGAACACATTAGTTAGTGGCAGATGAGCTTCTGACTGATTTTATCCGTGCTGTTCTTCTGTGAATGCCTTTTATTTTTGCCATACAAATACAGGTAGTAATTTAAAGGCCACACAACTATGCATGCATAACATAACAGTATGTACTTAGCAAATTATGGACTCAGCATTGCCACCCTCATCTTTGTCTTGTGAGAAGATTTATTAAAGGCTTACAAAATGTCATACAGTAGATGCAAAGAACAGACTACAGCAGTAAACAAACTACACAAATGTTTTTCCTTTATCTACTGTATATTAGCTTGGAAAAGCTAACGATATACAACCAATCTGTAATATTTTTTTGGACCATTTGATGCTCTATTGTATAGGACAATGTAGGGAGGATCTTCCATCTGACAGCTCCTCCACCTCTGAACGGCAGCAGGTCATAAAATGCAGAAATTTTTCCCTCTGATTTTGGAGGGGGTGATAAATATGATAAGAAGCTCCACAACCTACATACAATGAAGTGATTTATCATATATGTTAAGTAGTGTTGAGCCTGAATATTTGAATTGCAAATTCTTATTACGCATATCTCCACTTCGAGAATTTGGTAAGATCTCGAATATAGTGCTATATCTTCATAATCTGGAATATTTGAGATTCTGGGGGAAGTACCCTGCATTGCGCACACAATATAAGCATGTACAAATGCTTATATTCACAAAGAATTCACAAAAAAATTACTTCTGTGTTGTCACATTTCACATTCTGCCACTAGATGTCGGTGTGACAACACACATTGCAATTGCCGTGCTCCCAAAATATAATTGGATACATTAGAGGATACATTGAATTCTGCGAATGCACTTTACATATTTGGAGAATGATTTTGACAATGAGAATTTATTGAGAATTTAAATATTTCCTATGCTGCTTATCACTAATGTTCAGAATATGTTATAGGATTGTACAAGCAGTGCTGACACTAGACTTCATTTTGACTCCATTTAACTCCCAGAAGTGGGGAAACTTTCTAACCAGATATGTTTTTATTTTGTTGTATGTATACAATGTACAACATTGGCCCAAAAAACTACACCCATATTATTTGCAGCATACCATATACACCAATTTGAGGTGTAACCATTGTATTCTGCCACTGTGTGACACCAAACCTAGTGAGGCCACTGGGTACATGCAATCAGAAGACCCACCCAGCACCAAACAAAAACTACAGGAGCACTGGAATACTTGTTTTTTTCCTTTGAGAAGGCTCATCTATCTATCATCTATTAAGGCTCACAAAATGTATTTTAAGGAAAATAACAAGCAAATCAGAGAATATAGCAGTAAACAATCTGCACACATGTTTTCTTTTTTAAATAGTTTATGGTAACAAAGTTTTTAGAAAGCTAATGATACAAAACCGATGTGGACCTTAGAAGCTCCACAACCTTCATACTATAAAGGTTTTTTTCATGTTCAGGATTGTGCTATGGTGTGAGCATTGTAAGGAGAAGGCACTACCAGTTCCAGACAAAACATTAGACAAAATAATGAGCAAAGCACAGAATATAGTAATAAACAACATATTTTTTTACTCCTTCAATATTTATAGAAACACCGTTTACAACTATGATGACAATCCCCAACCAATCAACTAAAAAAGCTCTATATATCTCCGGCAAGAAAGGCAAAGGTCCCGCACTCATTGACAAAAGGAGAAATCTCCAAAATCTTTATTAATCGTTCAGTAAAAACATAGAACACAGGGCAGGCTCAATCATCCCTGGGGGGCTCATTCTCCCCAGGGATGATTGAGCCTTCCGTGTGTTTTATGGTTTTACTGAATGATTAATAAAGATTTTGGAGATTGCTCATTTTGCCAATGAGTGCGGACCTTTGCCTTTCTTGCCGGAGATATATCAAGTGAGCCCAGGAGACAGGGCTCGGCCACCCACGCACCTGGTGTTGGTTTGCAGCTAGACCAGAGAGGGAGTCTGCTTACAGACATTACTGCTCATGTGAAGATTGCGGATCCTAATCTGAATGCTACAGAACTCTTTAAAAAAGCTCTATGCTTATTTAACCACCCTAGCGGTCGGGACGGCACCATCTCGTCCAGCGCTGCTACTCCCACACTGGACGAGATGGTGCCGTCCAGTACACATGGGGGCTCCAGCAGCGCATACTTACGGTTTTGCGCTGTCCCGGTGTTCCCAATGCAACATGCCTCCTTGGATCCTCCGTCTCTTCCTCTCCCCCCCCCCCCCTCCGAGTGACGTGATGACGTCACATCAGGGGAGCGGTGGGAGATTTGAAAAGTAAATTGCACTAAAGAAGTTTTCTATGAAGAAAACTGCTTTCAATGTGCACCTATGTAATACACATCGCCCAAATAAAGTCACTTGTGCCCCAGATGTGCCCATTTGCAGTAACCCTCTCTTCCCTGGTGTGATTTTATCAACTGCAACTGCAAATGGGCACATCTGAGGCACCAGTGACTTTATTTGGGTGAGATTTAGTACATAGCAGCATAGCTTTGTGCCCTGACTTTTGTGTTTTCTCATTCATTTTATAAAAATAAAAAAAAAAGGGGCCCCTTCTCTCTACCTGGCTCTGATGATGGGCTGCCGTGGCGCCCCTTGGAATTCACAGCAAAGATAGATGGGTACATCTCTAATCTTTACTCTACATGAATGAATTCAAATGACAAAATTGTCCCCATAAAAAACCACTACAAACGTCCCCAGTGGCCACTTGTTATATCACACCCTGAGTTAACCCCCCGAAAGCCTGCAAAATAAACATGGAATCTCTTATACGATCCCAGGGAACAGATAGTAAGTATACTTTTTTATTGTGGAGTCCTACCTGCACAGTAGTGATGGCCGTGTCCGTCCGCGAACAGTTGGATCGGACTTTTAAAAAAGTGAACTTCAAATTCCCTGCCTGTTTGCATTCAATGATTGTGAAACAGTTCAATGTTCATGCTGAACATCGCTACTGCTCAGAGGTAAGTCAAACTTTCATTTTATATATATACAGTATATAAGCATGTAGTTCGTCCATAAATGAAAATGAAGTTGAGAATGGCTGTCTTCAAGTGGTCACACATTAATTAGTTAAAAGCAAAGCCCCTTAACATAGAACCATCAATAAAGATGTTGTTATCCTGATAAAAAATCTAAAAAGCAACCTGTTAAACAAATAGTTGTTTTTGTGTCTTGATATTTCAAGATTTTATGATGTAATCAGGACACAGGCCTTTATAGGTTTGCAGGTAGGAACATTGACAAATCATCAGGGCAGATATGTAGAAATACCATTATAGGTAAAACATAGATGGCATTGAAATTGTTAATATAGATTGTCTCCCTGTGTCCTCTCTCAGAATCCTTCTGTCCTTCCTTGTCACCAATATATCCTCATTTACCTGACACCGAGGATGGAATAATATAACTAGAACAGAAAAAAAAATAACTAGAACAGGGTAGTTTCTCACCCCCTGCCCTGCTCTTGACAACGAAGACCTTTCAAAATGCCACATTCCATTGTATTTGTGTTTAGGTAGGATATGAAATATGTTCAGAATTACTATACAAAATGGCTAATAGCTATTGGGATGTAGAACAGGAGTAGTGTTGAGCGCGAATATTTTTATTGTGAATATCGACACAGAATTCTACACTCAAATATAGTGCTATATCATCATAATTTAGAATATTTGAGATTCTGGGGAATTCGCAATATTCACATGTACAAGTGCCGAATTTCGCAATGAATTACTTCTATGAGTGTTGTCTCATGTGGTGATTACACTGCAGCTGCTATTTCACATTCTGCCATGGTAACACACATTGCATTTGCAAAACTCGCATGTACAAGTGCCGATATTTGCAATTCATAATAATGACATGAGATCTTCAATTTTAAAATTGAACTCAAAAACATAGTCACCACACCCCAAAAACTAAAACGTAATGGGAAACCTTGAGTATGGGCTAAAAGCAACTCAAGTAGGAGGTGTCTAGCCCCCCAAGGACTTTGAAGGTGCATGGATATTCCTCAGACTCCTATCTTAGAAAGTATGTTGTTTATTCACAAAGGTCCACATAAAACTTAAAACATTTTACAAGTCCTTTACCATTGCAAGTCAAGATCTAAACAAAGGAGCAGAGGGGCCAAAGGATTTGTTGGTGGCCCCACTTCTTGACTGAAACAATTGTAAAGGACTTATAAAACATTTTACCTGAGTTCTTTATCAAGATAGCAAGATAGCAGTCTGTGGAATATTCATGCACCTTCGAAGTCACCTCCTACTTGGGTTGCTGTTAGCCCATACTCAAGGTTTTCTTTTCTGTGAATGTATTTTCATATAAATAACAAACATAAGGAATTATTCTTCATATTTGACACTATCACCTCATTTAAACAGTACTTGGAAAGGAAGAGGGAGAAAGGATTTTGCATACTAATTGAGTTCTAACAAGGTTCTGCTGCATCATAATTAAAAAATTATATTGGTATGAAACTGTAGAGGGGATCCACTACCAATTTGTCCTTTCACGTTTATGCAGTGCATTCGAAATTCCTTTTCAAAATACTCTGCTTTATGCATTTTGGTTTTCAATACATTACAGCTACTCAAATGCAATCAGAAAAAATATATAGCAGGACTGCCCTAGTGTTAAGGAATCCTTACCCTTCCTCCCCCCACACACATGCAATAATGAAAAATATATTCATCAATATTTAAATATAAAATAAAGTTTCTATGAATCAATTAATATTTCGGTGAAAATGCATGATAAAATATACTCTGCTTATTAGGACTGCATCTATTAAAATTAATGTGTTCATTTAGTATAACATGTATGATGTCTGCACTAATGAACTAGAGTTGCTACAGACTTTTAATTAGTACCTAGCTCCATGTAATGTCAGCAGAAACACAACAGAGACTTTGAACGTGGCAGATGATGTTGAAGAGTTTTCTAGTCTTTGCAATTATATTTCTACTTGGCATGTGTGCTAAGGTATGCAAATGTTATAAGGATATTTAACAGGAATATTTGGATAATACATTCACAACACAATATAGAATAGTCATTTATTTAAGAGTTTCCTTTTATGTCTTTACATCATAATACAGATATTCTGCATCCTAAATGTGGAATGGGACTAAACATTAGCAGTGGCTTTTACAGTTCACTAGTCACCATCTTAATAGAAGTAAGAAATATTAATTTCTTTAGGACCAAAGCTGTCATATACTGGTACCTCTGTCCAATCCTAAGTGGCTAAGTGCAGAATTTGGCTGTTGTAATAAAACAGGAGTTCTCAGTCAGAGCCGCCTAGGGCAGCTCACAGCTAAGACGGATTGTACTTCTCACCCTCCTGGATATAAAAGAGCTGTCAGAATGTCAGTGTGACTGGACTCTTCAATGTAGACCTAGGGGGACTTTCCAACACTCAAGTCATCGTAGACTAAAAACAGATTATGAGCAGTTTGTCTGTTGTGAAAATCTGATTTTGACAGAGTAGATATTGTAGTGACAGGGGTTTACATCAAAATTGTATATAGCCAATAAAATGTATATATGACCCTGTTCACTATCCTTGTATATAATGTATTGTATATATGTTTGGTGTCATCCCTTTAAGGGCTACACCTTTTTCGAAGAAGGGGTTAACTTTTTTTCCCACTGTTTTAGCTCTCCACTTAATTGTATCAATTCCAATCTGCCTGGAGACCTGGCTACTGCCCTTCCCCAAGCAGAGATATTATATACAAGTGCTTTTGGAAATTTGACAGACTTGGTCAGAAGTGTCCCCAGTACAGGATACCTAGGTAAGTGATTCTCCGCTTCTTCAGCGTGATTCCCTGCAAGGACTGTCTTTTCTCTAATTGTGGAAGCCAATAGCACCCCTGTCCACCATCTCAGCAGCTGGTAGAAGCATTTTGGAACTGATTATCCCTATGCGTTGTGCCCCAACTCTGCCCTCTGGAGTTGGCAAAGCTGTAAATATTCCCTTATAAACTGTACATAGCCCCAACCAGCTGCATGGAGCTGCATTTGCTCGGAGTGTGAGCCGTGTCTAGTGAATAAGCAGAGGACATCCATCGAAAGGACCTGGTGGTGTAAGTTGCACACTAAAATGCACCTTCACAACACTACAATACAATTTGTAATCCATTATTATTATTTGAATTATTATATCAATTATGCTAGTTTAATGGAGAAAATTAACTGCATTTAGGATATACCTGTCTATATTTGTCATTTTGGATACATTGGTAGTGCTGAAATAAATTAGAGAATCAAGGAGTGTCAAATCTTTATCATCTCCAAGAATTTTTGCATTAGCTGTGCCTATAAAGTAGCTCACCAATTCCTGAAACTCAGTGGATGGTTTCATAAAAGGCTACAGCTAGCCATACATGTGTCGACTCGTGAGCGATCGATCGCCCATCCGATCGATTCCAGTGAAGTCACAGGCGTCGATCGATCACCCAATCAAGTCTGTGCCAACCACCTTAGGCCACCGATTCCTGGACGATTCTGCTCCCGATCGATCGATTCACAAATGTTAACTCCCCTTGATGTGTGCCAAATCGATCAGAAAACACCAACAGGTTGGTTCTGTGGCCAATCTGATTTGGGGGCCAAGTCGATCGGGCAGGGTCGATCGGTCAAGGTGGGCTGCACTCGATTCCTCGTCGATCGATCAACGTGCACGCGCTTGGTGATCGATCAGCCAGGAATCAAGTGGAAAATCGACCTGTGTATGGCTACCTTACAGGAAGCTACTGCATAGTACAACCAGTACACAATGAAATCACAGCAGATGAAAATATGTGTCATATACACCTATCATATACACCTGTCTATAGCTGTCAATTTGGAAACCTTGATAGTGTTGGAATAAAATGTAAACTTCAAGAGGCGGCACATTTTATAAGGATTTGTGCACTTTATGCCCATATCCATACTTGCATCAATGTCATGGCCTTTAGCCTTATGTCTACATTCATCTACAATCATCATATGTACATTAGCTGTAAAAAGTAGCTCACCCAGGACTTCTTTGTGACCAATTCTTTAAGCTCAGAGAAAAGTCTCATGAATGTCTACAGGAAGCTATGGCATAGCACAACCTGCACACAATTTTAGAGCCGTTGAATGTACGTGTCATATAGAGCTGTCTATACCTGTGACTTTGGAAACTTTGGTAGTGCTTGAATAAAATGAAAACTCTTAGAAGTGCCAGATTTGTATAAGGATATAAATGTGACTAATTTCTGAGGATGCTCTCATAAAAGTCTACTGGAAGCTACTGCATAGCACAAACTTTTAGAGAAGATGAAAATAAGTGTCATATGGAGGTGTGCAGGCCCATATGGGGAGGAGGAGTGGCATACCTGTCAACTTTTCTCTTTTTGATTAACCCTCTGGGCGGTTTGACAGAGCCGCCGGCACACAGGGAGACGGCGGTTGTGCCCGATCCTGGCACGGGCACAGTTTGATCAGCGATCAAACTGTGCCCGAACTGAGTTCGGGCAAACCGCTAGGGAGGTTAAGTTAAAAATGACAGGAAGCTACACCACTGATGTCACTTCCCGTATATGGACTGAACAAAGGACGTAACTTCTGGTATCGGGAGAAGTACCTCCCCTCCCTCATATTTAGTAGCTGACTAACTTAGGGGGGGTGGGCTGTTATTCTGCCTTCTAACTTCCCCACCTGCACATCATCTGCACAAGTGGGGTGGGAATTTAGAAAGGTGAGTAATGCCCCCTCCTTTCTAATTTACCCTGATTTCAAAACATGAAAAATCCGGGATTTCTTGAAATCTGGATTTAGCTGGCAAAGACACATAAACGTTACTTTACTGGCCAAAACGCGATACTTGACAGGTATGAGGAAGGGAGAAGCAAAATGTTATAAAGACACATGGCATTAAAGTGCACTGATCTCAGAAATCACGCCAGCATTAAAAGATGTTGACCAGCATTATTTACAATGTAACTGAAAAGATTTATTTTCCAACTTTCCTAACTCAAACATTTTCCGAGTTATTTGACTGAATGTTGTATCAATTATTTTTTCATTCTAGGCTCATCTGTTCTGCTGCTGGTATATGTGCTTTCCCTTTGCTTTATATCACCAACTTTAATCCTACAGGGACTTTTATATTCTTTCAATAGAAACTTCAATAGAGGAGCTGAATTTCGGATCTTACCGAAGTGAAAGCTGTCTGTAGTTAAAATAAGAAAATAGTTGCTTTTGTATAAAATTATTGGGGCAAGCATGTTTAAACATACATATCTTAACTATTATTGATAAAGGAGGGCATAAGGGCACATTGCATAGATGAAAAGCTATAATAATGACCTTTCTAAATTTATTTTATAGCTTTGAGCATTTAATTTTTTTTATTTTTATAGATATTTAGATTTACTGCCACATTTTTGGAGGCAAGACATCTCCATTTAAAACATTATACTACATATGCTGATTGCCCATCTTTTTTCAATACTATAGGTATTGCTGAACAAAAAAGGAAATAGGTGACCTATTTTACAATTTTACTATTTTACAATGACTTAGAGAATTAGTAACATGGGTAGAGATTATTAATGCAGTAAGAGTGAGTCCAAGCAAAAACTTTACACCCCACCAGGTTACGTTGTACAAAACATTACAATATTACAAAAATATATATCACTGGGAGAGTGAGCCTCGGCCCACGGACCCAGACCAAAGTTCCCCCCACCCCCCACACATGTGTTTCTGTTTTAATTCAATTTTATTTTTATATTATTGTCACCACCAGCAAGGTCATTATTTGAGGCATGTGGCTCATGAATTTTCTGTCTATTTTAATGCTGTAATAAATTGATATCATGTTTTACATCATGTACTTGTTAATTGACATATGTCATTGGAACCTTTAAAGTCCCCTTGCCCCTGATCACTCGGGGAAACTTTGATCTGGGTCCATGGGCCGAGGCTCACTCTCCTAGTGATATATATTTTTGTATTTGAATTTGGGATGTCAGCTCCATTACCGAACGAATAGTATCTTTTATGGCAAACATTACAATATTGTAATAATAAATACACAGACAACAATTTATTACATTTTTCAGTAAAAAAATTTTTTTAATGCTTAAACAAAAAATATTCCTTGAGATCCCTAATTTTTTAATAATTTAATAAACCAACCATACCAGCCACAAGCCCCAATATTCCAACTCAGTGAGTACTTTCGTAGACCATAACCATCAAAGTGTTTGAAAACATTGCCCTTTCAAGGGTATTAAAAACTTATTGTATAACAGCAGAAGCAATACCTTAAAACACTGATGTATCCATTACCAACATTAACAATGGCATGACCCATCCACCATTTTTTAGGAATTCAGTGAAAGATAAGGAAAAAACTATTGTAATTAAAATATTGACAACAAATGTGGATAGAAAAATCGACACCCACTCCCCCACACATAACTACGTACACAACAGAGGGTGAGCAACTTCTAAAAGGAAAAGTCTTGTCCACTAGTGATGGTGCGAACCCGGAATTG
>CM070037.1:61498052-61512856 GCA_036250615.1 Ptychadena robeensis | reverse complement strand
AAAGATAGGGGGCGGGTCGAACTCGCCATATGTTCGCGAAAATGCGCGAACGCGAACATTTCGGCGCGAATAGTTCGCCGGTGAACAGTTCGGTCCATCACTATTGTCCACCACCTCTCCCTAATTCCATAACCATCCCCTACCTTAGACAGTATCCTATTTACCCTAACCCCTCGCCTGCCAACACTTACCCAAGTTAAGATTTCCTGTAGTTTTTCTGGGGTTGCATAACTTTAGCTATGGTGGCGGAAGCTTGACATTATAAAAAGTTTGTGGTCATCCCTCTCAGTGCTTATTTGTTTACAGCCTCTGGCTAAAGCAGGTGTTTTCAACCTTCTTAGATCTGTGACCTAGAAGTGACAGCCTGTTTCATGACACTTGAGTGTTGCTCCTAATGCTCGCTATATCCTTGTGCCAGGTTTGGGAAAAAAAGGTAATTTAAATCCTTTGGTTTTTCTGGTGTTCTGGTTTGGCATGGCCATTAGTGATTTTCTAATTCCCAATTACATGACAGCCTTCATAATTGTCTTTGGAAAATTTTTCTTTAAAAACAAGCATTTATTCATATAATATGAGGACACCTAAAGAAAAGCTAACCTCAAAAGCTAATTAGAATGTTTCCCTTTATGAGCAATTGGACCAAAAGTTTTAGATTAAGTTTAACCCTCTGAGCGTTTGCCACGTGGCACGGTTTTTTTATAACCGTGCCACGGGCAATCGCGGCGGAGCACAATGTGCTCCGCCGCGATTGCCTGCTCAGCTGAGGGATGTAAACAAAAGTCCGGCGTCGCTGGAGACGCCGGACTTCTGCTGACAGAAAGCGACGCCCCTCCAGTTTGACAGAGGTCTATGGCGCCGCCTACCCCCGCCCCCTTCGCGTCACCGGTGACGCGATGGGGGGCGGACCCGGAAGCATCGGCATACATGCCGATGCTCCCGACCGCCGTCAGAACCTCGGGCGTTCCTCCGGCTAACTCGGGCTGAGTTTCATGATGCATGAAACTCAGCCCGAGTTAATTTGGGGAGAACGCTCAGAAGGTTAAGGGATGACTAAGTTTAAGGGATGAGGTAAATTTAATGATGAAACAAACTGTACTTTGTGAAAAGTCTATGTAATTGTTTCTTTTATACCTGAAAACTACAGAGACAATACCATTTATCACTTAAGGTTCAAAACTTAAATGAAGAACTAATTTATTTTTTTCCAAACAAAAACAAAAAAAAAGCATAAATTTTAGGTTTGTTATTGCAAATTAACTGCAGTTGAATGTGTAGTTGGAATGTAATTAGTTATCAAGTGGTCAATGCAATGAAAATCCTATATACTACAAATTCCTGACTTTCCCCAGCATGTATGATCATTGGCAGCATACAATCCATGACCATTGATGTTATCCTCAAGCTGATAAAGGCTGAAATGTCAGAAGAATCATGCCTTCTGCCACAGGGTCTCTCCTTATAGATAGATAAGCTTTTTATAGGCTGACAATTTATACATACTGTGCTGTTTGCAGTAGCTATGGATGCAAATGCTATTTGTACTCCTCTTTCATTTCCCAACTAAAAAAGACAGCTGAAGCAAATCCAAAATCTGCTTGAAACTATTAAAGACAATTTTGTTCCACCGTTGTTCTAAGGCATAATGTGCAATTTAAAATATCTTAATCTCTGCCAAGATATGGTGTCACTTAAATATATTTGTAAAAAATTGTGAGAGCTCCTGTGTATTGAATGTGTTAGCTTTATTATTTTATTTTTTTAAATATCAGAAGGCACAAGGCTGTGCTCAGGGATTATAGCACCCGGTATGAATCTTTAATGTTGGAATAATAAAGCAGCTTAAATGCATTTTAAGAAAACAAAGAACCAAATTTTTGAGCATTATCACCTTGAGTCCTTCACGGTATGCTTCTTAGTAGATTATTACAATTTACTATTGATTGTAACAGGACAGTCGAGGTTTAATCTATTAAATTGTCAGTGATACATATGCACTATCCAATTTCCTGCATTGGATGACCCAGGAAAATATATTGTAATATAAAAGAGACTCTAATAATACTTTGAGATGTTCTTAATATGGTTTGACAAGAATGTAGAAAGAATTCTGTACACAGTGGATACTTCCACCCTAATCTCATTAGTGGCAGATAAAACGGAATAAGTAGTGCTAACAGCAATTTATTAAAACCTGCTTGCAGTCATTTTGCCAATAACTTTGATTCATTTGCATGACCCTGGGATCAAGGCAACTCCCTAAAGGATTCATTATTTGTATGAAAGTTCATGTTCTCTCCCTGTTTTTATTGTCTTACTTCAGATGCCTTGATTTAAACTGACAATTTATCATGTGTGTACACTTACAATAGGTGTGTCCCAATGGGCAATGTAAAAAAAAATATATGTAAAGATATAGAATAAGATCTTTCAGGCTTTTACTGCAGGACATTTCAGGTGATGTTGGTTTGTGGGACTTTCTATCTTAAGTTTAGTGAAATGCAACTCAATAGGGTTCGGATCAACCCTCTGGATGTTTTGCCTGATTCCCATACTTTTTAAAAGAGTATCAATATTCAAAACAAATTACAGATTTTTTTTTAGCTAAATCTAATGTAGTCTTTCTATTCTTTAGGCTTATGAGTGGCTTGCACCTTGCAGTGCACCCTCTGTATTTACTTTCAGTGCACCCTCTGTATTTACTTTCAGTGCACCCTCTGTATTTACTTTCAGTGCAGCCTCTGTATTTACTTTCATGCAGTCTTGGCTGACTTGAAAATTGATACACCTACCTCTTGAATGGGTTTCTCCTCAGCATAGAAACAATCATCTTTTTGTTAAACCCGCTGAATTAAAGCTGAAAGTTTACAGTTCAACAGCATCTGAGTTAAGTACAGAACCACATTTAGAAAGTTGTCTCTATCCAAATATTTACCATATTTTCCAACATATAAGATGACTGGGTGTACAAGACAACCCCCTACTTTTCCAGTTAAAATATAGAGTTTGGGATATACTTGTCATATAGAACTACCCCTCTTCCAATACACACCAAATTAAAAAATGTAAAACATCAGATTTCATTTCAATAGGCTCGTTGAAATTGAAATGCTTATGAAATGCAGCTACATAGCATTTGAAATGTTCTGAGGATCAATGGATGTGTTTCCAAGATGTGGAAAAGCAGCGTCTGATGCTGTTTAGGCACTGTTTTTCCACGTCTTTGGTATGCTGAATTAATATCCCAAAATTCCTATAAGTCATGGGCATATCTGCGACCGCAGAAGCTCCAGTTCAGCTCTGAAGTCACAGTGCCCGGCTTATAAGACGACCCTCGACTTTGAAGCAGATTTTCCTGAGGTTAAAAGTCATCTTATATGCAGGAAAATATGGTATATATTTGGATATTTATATCATCCAACTGTATATGTGGAAAACGTTTTTTTTTTTTAAGCACTGCTTTCAAAATATTTTCTAATTTCCAAATAAAAAAGGTTGTCTTTTATAGCATAATTTCAAAAGAAATGACAATACATGAAAACAAGGGAAATAATGCTTTGAATAATTCAAAGGAAACAAATACTATGTTTACTTATCCTCCTGGGCATTATGCCTGAACCCAGTATGTGCACAGTTTGTTCTTAAAACAAACTGTGCCTGCGCTGAGATCGGGCAAACCTGCCAGTGCTAGGCAAGCCCACAGTGATTCTGCATCACTGCAGACTTGCTGATCCCTTCTGGCGCTGTGTCTTTCGGTGTCATCGGGGAGACATGGATAGACCTCCATGTTAATGGAGGTG
This sequence comes from Ptychadena robeensis, assembly GCA_036250615.1. Taxonomy (NCBI): domain Eukaryota; kingdom Metazoa; phylum Chordata; class Amphibia; order Anura; family Ptychadenidae; genus Ptychadena; species Ptychadena robeensis. The sequence goes on along the minus strand of CM070037.1, from coordinate 61,509,059 downwards.
GTGTTGCTTTTCCTGGCCCATTTTGCGCCGCAAAAATTGACCTCAGAACATTCCTAAATCAGTATTTGATAGAATAACCCCCAAAGCACAGGTTTCATCTGTATTAGTATACTCTGCACAATTTTCTTAAATTTTTAGGGGTAACTTCATATCATTATTTCTGCAAATATTCAAATAGCCAGGTAGTTTGTGACTATCATCTTCCTCTGAATGTAATTCCTAAGGTTTTTAATACAGTTCAAACCAAGAGAGGCTCTTGTATGGGTGATTGTCCTGAATTGGAACATTGTCCTACCTTCCCATCCTGCTTGTGGGCATCAGAGCTGCTGCTTGTTAGCTTTCAATTAATGTGGCAACCCCTGTGGAATGGTCAATCGACCCCCGAGGGGGTCCTGACCCACGAGTTGAGAACCATTGGTCTAAAGCATTGTTTTTTTACAGTGCCTACTGCTCTTGAGTGTTGCGCCCAATGCTCGCTGTATCTCTGTGCCAGGTTTGGAGAAAAAGGTAATTTAAATCCTTTGGTTTTTCTGGTCTTCTGGTTTAGCATGGCCAATAGTTATTTTCACATTCCCAATTATCTTTGTGATCAGTCTGGTCACATTGCAAGAGAAAGTTGATTACAGTATTGGGTTTCTATATTTTTCCTCGTTATTTACTGTTTAGTGTTTAGTATCAGAATTAATATTCATACAATTACTGGCCAAGAATGAGCATTGATTGTCACCAATCATGTTTATGATAACTCTTGTTGAAAAATCTATCTTAAAGTTGGCCTAGTATTTAAAGACCATTTTGGTTGGACTGTTCTCCCCTATAATAAAAGAAAAGTTATTTATCGCTTCAGTTGATGGAAATCTTGTGCTTTATCTTTTCTTAAATTCTGATGGTGCATTTGCCAACACGTGTCATCATTAGTATGTGTCAGGAACAGGAAAATGCTGAAACAAAAGAAGAAAGTATGTTTGAACTCAAAAGGTTGGGCTTTGATTCTGCCCCTATGTCCATAGCACTGCTCACAAATGTGTTATGGAAGATACAGATCAGCTCAGCATGGACTGTTCTAAAAGGAACTTTGCTCCAATGGCACAATATAAATCTCAAAAAAGAGTATGTAGTAAGTTTATACATTTATTTTACGTTTCATTACTTATCTTGTTTTGAACAAAATATATTTCCCTTATTGTCTTAGTATTATACTTCTGGAATTTAAGACCTATCCTTAAAAGCTGAAACACACACTACAGAAATAAATAAATTAATTTAATTTAATTAATTTAATGAAAGACAAAAGACCCATAGCTAGCTAAAACCATAGTGCTCTGGAATCATTTTAGGTGCATAATATGTTTATGTATACAATCTTTCTAAATATGTACAGTGAGAAAAAAAACATTAGCTGAAACATTTCTAAACATACTATGACTCATGAAGTTGTGAAACCTAATGATTTAATACTCTACATTTTCCAGCTTTTTTTTACAAATGGGCAGCTCTAGTTATTGAATGCAAAAAAGTTTTATTCCAGTTTATTATAGGCCAATATGCAGCATCTCCTAGTATAATTCCCGAAAATGTGTTTGAATAGGCCAGTTCAATACCTTAATACTATTTATAATGCACATATCCAATCCACATTTGTGTCTGTACATAGGGCTAACAGACCTTTGGCTACTACAGGTGTTTTTCTGGGTGTGGGTTGGTCAGATACTGCAAATCAAGAACCCATGGTCTACTGCGATCACAAATGCCTAACCACTGTCTTTCTCCATTCATTTTAGTGGTAGTGAGCATGTGCAGATTGTGATATTTGACATAGCATGGCCATAATAATAATTTGAGTACACAGACCTGTTACAAACAATAGTTTGAAATATACCAATGTTTCTTGGTTAGTCAACAGATGTGTGATCCTGCATAGTAGAATGTTTCATCTCTCTGTGGCAGCACAAAAAAGTATATTGCTTGCTTGTTAGAGTTAATAGACTAATTAGAACATTTACATATTTTCTCCAGCTAGGAGTCAAAGCTCCTTATAGACTGTATTACAGCTGTTGGCACAACAGTGACAGAAGAATAAACCTAAGGCTAATGTACCTAGGCTCAAGGGTGCTTGACTTGACAGCATGGAGATTAAGAGAGCAAGTGGGGGTTGTAAGGAGCTGAAGCAGGTTGGGTCAGAGGAGGCAGTAAACAGCTGCCATTTTGTGGTGAGAAAATTGGGTTCCTGACAGTGTCTGGCTAATTAAAACTGGTAATTTATGTGGTTATTTAATCTTTTGGTTCAAGCAACATGTTTACATATTGGTAAAAGTTTGTTAAGGGATAGAGCTCTAGTTTGGTGGAAAACGTTTTAATAGAAGGTATTAAAGTTATATGCATGAATCAATTAAGACAGTTTTGTGGCTAGTGGCAAGTACAGTTTATGCTGTTACTGTATTGTAAAAGCATTTGAAATTATTATTCTGGTATATTTGCTAAATGGTGTATGCCATTTGTCGATGGTGAGTGATGGGCATCTTGAAGTCAAAGCTTGGGCCTGCCCATGTCAAGTGATAAACAAAACCAAAAACATGAAGCCTCTCTCTATATCAAACAGAAGTACAACAATGGTGGGGTTCATTCCCTGGAAATAGATAACCTAATGCACTGTGCAATTCATCAGTAGTGAAAATGTGGATAGCTCTTTAGGGTCTGTGTCCCTTGAAGTCTACCGACTAAATTTTTTGGCAGACACCGGGTAGATCTTTTTTTAGATGCCTGTGCGGCTGATCTGGCTGGCGGAAGAATACCCCTTGTGAAGATCGTTTTTAGATCCCTGCCTAGCTTGTGCTTGTGGGGAGCCACGCAGGGATCTAAAAAAAATTTACTTGGCAGACACCAGCAGTGTGGGTATTCTTTTGCAGGGCAGATCTTTCTTAGATCCCTGCGCGACTCCCCTCTTACTGTGCATGCAAAGTAAATAGAACATGCAGTGTTCGCTGCAAACTGTCCGCCGAGCGAACACTGCAGCCATCCCTATTCATCAGTGCAGATAGCATGTCTTAAATGAAAGAATCACCATTTCAATAATGTTAAAGGTGTGTTTATTGGAGGATTGCTAACTTTTCGTGATGGCCATCATTGTGTACTATGTACCGAGTAAGGATGAGGGATGATCTCACCATGCTGCCTTCTACGGAGACCAATGTTTATGAAATCTGGAAACTGTGACACTAGACATTCGACATTTTGCTTTGGTAAAAAGCCGCTGAGCATGCAGTTTTCTCTTTTATGTTTCTACGGTTCGATTCTCCTGAGCAGTGAGCACCAGCTCACTACAGATAATAAAGCATGAGCCAACTGAGTGAATCTGCAAAGATTTTAATATGTGACATTAAAAAGTAATGTGAAAATCAATCGACATCTTTGCTGGGTCACCCTAGTGGGGCAGCAGATGAGAGATAATAGCTGTCCATTATTGAGATCTTTGCTATCCTATGCAGACCAAAGACTTCCACAAAGCCATTCAAAGTTTTCTTATTTTAATTTTATTTTCTATGTAATTGTTCTAATGGAGCCATCCCTCCCTGGTTTTTTTTATACATTATAGGTCTACATTTATAAATGTAAGATGCAGTCTATGTTTTCTGGTTCAGCAACAAACATGCTGCAGGTGTTCTGTCTCAAAGAATGAGACACAGATAAATCTCAAGTGAGACCCTTTTTCATTCTGACCTTCACACAACACAGTACATCAAGGTCTAGAATCATGAACTAATACATCCTCGATTAAAAGTTTCACACAGTGCCCAGATATTTCTAATAAAAGCTGATATTAGAATTAAAAATGGAAGATATGAAGGCTAAGGTTTTATTACCTAAGGAATGTAGAAGTTATCCAAACTCCACTGCTGATAGAAATCTACTCTCCCCTCATTATATCCATTGTTTAAAAGGTGCCCTGATATAACCTTCCCAGTCTGTACATAAGAAATATTATTATAAGTGACCACTACTTATAGTAATAGATATTAAATGCCTTTCAAAAATAATGACAATTGGATATAAATTGTATGCAACCCTGTGTCCACTAAGTTGAATTGGGGTAGTTTTATGTCATTATGTTCTTTATCTGAAAGTCACATTTTATGCATCTTTATGATCATCTAACAGTCTTTTTTAAGGTAGCCATGCACAGGTCTTTTTTTCAGTCAATCCATCTCTATGCACGTTCGCGTTGATCAATCGACCGACCAAAATCGAGTGCAGCCCACCTGGAAGGATGGACCCCAAAAAGTTTAAATCAGCAAAAAATTTGATCAACCCTCACTTCCTGTGTGATTGACCCATAGCTCCCTATGCTGAAGCCATGCTGATCGATCGATTTGGAGGAGTCGACTTTTTTGGCGATCGGCTCCTGTCAAAATCAAACCCAAATCGGTTTTCGCAAAGGTGGTGTGCTCATCGATTGCAAAATGATCATTTGTCGATTCCTTGATCGCCGGGAATGATCTTATCGAGAATTGATCACAGAGAAATTGAGGCATCGATGGCTACCTACCTAATCTTTCCTTCAACATTGTCCCTGTTGTTTTCTCTTCACAATGCACATATGTAATGGACTCCTATTTATTTCTAAGATTACCAAATTTTAAACCTACCTAACAGGAGAGGGTGGGGCCCTTAAAAGAGGTGCTCAATTCTCTAATATTAAAAACAGGGCTTTCCAGGTACCAGAAAATTTGTGTTTTCAATCAAAGTATTAAAACATACAGTACTTGATTAGTATGTTTTATAAAAGTATTCAGCTCTGTGTTTGGATGGAGAACAGCCCATGGAAGGTGCTCAGCCCTCACTTGGGTGGATGCCCTGCCAGTGTGGTATCCACCCAGGGGAGGACAGAGCACCTTCCATCAGACGGTAGGGTATACGCCCAAGGTAGGGCTGAGCATTTTCCATCAGTCAGTGAGATGATCCAGGGAACGGCTGAACACCTTTCATCAGCGTTCTCTAGCTAAACCTGAAATAAAGTTCTAATTATGTTAGACAGAATGACGACCTGGCTCTTGACCTTGTCAATAAGATGTTATTCATAACCTTTTTGCTGTAGATATGGTGTTCTTTATTTACTTATTAGGTGGGTCCCTGCTTTAACAGATTCTACCATCCATCATTGTCTTAAGCACTTGCTGCATGGAAGGTCTTGAGTGAGTCCTACACATATAAGCACTGACTACTGTAACTTTGTGACCTTAATGGTTGAAACACATAATGAGTTTGTCATTAACAAGATAAAATTATTTTTATAAATCAATGTACAGGTTTACTATTTAATCAGTGGTGTATGACTTTCTGTTTTTCTTTGTTATAACTATAATGTGCAGGTGCAATTCTGTCAAGCAAAAAATCATGTAATAATAATTTTATCAGTCTCCTATATATCATGTATGATATATATTGAAAGATGTTAAAAAAAATGTAGGTATTCATTGATTCAAGTGGTAATCACGTAAAAGATTTCCTTTATGGTCTGTTTACTTTATGTGTATATAAATTTTACACGGATACTACATGTGTCTTTATGCTTGTAATCTAATGTATAGATAAATCAAATTCATAATTTTTTCACAAACAACATTTGGTTATTATTATCCAGGTGTGGTACCATAATATGTACTAGCAATTTTGATATTATAATCTATTTGCAAGATTAAAGGCCCCCATACACCTTACAATCTTTCCATACAATTACTGTACAATCAGATTTTGTTCTACAAAAACCATGTAATATGAGGACCTTTCTAATCCTTCCAATCACTATGTATTCTATCAGGGAGGCCACTATACTACACAGTTGTTGGTAGATCTAATGGAGGTTGTATGGATCAATCTTAAGGTGTATGGGGGGCTTTAGCTATACTTCTGTGTCATGATTATGGCTCATCTAACGCAATGAATTAGGTGAAAGTTTTTCTTTAACAATAGTTGGTTGTGAATTTTCGAAGACCTTGCTTTTAGTTATCATGCTACTTTATTTTTGCATGGTAAACTTATTGCTCACATTTCAGTCAGAGTCATTCCTACATTGTCTCTTTGGGTTACTTATTTTTCATTTTTGGTATCTATATTTATTCTTAAGCAGATAAAAAAACGAATTATCATTAAGGGTTTCTGCTTTTCTTGGTTAAAAAAGTTAAATCAATTCGCAATAGAATCCTGCATATGCTTGTTTCTATTGCCTGGACACTATTTAAATAGACCATTTGGAAGAACTGTAACTAGGGCTTATTTTCTGAGTAGGTTTTATTTGAAGGAAACATTATTTTATAAATATGTGTATTTTGCAGGCACTTAGGCCTTTCCATGTGTGTATGTTTTATAAAGCAGTGGATATATTGCTTTTGCATCTGTAATTTTTAAATAGCTTTTTGGTTTTCTATATATATTGTGAGTTTTTGTGTATTTCTGTGTATTTTATTATTATTTTCGTGCTCTACATTATTTCTACTTTACTTTCCTTCATAAAATTTGGTTTAATAAAAAAGAAAAAACAGTTGGTTGCACACATGGATAATGTTTTTTTCTGCAATGCTGCAACTAAAACGAAAATGTATTCACATTTGAACGACCATTTTTGTAGGAGATTATTCATACTTTTTATTTTCACTTATACCTTGTGAATAAATCTGTGTGCAGTCAGTTTTATATGCTACAGTCTCAATAAAATACAATAATATAAACTTGCTTTTAATGCAGGATGTAATTTCTTGTTTGTTTATGTGGATAAACAGCTTCAAAGAACTCCTTTTTTTCATCTCTAAGCATTTTTTCCTCAAGTAAGTTAATATTTATTAAAGAAGAATCTATAAAGAACACCTGTCAGAAATTAGAAAAGGATGTGCAAATAAAAGAAAACAGCAATGTACATGTCCAAAGACTAAAGACAGACAAGTGAGTGAAGTTAACTCATAATACATGAACAGGTCCACTATGTGCATGCGTTTTGACAAAAAAAAAGATGTCATTCAAAGTCTAGAAATAAGTTTATCGTACTAATATTGTTGTGTTCCTCCCACATAATTTCTCTACACAGTACTTAGATGTGACTTCAAAGCAGTTTTGTGAGGCTTGCTGAGCATTTAATGAACTTGTGCCAATCAACTTTTACCTTGTTAAAAATAATTTTCTCTGTGTGAGTTCTTTTTTTCTCTAGGAACCACTGTTTACTCCCTGCTCCGGAAGGGTTCTTATTAATTCAGTCAAGTTTCTAATGCAACCCAGGATAAAGTGATTGCAATAGATGTCCTCGAAGCCTTACAACCACTGTCAGGTTATTAAATAAAGGATAGTAGATGATTTCCTACTGCTCTAGACTTTAGAGATAGGGCGATACAGTGCATTACAGCTGGTGAAGAACTAGAAAACATGATGGTTTACAATGACCTTGGAAAGGTCTCGTCAGTCCAACGTCAGGTATGAACGTGTACCGACATGAAAAAAATCAATAGTGTGTGAGTTTATTTTCTGACTAACAACAATTGATCCTATTTTCCCAAAGTTATCTGTTTGTGAAGTTGCAGATAACCCAGTGACTGCACAATGACTGCACAGACATGTTCAAATTAAAGATATTGAACAACAGTCTTCACTTTACTGAGATTTCTTTCATGATGTACACATGACACATAAGTCTAGTACAAACAAACAGATCAGCTGACAATTTTGTCTTGACCAGCCAAACAGACCGTTTTAAGGTTCAGAAATTTCTCAGAAATCCCACAGAGTATTCTTTCACTTGTCCATATGTTTTGTTTTTTTAAGTGATATAAGTATAGATAGTATTTTCTCATTTGTTTGTACACTTGGAAAGACATGTCCTTTTACCAACATATCTGATTGGAAAATCAGTTGTTCTCTGTCACATGCCTGGTGAAGCTGGACTCCAGGTAAACTTATTATTGAAAAACAGGGGTTATATGGTCATTCTTGCCTATGGCTCATATGTTAAGAGCAGGGGTGGACAAACCTCTTGATTTGTAGGCTACAGTGGTTTCCTAAGTGAAAGAGGTGACAGAAGGGATGGAGAAAGAACCTCTAAGGGCCATCCAGTCCCAAGTCCATGCAGCCTGGGTGTGAAATCTAAACAATGGAGATTTTTTGGTGGTTCCCAGAAAAAATAAGGCTGTCAGAGGCACCCAGTCAGTTAGTATACATGGTCATTATTCTATAAACATCAACATGTTTTGTGTTGCCTCAGACCACTTCTTCAGGGTGGTACAATTTGTGGGTAGTCTACTGCCTCTTTAAGATTAGATCAGTAGATCATGTATACTAACTGACGGGCACCTCCAACAGCCTTATCATTTCTGAGAAAGCCAAAAAATCCCCATTGTCATTATATACTGAGGGAACAGACGGCTACATCGTTCTTTCTCCCGGGCACCCTGAGGCAAAGAAGTGCGACCAAGACAAGAGTGAGACACCGAATAGGGACAGTACAATTTCCCTTTACACCTACATACGCCCTGGTTGTTGGTGCAGGAGTGCTAAAATACACACACCCTGCCCAAGCAGCCTAAAGTGTAAGTCACGTGTCAACATCTATCCTACTTCTATTCATTGAAACACCCCCATTATCCTGAACAGAAATACATCTCTTTTGTTGTGATTTTCTTTGCCTCTTTTTTTCTGTTCAAACACCATATGAGCCCAACATTGACAACTTACGTATTGAACTATCTCTCTCTGGGAAATGCAAACAGATTGCATTCATAGATCAAAAAATTATCTGTACTGCTTTAAAACAAATGGATAGTAAAGCTTAACATTCTACTGCAGACATGGGAAAACTATAGCCTCTAGTGGGAGACCATAAAATTCTTTTCTAGGCATTATCTCCAGTTAATGCATGGGGGGCAGGACATCTTTACACCAAGGTGGACCGGACTAAAAGACTAAACAGGCCAGATAGAGCTGACAGGGTTGACAGGGTTGAAGTTTGCCTATGTCTGGTAGAGAGGCTTAATTACCTGTTCCCTCACTTGTAATCCCTTCCAGAAATCTGGTCTTTGGCTGTTTGGCTTCTTATCTAGAATGTAAAGACATATTCTGTTCATTGTTTGGAGATAACATTAGCACCCCATACAGGGGTCGATATTTTTGTGAATGATCGTTTGGTAATTGAACACCCACCTGGAGCGATCAATCCCTCTTCAAAGAAATGGGATCCAAAATGTTGCATCACCACGCTGCAATGGATCGATTCATTGATCGCTAGGGAATTGACCCATGTATGGCTGGCTTTAGGCCAATGACTCCTGGATACAAGATAACAACACGACAAGCTTAAGACAAACCCAAAAAATCACCAAAAGATTACCAAAGCATTTTCCTTTAAATTCCTGGTTTAAAAAAATATATAATTTTTACAGCTCATTGAATGTGGTTTTCAAACTGTGTTTATGTGTGTTGAAAAGGTAACCCAGTTTAAATTTTTCAAATGTATTGGTCTCTCAAAGACTAATATTTACACAACAAAATCACATAAATAATATGCGGCATATGAAACTGTGTAGCCCAAGAACAGTGCCCATGCTTACCCTTGTACATCATCTAAACTACAGAAATGGGCAAATAAGCATAAGACTTTGACCATGGGCCAATGAAAAAGGTGGCCTGGTCTGAGGCATCACATGTGGATGGCTGTGTTTGTGTGTATCCCACAATTCACCAAGGCATTTGGCACTAAAACCAGTCTGATCAAGGAGGTCCTAGCTTAACAACACATATAACATCTGCTTCTGACATGCTAGAGCCAGATGCAACAGAGCACCTTTAGAGGTCCTATGGTGTCCATTCCTCAACAGGTCAGCATTGTTTTGGAGACACACAATAAAGGACAGATTGTTTTAATGTTGTGTAACAATTCGGGGTTAAGAAAGCAATGTGCACATGCCACTCAGCACTTCCTGAGGGCCGCTCTCTTCTGGCACCATCTGGAAACTCCCCCTTTTATTTCTACACACATCTGGTTACCTGTTTGCCCCCCTCTGTCTTGCAGACTATCTCAACCTCTGAAGCTTTATCTTACTCTGCCAATGCCCAAGCTATAGTTGTTCCTCTATGTCAATGGCCACACACAGATATAACTTGAAAACAGAAGGGGTTGATTTGTAATTACTGATGCAATAGGCAATATTCAAATTTGCAACATTTTGCTAATTATTCTACAAATATTCTAAGTAAATTTGAAAATGTATTTTACATTATTATGTAATGCGAATAACTGCACTTTTACATGCGAATATTGGCAGCGCAATGTGCTGTCACAGTAAATTCTAGCATAGAATATGAAATAGCAGCGGCATAGAAGTAACTGATGCGAAAATCAGCACTTGTACATGCGAATGCAGTGCATGGTACTCTCCCCGGAACTTTGAATATTGTGCCTATATTCACAAAAAAAAAAATTGTGATTAGAATATTTGCGCTCAACACATTCGTAATCCAAAAGGAAGTATTAACATGTGTACATGGCATCTAAACCCAGTCTGTAGGGTAATAATTTTGGTTCTAAAGAAAACAAGTTAACTTCTGTGCCAAACCATCACTAGCCCCTCCATGGTAGTCATCAGGGGCTATAATAATCTTTCACCCTCAGAAGGGAAAGGGGAGTCTCTCCTTTACTCACATCAGCACAAACAGTCTGTAGTCCACCATATAAGCCTGTCTGGTCCCACAGGACTCTGCATGTCTGCTTTGCAGTTCTCCTCACAGGCCCTGGAAAAACTCCTGCCTGCCCTGTAATAGGCTAGAGGCATCTCTCCAGAAGGGAAACCTACCAGGGGCAGGACCCTGAGAAGTACTTGACTCAGAACACTAGGTGCAATTAGACCTCTGTCTCTTGGCACGCTTATTCCCTCCTCTATTCCCTCTGGACAACCAGCTTGGGTTTAGTGATGGCGCAAAAAAAATTTTTCACGCAATAAATCCGCACGAAGGATTTCTACAATGATAGTCATTTGG
>CM070037.1:61479586-61497952 GCA_036250615.1 Ptychadena robeensis | reverse complement strand
AACATGCGATGTTCGCCGCGAATAGTTCTCCGGCGAACAGTTCGGGCCATCACTACTTGGGTGATGTCAAAGAATAGGGGCACTGCACGAAATAGTTGTTAACAGTCTCTATATTAAGGCCCAGTCCTGAGAAGTGCACTTGCAGTCCAAGGGGAAAGCAAAAGTGTCCCAGGGCATTTAGTATTCAAGTAGCTTACATTTTCCTTTAGATAATCCTGCAGATCCTGGGCAACAGTTGCAGAAGACACAGAAAGGCTTGCTTCTAAACAGGCAAAAGTCCACTCCGCCCGTTCGCAGACAGACACGGCCGAAGTTCGGCCATCACTACTGACTAGCCACTCCCATGTATCATATTTATATATTGGAGCAAGGCATCTCCTCTGCACTGGGCTGAATTTATACAGTCCCGTTTTTTATGTGGCTTTCCCGGCCAAATCGCGATTTCACAAAATCCCAGATTTTTCCCAGGATTTTGAAATCTGGCAATTGAGGAAGGAGGGGGCGTTACTCTCCCTTCTAAGTTTCCACACCACTTGTGCAGATGATGTGCGGGGTGGGACATTACTAGGGAGAGTAATGCCCTCTCGCTCGTAAGTTTGGCAGGAACTAAAAAGGAGGTAGGGGACTTTAATCTCCTACTACCGGAAGTGATGTCACTTCCGATATCTGGAACACGGACAAAAACTGTCAGTGATGTCATGTCCTGCATTTCCAGCCGGCAAAATTGATAGCTATGGCTGAATCATGTACAATACATGAAGCACATATTAACTGTTTCATGGCCACATCCATTACACTACACAATCTTAACATACACAATAATCATAACATGACTATATGCTCCCCTTATTTAACATGGAACTAAGACAACAGGTGCTCTATCAAATACAGAATATATCGCCCTAACACAGTGCGCATCCCTGCACTGCTATACCACCCTGCTACAGTTGAATGTATACATGTAAATGAGATGTCCAACTTGTAACTGTCAAGTCACAGTAATTATGTTTCATTATCAATCTACCATACTTGACTTTCTTGAGCAACTTAGTTTTATCTAGTGAGTAATAGGGATGGACCGAACTGTTCGCCGGAGAACAGTTCGGCCGCGAACTCGGCATGTTCGCCGTTCGCCTCGCCGGCGGACAGTACGGGTGTTCGACCCGTCCTGTTCGCCGGCCAGAAGAAGATCTAAATTCTTCCTCCGGCAGGATCAGAACCTGCGAGATCGTGCCGGAGGAAGAATGTCTTCACTACAAGACCGGGCATGAAGCCGGTCTTGTAGTGAAGATTCCGGCTCAGAGTAGGAAGTGACGTCAGTGACGTCACATCCGGCTCCCGCAACCAGGAACGATGCGTTCCAGGATGCGTTCCATGGACCGGATGTGACGTCACTGACGTCACATCCGGTTTTTCCGATTCAAATTCCCCGCCTAGAGGCGGGGAATTTGAATGTGTCCGCGAACAGGGCGGACGGCGGACATCTTTAAAAGTTCGACCCGCCCTGTTCGCGGACACTCCGGGCTGGTGTTCGCCCATCTCTAGTGAGTAATGGACTGCAGATGTGGTACTGCAACAAAATTAGAACCTTCTAGTAGAACCTTCTTGTGATATCATCGGCCCTCCTACCAAGGATGTTTACCTACAGTCATTTCAATTGTTTTGTAGTGGGACTGCCAGGTAATGCTACATGATTCTAGAAGCACTTCAAATTATGTTTTAATCATTTCTTGGGAATAAAAAGATTAAGAGGTTCATGTCCATCGTGAAGGGCTCTATAATTACTTACTATATTCTGTACCCTCCACCATAACAGCTGCATTAAATATTATGGGACTTCGAAATAACACACAGTAAAAGCACAGTAATATTTTGTATATCAGTGTTGAACACATATGCAGGTACACATTTTTAATATGCTAAAACTTCAGGTGCTTCTGTTTCCTCTCCCAAAACAACTGCACCAATTTTAAGGCAATTAAAATAAATGTACCAAACCTAAGTCTCCATTAATCTGTAATCTCATGCGTGGAAAATCACAATATTACAGGTCTTTCTGGGGAAAGTTGTAGACGATACTGCAGTGGTGCCCTAGAAATGCCCTGTATTCTTCAGTTACTGTTTATTACTCACTAAGGAGTGAGGAGGAAAATGTATAGGAGCTTCTGATTTTTAATAATGCCGGATAACCTATAGGTACTCCCCCTCAGCCCAGGAAGAGTTCTTTCTATATCTGGCCTATGCTTGATCAGAGCTGTGCGGCTACCCAGACATACAAGCTGACATTTAGGCTGATGTGATCTGCTCCTATTTATAGGTGTAGATACTCATTTTAGCTTATTTTCATAATGCCACAATTTGCCTTTTTATTGTCTTCGCCTTCTGAAGCCATTCTTCGGTGCCTGAAATCTGCAGCAGACTCCTGGTGTTTATTAAACTCGATCTGAGAAGAATATCTTGCATCAGAAATGACTGCTTCATAATGCGGATGTTATTAAACTCTACCTGTCGCCCAAGCTGGATGTTTATCACTCTGTGCGGGAAAACAGAGGCATAAATAAAACACATAATGTTGATTAAAACAAAGTATACTAAAAGTCATAATAAAAAAAGTAATTGGAGGGAGTTTTTTCTTATACAGCAACAGGTTATCCCCAGCAGGAGGTACTCGTTAAAATACCAACATCAGCGTATACAACAGCTGAGGGCGGAGAGCGAAAATGCCTTTCAATCAGTCACCCCTGTGTCAGTTACGTTTGACAACACAGCAGCAGCCTGAGCACACAGCAGGGAATGACAGTGTAGAAATACAATCTCAGCCAAGTGCAATTATTTATAAATACCTTGTTTGAGACACATTTGGTTTACAGAACGTCAGTTCTCTTTTTCTATTGGGGCATTTTAGGGGAAAGCAAAATTTGCAAATGTATGCGGCACAGCTCTCGCTGTTAACGCACACCAGGGACACCTCTCCTGGGCCAAGACAAAAGTCATATCAAACAGAGATGATTAGAGACATCTATCTGTCATTTGTTTAACGACAGCAAATCTAGGAGTCTGATTTTATATTAACAGCATCCTGCAGGGTGTAGTGTGCTTATTTTCCCACTAGAACAATTACCGCGGATTAGTATGGGAGTCTGACTTTTATTTCCCATGTGTGCCTTGTGTGAGACAGACGTGCCAGATAAGCATCCTCTTCTACGCGTCCAATAAGCAAAGTAAGAGGAAAAAAATAAACAGACACTAACACATGGAAGCATATAGTTTGTTCCAATTAACTACTTTCCCGTCTGACAGGTGAGTAGCGTCTCATCGGCATAAAGACCATCGAGTTTGTGCTGCCAGAGTTATGGATCATTGGGCCTAAACTTCATATTTATAAACTGCTCATCTCTCTAACTGGAAGATTTCAACCACCACTTTCCTTTTATAATGAACCCGCTTGGCTTATTTTTATTCATAGCGTGTAAAAGGTCAGACCGTAGAACATGGATAATACTGGAGATTAAATATATTAAATTGACATGAAAATTGCTATTCTTTATGATTCATTTACAAACAATAAAGTGATACTGCAGGAAAATCATTTCTACGAACCTAAATGATTAATTAGCCATATCAGCACCCTATTTTGAAGTTTTTTTGGTTCTCTGGCATGCAAAATTATCTTAAAGAAAACCATTTTTTCGAAGAATAACTAAGTACAATATTTGCCCTCCAAATGATCTCAATTATTGGTACAAGCAAGAGGCTTAGACAAAGGTATTACTGTAGGAATGTGGACCACCCCTTCCAGCACTGACTGCACCACACCACTGACTGCACTACAGGGTTGAACCAGTGGACACCTGTCTGACAACTTCTAGACGTTTCTCCCACTTCTATCTAAGGATGCAGCCAGACCCGCACAGTCTATCACCATAATAGTGTCAGGGCAGGCTTTCCTTCACAGACTATTGCTCACATCCCAAAATAAGGGTCCAATACATGGGGACTTTGGTGTAGATACGATCCCCTTTATTTTTGTTACACTGAACTCCTTACAGTCCAGGCCATGCCATGTCAGTCATCTGGGACCAGCCGCTGCCGGTATCAGTCTCTGCCCTAGCCCTTCTCCCACCTGATGACACTTTAAGCTAGGGGTGCCCTTGCCCCCAGCTGGGGGACAAGGGTGATGTCTTAAGTCAAATCCCTGCACACTGCTCACTGCTCTCTCCTCCTGACAAAGACTAAGGTCTTCATCTAGTTTGGGCCTAATAATCCTTCTGTCCCCAGACTGACCACTGTCAAATAGCTTGTCATGGTTACATCAGTAGGAAGGTGCCAGATGTTCATTAACTTTCTACTTTTCACTTAACAAAAACAGTGACTACCATTGCACCTGTCTTGCCCAGCAAAAATTACATCAGACTTGCTGATTTCTTTATAAAGCCCTCACACCCTGGTAACATATACACAGCCTTCCTTCGCACATTACTAAACCTCAAATGTAGTCATTTAAAAGAGCTGTTTTATTAATAGTGAAAATATATAAGGGGGGGGGCACTGGTAGCCAGGCTCACCACATCCAATACTGCAAAGTGAATTTTAAGGGGGAGGGGGGAACTAAACTCCAGGGGTGGACGGCCCCAATGGACTTTAAAGGTGAGTATATTGAAAAGAGTTCCAGTCAAGAGATTGACGTTTACACTTTATTGACACAGCTTTGTACGACAAAAATACACAACATTAGAATTCCAAGATACCTTCATCCACAATTCAATAGTGTTACCCTTAGGTTACATGGCATTGAAGGGAGTTTGGTCCTCCATACATTGATAAAATATACATTTAAAATTAACTATGTTTTCCACTATATACATTATGATTCACAATAGATATATAAAGTCGAAGTAACAAGAAACAAAGTAGTAGAAAAAAATGTATGGTTTTATTAATTGTATATATTGCAACCTGGAAGGAATAATTAAGCGAAGGTATAATCCATGCTTTTACTGAATATTGTAAGATACCGATATACTTACACCTTGATGATTTCCAGGAATAGCCTCCAAAGATCCCTGATGAAGTCCCAATAATGGGAAGAAACGCGTTGGAACATTTTGGAGCATGACTATATAGGACTTTTACCCCTGGATCACCAAGATGTGGGATGAATTTTAAATGTATATTGTATCAATGTATGGAGAACCAAACTCCCTTCAATGCCATGTAACCTAAGGGTAACACTCTTGAATTGGGGATGAAGGTATCCTGGAATACTAATGTTGTGTATTTTTGTTGTACAAAGCTGTGTCAATAAAGTGTAAACGCCAATCCCTTGACTGGAACTCTTTTCAATATACTCACCTTTAAAGTCCATTGGGGCCGGCCACCCCTGGGGTTTAGTTCCCCCCTCCCCCTTAAAATTCACTAAAACCCCCCCCCCCTAAAATTCACTCTGTATTATAAATATTTGATCTAATATACATAAAGGAGGTTGGTTTATAACCAGAGAAAAGTAAGTTGCTAAATATAAAAAGGAAACAGTGATTACTGTGATTGGCTTGTATGGTAATTACATGATCATACCAAACAGATTGTCATCATTAGTCAAGAACATTATACAAGGAAGGTTTTTTAACCTTTGGAACATGATGACATAAACCTGGTTCAGACATTTATGCTTTACATCCATTGACATTAGTGATGGCGGAACTGCCCGCAAGGCGGACAGTTCGGCCGCGAACAAGCATGTTCGCCCTCCTTCTCGCTGGCGGACAGTACAGGTGTTCGACCCGCCGTGTTCGCCAGCGAGAAGGATCCCTCTATTCTTCCTCCGGTGGGATCATTAGCAGCACATCCCGTTCCAGGTGCCGGATGTGACGTCACTGACGTCACATCCGGGTTTTCCGATTCAAATTCCCTGCCAAGAGGCGGGGAATTTAAATCTGTCCGCGAAAGGGCGGACAGCGGACTTTTTTAAAAGTACGCTCCGCCCGTTCGCGGATGGACACGCCGAATGTTCGGCCATCACTAATTGACATACATTTTTCAAGTTTTTAAGTCCCCAGACCCATGGGATATAATGGGATACAACTTTTTGGACATGCCTTATGCCCATAAAAACGAGTAAGTGTAAACCAGGCTTCAGTGTTTGATAAGAACATGCACAGTGATTTTGTGTGAGAAGTTTACTGGTTTAATGAGGATGTGTATAGAAGGGAAGTATCATGTTTCCCCGAACATCTTATATTTATTTTTTCCTCAAGAAGACACACTATGGCTTAATTTCAGGGGGTGAGAGATGCCCACTGGTTGGTGCTAGGGGAAAGAGGTTTGCAGTGCTGAGTAAAACGGCAACAACCCCTGGGGACACACAATACCAAAGGCAGAGTGTCCTGCACCTCACTTCACTGAGGAGACCTTCACTTTCTATGTCTCCCTCTATGCCTCAGCTATGTTTTATTTTTGGGGTATGGCTTATATTGTGCAAATGGTTCGAAATACTACTACAGCATATTCTATGATTATGTCTTTTTTTCTGGGAAACCTGGTATACGCCCTTTGCTCTCCCTGTTATAAAATAAACCTGTTACTTTCGAAATTGCAAAATACAGGTTTTCTTTGTGAGACAGCAACTAACTACTTAGCCAACAAGAACTTAGGAGGGAGGGGGCGGTAAACCTCCCCCAAGTGAAGCCAAGGATGTAACTTCCTGCATTTGGAGTTGTACTCCACCTCAGCACTTCCCCGTTCCAAACACCAGAAGTGACATCCATGACATTCCTGTAACTTTTCTCTTTTCTCTGATTAAGGGAAAACTTGACAGGAAAGACCTATGATGACCCAAAAACGTTCAATAGTGAGTAACACCTAATGCAGGTAACATTACTCTCTCCTCATTTAGCTACCGTATGTGGTGTCTACAGTGCTGGCATTTTAGAAGCCTTTTCAGTGCACAATGCTACAATGCTGCAATGCTACAATGCTCTCCTCTCATTTTAACAGACCTGGTCAAAATGATGTTCTTTATGCACACGATTTTAATTTGTTCTAGTGCTCAGAGAATGGCAGCATTGTACACTGAGCTGCTCACATGAGGTCTCCTCAACAAGGATATCAATAACATCTCAACAAAAGTTGTCACTGTAACTCGCCCTACTGGTCTGAGTTGTGCATTGGCTCTGAGGATCACATCCTCCAAAAAACAAACTGAGACGGCTTGAAGGGTCAAATATCATAAACAAAAAACTTAACAACATTTGTAAAATACAACTTATGATACATATTTTGAAAAGTTGGTATGGATGCAGGCCACAGCTTCATTACATTGATCTCAACCTTGTATAACATGTTCAGAATGTTTACTTTATAATAGAATTACGAAATAATAATAAAACAATAATAAGTCCCACTACCACCTGTTGGTCTCCATGTTATATAACCAACTAAAGCAGCCGTAATTCAACTAGCTAGAGGAGTACATCCTTTATAACACCACTAAAAAGTGTTTACCCTTCCACTATATACCAGAAAAGTGTAATGACACACTAAACTAACAAGTCACCAATATCACATAAGGTGACCATTTAACATTTTAAGCATTGTGAAGGGCTCGCCATCATCCACCCAACAAAAATATAAATGCTGCACTTTCGGTTTTGCTCCCATTTTGTTGAGTTGAACCTAAAAGATTTGAACATTTTCTACATACACAAAAGACCCATTTCCCTCAAATATTATCTAAATCTGTGTTAGTGAGCACTTCTCCTTTGCCGAAATAATCCATCACACCTCAGGTGTGGCATATCAAGGTGCTGATTAGACAGCATGAATATTGCACAGGTGTGCCTTAGACTGCCAACAATAAAAGGCTACTCTGAAATGTGCAGTTCCACACAGTAAAATGCCACAGATGTCCCAATCTTTGAGGGATGTGCAATTGTCATGCTGACTACAGGAATGTCTGCCATAGCTGTTGCCCGTGAAATTAATCTTCATTTCTCTACCATAAACTGTCTTCAAAGGCGTTTCCTAGAATTCGGCAGTACATCCAACCGGGCTCACAACCACAGACCACATGTGTAACGTAACCCAACCAGCCCAGAACCTCTAAATCCAGCATGTTCACCTCCTTCATCTGAAACCAGCCACCTGGACCGCTAATGCAAAATGGGAGCAGAACCAAAAGTGTAGCGTTTACATTATTGTTCAGTATACATTTTGAGCATGGGAAAGACCCCCAACTAGTTAACTGAACCCTTCACTAGTGATGGCCGAACTGCCCGCAAGGCGGATAGTTCGGCCGCGAAAAAGCATGTTCGCCCTCCTTCTCGCCGGCGGACAGTACGGGTGTTCGACCTGCCCTGTTCGTCGGCGAGAAGGAGCCCTCTATTCTTCCTCCGGTGGGATCATTAGCAGCAAGATCCCGCCGCAGGAAGAATGTTTTCACTGAAGACTGGGTAGAGAACCAGGTCTTTCAGTGAAAATCCGGCTGAAAAGTTCGCCCGGCGGACAGTTCACAGCGAACATAGAATGTTCGCAATTTGCAATGCTGGCGAACATTATGGGTGTTCTACCCGCCCCCTATACCTTAACATGGAGACAAAGTGCGACCCCTCACCCTACCGTCAGGTCATACTGTACAGCCAATAACACTTCCTTTCCCTCCTGGAGGACACCCCCCCCCCCTTATAAAAGGAGCAGCCCGGCGGCCATTTTTACATTTATCCTGCGTCTTTAGTACTAGATAGATAGGGAGAGCTGCTGCTGATTGAGGGATGGCTGAGCTACTCTACTCCATCCAGAGATCTGTAGCTATAGCTAAGGTGTTCTGTTACATGTAGTTCATCATTATTGAATCACAAAAGTCCTTCTCTGGGGGTGGGGTATGCTGTATTATGCATTGCAGAGAGATCTTACTAAATGTGATGCTCTGCAGAAGGTACTGTCCGGTAACATTTGTCACAATCTGTAATCTAGATGGGATTTTAGACCTGAAGAAAACAGCATTTTTAAAAATCCATATATCATATTGGAGTTTAGCCATTGATCCCTCTCTGGCATGACACTGTGCAGGTGGTTGCACCCTTTTGACTTTTTTTATTGGTATTTTGGCTACAAATATGACCTGAAGGTTGGAGAAGTTCGCCCTCCAATTAAAGTCAATGGAGGTTCGCTGTTCGCATGTTCGCAGCGGGTATTTGCAGAAGTTCGATTCGCCTGTTCACAAACAGCCAAAGCTGATGTTCGGCCATCACTAGACGTCACATCCGGGTTTTCAGATTCTAATTCCCCGCATAGAGACGGGGAATTTGAATCTGTCCACAAACGGGCAGACGGCGGACTTTTTTAAAAGTCTGCTCCGCCCGTTCGCGGACGGACATGGCCGAAGTTCGGCCATCACTACCCTTCACTTACCCTTAATCCAACCCTTAATTAGGCCTAACCCTTTCCCTTTCAACCTTCCTCTTTTTAACCTTTTCAATCCCTGCCAGCCCCAGTCAAGCACCCCTTATGCCTATGCCTTGGATGACTCAGGGGGAACATTATCACATCAATTTCATTGGAGATTCCAGACTTAGTATCCAAAAGCTGATATTGCAGTTTGACGAGACCGAAAACTTATAATGAAAGATTTCAGTCCAGACGCAAACTCTTGTTACAAATTTCTTTTCCCACAAGTGACAAACTGGTTTAGCCATGGCAGCGTCTTGTAAGCCAGTAAATTATGCATTTGTTTGGTCACTTTCCCTATGCTGTCAGGGAAAGGGCCTTATGTGATTTCATTATCTTGAAGTTAGCAGCTTGTGCTTGCAACATTGAATCTAAAATGTGCTGTGACTGCAAAACAACACAAGCCTCCATTCATTATCAATCTCTTTAACAGCCGTCAGCTCTGTGATTGCAATGTAATCTCAATTGTTCCAGCATGTTTTTCCTTGTGTACATTTCAATAGCACTTGTTAGAATATTGCTATCTTACTGTATACTTAGAATGCATTTATGATCCCTGACAGGCCATTATTAAAAGTATTGCATTTAATAACAATGCTAGAGCTATTTCTATTGGCTTAAGTTTGACACAATGATATACTAATTTATGTCTCTGACATGCTGACTTGTAACACTTAGAGCAGCCAGGCTATTAGGAGGAGCGGTGACATCTTATATTATATAAATTAACATAACGCTGTCTTGTGCTGCTTAATTTTATAAAAGGATCTGAATTTTACCACCTAACATGTTAAAATATGAACCGCTGATTTATGCAAATTCGCATAATTTCATTGAGAACCTGCAATTGTTAACTACTTAACCACCTGGAAGGCAGCATATTAGTTTATCTCAAAAGTAGACACTTGAGCGCAATAAATAGAAGATGGCTGCACAGATTTAGCTTGCTAAGATTAGGGTCAACAGGTTTTGGGCTTCTGTTCATGCCATTCAAATTTACTGACAGGTGCAGTTAACCTATAGTTCTCATGCAGGTATAGATTTGACCTGCTTTGCACAGGTTTCATTGACAAACAGTGCCGCCCTAACATCAAAACGTGTCAGCTGCACTTGCTATAGAACCACATTAAATATGATTTAATGCGCGCACAGGTCTTGGTCTTTTATTTGACCTCTGTTTTCCCAGTATCATCCCATCAATTGCCACACTACACCAAAAATGAAGACCTTCCATAGCTGAAGTCTTCAAAGAGGAGCTGTCAGTGCATTTTAATAATTTCAAGTTGAATCGATAGAATGGTGGCAAGTTTTATGGACTTCAACTAGCCCTGGTACATGCTTTTCTACTTGGTGGTTGAGTTTCCAATGTGCATAAATGTTTCCAATTTGCAATTATACAAGTTGCAGTCAAATATTGGGCAGTTTTAGTGTTTCCATATATACCCCACTTTGCTGTCTGCTTCCAAAACAAAAGCATTTAGTATGTTACCTACTCAGAATTTGTTTTCAGGAAGCAGATGGTAGTGGACATTAGAGATGGTCGAATTTGTTTTCAAAAATTCGACCATTTCGATGGTTTCGACTTAATTGCAAAGCCACTGAACATGGTATCATCACCAAACTTGCTGGAGATGTAGAGTAGGATTGGGGGTATACTCCAAAAAAAAAAGTATGTCTCTAACACTATAAAAAATAGTTTTTTCACAAATCAAGTTCAAATTCAAGTAAAAAATTCGAAAATCGGAATTTCGGCTTTAACTTTGAACTTAATTTATGCAACAATTACATGTGCTAGAGCAAAAGTCTTTTTTTTTAAATGTTCCCACAGCCCTTCTCTACATCTCCAGCAATTTTGGTGATGATACCATGTTCAGGAGCTTTGCAATCAGCTCACAAAGTTAGCAAGTCGAAAAATTCGATCATCTCTAGTGGACATGTGCAATATGTTAAATTTTAACCTCATTGTATGTTTGTTTTAGCTATTTTTATTAATTTTTTAAAGAGGATGATGACTTTCCATGACATGTGAAAGGAAGTAAGATTAATAAAAAATATTAATATATATTTAATCTTGCTCTGTATTTACATAGATCTGATAGATCCCTCAGCACTGTACACCGGCGGATGTCTAAACAGACCATCCGCCGGAAGGCTGAGTCTATGGGATACGTCGGGACCCCTGCTTAGCGTATACGCTTAGCGGAGGGCTCCCGACGTACAATGGAAACAAAGCCTAACATAGCCTAAGAATTTACAGATGTGAGAACAAGCAAGAAACCCCTATTTCAATTTGAAGGTTTTTATGTATCAAGACATAATACAAAAATTATCATCTGGTTTTTAACAGGTTCTAACTTGCTAACCTGAGATGTAAAACAAAACTGATTGTATTGTATAATTTTTTCGCTTAAATGTATCAAAGCTGAAACCACCTTCAGCAGAAATAAATTGATGAAATCTTTTTCTGGATCACTCTCAGGCCATCTCTAATTCTGTCCCTCTACAAAATACTGCATTGCTTTAGTTAATTGAGGCATTAGTTTAGTCACAGCTCTTTTAAAGCAGACCTACCACCTTGTAGGTCACATTGCAGCCGATACAATGGAAAATAAAAAAAAATTTTCTGACAGCAGGAGAAGTGTTCTTTTAGAGCTCGCCCCCTCCCACTGTCTGAGGCACGACGTCACACAGCCACAAATGCATTTAGGATATCTGTCCCCAGTGCCCTTGTGGCCGTAGGAAGTTGAGACTGCCCAGTCCCGCAGGATTGTGATGTCAGCATCATCTGTGAAACTTTGTGATGGGTGATGAGGGGAGTGAGAGACGCTTCTTACCTCTCATCACCCTCCCCCCTCCACACCAGAGCTCTCCAACAGAGGAGAGATGCTTTTGGCTATGTTCCCACTTAGGCAATAAATCGCCTCCGCTGGCAGTTGACCGCCTGCATGCGATTGACCAGGCGATTTTCACAGCCATTTCTTTTTTAAAAGCGCCACCATTTAAAAAAAAATTGCCTCCATAGTGAATGAATGGGGGCGATTTGCAATCGCAAATAGCCTCCATTCATGTGTATGGGCATGACATCAGAACGCGGGGAGCAGCATTTTGATTGTGGCCCCAATTGCAATTGCGCGCGATCCTATCAATGGTGACAAGCCCATTGAAAGTAGTGTAGGTGATTGTCAGGCGAATCTGCTGCCGATCTAAAATCGTGAGCGCTGGTGATTAATCGCCTAAGCCTGTCTCTGTAGGAGCTGGGGGAGGCAGGGTTAGTGTCAGCTGCTGTAATGAGAGCTGTGTATGCGAAAGTGGCTTCAGCTTGCCAATAGCTAAGATGCTGGCGCCAAGAGTTAAAATGTGAGGAAAGTAAGTATGTGTTTTTTTTGTGTTGCACTTTTCCAGGATCTGAAGTGCTGACAGATAAGTAATATTTCTATTTCATGTATGTGTTATTTTTCATTTTAAACCCCTTTAAGGTCCTGCCCCATTTTTGCACTGAACCATTGTAACCCTTTATTCTTTCACCCTTCATTCTTTCATACATTTCACTTAAGGTGGGCATACACAGTTATATTTTTTCCTTTGATCAACAAATCAATGTTATAGCACATCTGATGGCTAAAAGGGTCTTTATTTTATCTGACCATATAAATATGTAAAAAAATACATACAAATATACATATATATACAAAATTGACAACATGTACACATATTCAATAATAAAAACCTTCTGAGTAAATATATGTACAAACATACAAAACCCGTCTAGATCCCCAAGATTTTTATGGGGGTCGAGGGTAGACAGGTCCTTCCCCCTTCCCCTGCACAAACACAGAGTTTCCAGGGCATTTGGGGGGAACCCATCCAAATGTACAGTTATGATGTCCCCTTTTCCTCAATGCATTTTCCCCCGGTTTGGGGGTTTCTCAGGAGAGAGACATAAGCATATTAAAATACATATTTTTAAACATAATATAAAACCTTACCAAACATAAATCCATACTGGACATTAGTGCCCTATATACAATATAGACACTATACACAGAGATATCATGTTGGGCTCTTCTTTTACAAACTGTGCTTTCCACTATATATATATATATATATATATATATATATATATATATATATATACATATGATCAAACATCAATGGGCAAGTACAACCACTAGAATTTTTAGCTTTAAGGTTGTGAATTTATGTATTCATGTAGATGGCCCTATTTTGTTATCTCATAGAGGAACATGCCATTGGAGTACTCTGTGTATGGTGTCTATAATATATAATGACCATTCGTGCTTCTTAGCAGGTCACAGGAGTAAAGCCCCCCATAGACAGGCAGACTCCTCCATACAACTTTCATGAGACTTACCAACAACTATGTAGTATAGTGACCTCCCTGATAGAATACATAGTGATTTGAAGGTGTAGAAAGGTCCTCCTATTACATGGTTTTGGTAGAAGAAAAGTTGGTTGTACAGAAGTTGCATGGAGGAGTCTGCCTGTCTATGGGGGGCTTAAGGCTATATTGATATTGTCGTTTAACCGGGCTGCTGTCCAGACGTTCTCACAGCTGAGCGGGAAACAACCTGTCACGAGCACCTGCAAAATTGTGTGCAGGCGCTTGAGGGTCATTTCACAAACTATCCCATTCCAGGTCTATCGGGCTAAAGCCTGAAAACGGACAGAAATAGTGTAAGCACTTTCAAATCTATCCCTTTTCATGTGTTTCTATGTAAAACAAGCTCATTGAATATAACGTGCACTCTTTGAAGCTTAATTTATGTTGCCAAATGCATGAAAAAATTGAAATGTGTGAACCAATGCTAAAAGTCACTAGAGCTTGGCACAATGAAGCCCAAAAATGGCAATACACTTGGAAGCATGGTGGCTCAGGGGGTTAGCACTGTAGCCATGCAGCGCTATTGTTCTATCTGCAAAAAGTTAGCATGTTCTCCCTGTGTCTGTGTGGGTTTCCTCCAGGGACTTTGGTTTCCACCCACACACCAAAAACATGCTGATGGTTAATGGTTAATTGGGTTCTTCAAAAAAAAGTTACACATGACTACGACTGTGTTAAGCCCCCCATACACCTTCAGATTCCTCCATACAACTTTCATGAGACCTACCAACAACTATGTAGTATAGTGACCTCCCTGATAGAATACATAGTGATTGGAAGGTGTAGAAAGGTCCTCATATTACATGGTTTTGGTAGAAGAAAAGTTGGTTGTACAGAAGTTGCATGGTAATTGTATGTGGTGTATGGGGGGCTTTAGTTACATGTACATGACTATGGTATGGACTGTGATTAGATTGTGGTATCCAAGGAGATACAGTTAAGCCGATGCCTTGCATGGAGACCAAGCAGACCATCCATGCAAAGCAATGGACATCGACCTAGTTTTCGGTCAAGTCCGATATCCCTGTTATCGAGCGGGAGCAATCAATTGATTGCTCCCGCTCAATGACAGGGATGGCCGCATTAGATCTGGCCCATATCTATACATGTGTTCCCTGCTTGAAGCGGTTTTGAAAAAAACAGACATACATTAAACAGACACAATACTCTCCTGTCAGCATTTCAGACGCTGGAAAACTGCTACACAAAAAAAAACCCACAACATACTCACTGCACCATTTTGGCTGCCTAGGCGCTACGTACGGCAGTGGGAGGGGCGCACTCATAACAAGCTCCCCTCCTGCTGTTAGCAAAAGTTTTGTTTTACAATTGAGGAAGTCAGCACTATATAAATAAATAATATAAATACAAGCCAATAACTTGAATGATATGCTGGACAAATATTTTGTTGAGTAAACTAACTCACTCATGAATTTAAGTGCTTGAAACCATGATTTCAGAAAAGGTAGTGAAGTTTGACTTACCTGGTCATTAAAGCCTGCCATAGACACCTCGATCTATGGCAGACCTTTAGCAGACTGATTAGAGCGTGGTGACGTCACCACGCTGTAATCAGTCTGCTACATGTTGGACAGGAATCCTGTGTCTTCCACTGACACACAGGACTGCCGTCCGACTAGCCAATTAACAGGGAGGGGGAGGAGACTCCCCCTCCATGTTTACAAGCTGCAGCTGTTCTGCCTCGCAGTTGTAGAGAAAAAAAGATGGCATGTCGGATCCCTGTGCGACCTGACTTACCGGCTTTTTTCTACATAATTCAAGGTGGGCTCCCACATAGTTGCGGCAGACCAACCTTGATGTGATCGGCGGGAGCCTGCTACAACTATGGCCGGGAGTCTGCCCGTCTATGGGGGGCTTTAGCTGTCCAAGGTATGTATAATGATGGGGAATTCTTTATTGCCATTACTTGAAGTTGATACACAAATCTGCAATTTTCTGCATATGTATCTATTCTAAAATGTAGCTTATTGTATAAAAAAAATTACAATTTAAACTTTCAGTCGGTAATGTCAAGAATACTTACATCTGATCTATTCATTACACAACAAATCAGAGATTCATAGGCAGTCCTTTCAAAAGTGACTACAATGGCAAGGTTAACAAAGAAAAAAACATTAGTGATTGTGGTAATGTTCCAGTGCAGTGTCTGCTCTTGATGAATGCACAGTGACACCGGTTAATGGGGCACATTAGCACAATGTTAGCTGCTCTGCACTGCAGGTCTAACTTGTAGTTGTCAAGTTGTTTGTAATGATGGTGGAAGTTTTCTTCAAATTAAATTAGTAATCTGTAAAGTCTGTGAATAAATTACCACTCTAGCAGAACAAATGGGATACAGAAACGAAGGAAAAATCAGCTGTTGTAACTTATTTTAAAGAATGTCCACTTTTGGTTTTACTTTAAAACATACATAATTAGTTGTTCTAAAGCTCTAGGCAAAGGGTGCTTGTTTAAAAGAAATATTTACTGCTTTATAAACCAGGCTGGAGCACAGAGGTTCAAATTAAAAAGCTTCAAATCCTTCTCTACTTAAAAAGGTGTATTTATTGCTGCTTTTGCTAATATATTTCTCTTTCATCTTTACCCCTTTTATATAAACACCTACGGTATGTGTCTAAAACTGGAGTTTTGAATAATGAAAATAAGGGCATGGATTTGCAGCAAATACCATTATTGTACATTAGGCATACCAGGAAGCAATGGGATTACACATAGACACAGAGAACACATACATTCTGCTAATATGGGAATAGACATGACAGGGGGCAATTAATGGTGATTTTGGCTGTTGGCACAAAAGGTAGCATGACATTTGGTGCTGTTTTTTTAAGGACATAAGTGTTACTGGTGCCGAATATACCATCACCTCTGGCACATCCATATTGCAAAAAATCAGCATATATTTATTTCAAGGCAAAATTTATATTCCCTGTTTTAAAACTGGCATGGCTTTTTTTTTGTGATAAAATGATTTAACAGATGTTGGGTTAGGGTTGCGAGCTCTAGAAGAGGTAATGGGGTCAGTAATAGCAGCTCTTGCGGCCTGGTCCAAGTCATTTTCGCTCATCCACAAAACTTACTCCACCAGTAAGACCACCAGCTTCAAAATCTTGGGCAGACAGTAAAGATGCCCGTCTACTACTGCCCACATACCAATTGGTTCAGATAGATGCTGGCGGTGCTAGGTGATATCACCCATATCTGGTGGTATTGTCCATTGATCAAACCCTTCTGGGATAAGATTTTGCTCATTTACAATACCATGCACTCCCTCTCCATCACTAACTGTTCAGCCATCGCCCTCCTCTTCATGTTACCGGGCTCCTTTAAATCTATTAAGCAGGATACACTGCAATTTTTTGTGATTGCCATACCACACCACTGGTTTCCACCACCCCCAAGTCAGAATGGCTAGCGTTATTAGATGCAATGATACATTTGGAACATCTGTTGGCGTAGGATGATGAAAGACTAAAGGACTTAAAGGACTTTAAGACATGGCTTCTGTAAAATCAGGAGGCACTTGTGTGAAGGGGCTCCCCTTCCCTCTCCCCTTCTTCTCCCCTTCTCCCCCTTTCAGCTGAAATGATAGTTTCAGTAGCGAGTATCAAAACCTTAGGAGCATCATATGTTGGGTTGCATGAGTGATGCTAGTGTACATTGCTTAAAGTGGTTGTAAACTCAAAAAAAATCCCCCACACACATTACATGGACATATTACACACCTGTCAGCAGCATACATCGGTAAAAACTGGGCACCATCTTAAGTACTGGCACCTGAAGCCACTTCCATCCATTCTAAGGTGCCCCTCCCATGCAGACATATTTACCAATCCCAAAGGGTTTGGTATGGGAGGACAGTCCTGGTCCTTCCAGAGATCCATGTTCTGCATATGTGTGTTGCAATTTGCACAGGAGACAGGAGTGAAGCTGAAGGATGACACTGTAGGAGACAGGAGAGATTGAGATTGAAGTGAAGCCAAAGGTTGGGATGACACTAGGTGAAAGGAAGAGATGGAATTTGACGTGAAGTTGAAGGACAGGGATGACACTAGGTCACAAGAAGAGATAGAATTTGACATGAAGTTGAAGGACAGGGATGACACTAGGTGACAGGGAGGGATGGAATTTGATGTGAAGTTGAAGGACGGGGGTGACACTAGGTGAAAGGGAGAGATGGAATTTGATGTGAGGTTGAAGGACGGGGATGACACTAGGTGACAGGGAGAGATGGAATTTAATGTGAAGTTGAAGGACGGGGATGACACTAGGTGACAGGGAGGGAAGGAATTTGATGTGAAGAAGGATGAAGATGACACTAGGTGACAGGGAAGGCACAAAGAGAAGGAGAGGATGGAGATGATAAGTGGTGGTGAAGGGGTTCAGTGTGGAGGTGATATGGGGGTGACATGGATTTGGGGGACACACAGGTAGGCTGAGGATTAGTGATGGCGCGAACCCGGAATTGCGCGTTCGCGAACGACGAACGCGAACTAGCGCAA
>CM070037.1:61463304-61473947 GCA_036250615.1 Ptychadena robeensis | reverse complement strand
GCAGTGAGCCATTTCCCAGAGGGTAGTCGTTTGGCGTCCGTAACGCCACACCGACTGGCCCCCCCCCCTCCCGCATACTCAGTGCGGGTATGATCGGGATATAATAAAAGAGGGGGGGATAAATAAATGTCACAATCACCTCATAGGGAAACCAATGAGTAAAAGGTGAAAAAAAGTATTATAATACCCCACATGTGGGTCCTAGACTATAGACAGATCATTCACTATAAAAACGCTTCTGTGACATCCTGGTGACGTGGCGCGTCGCACCTCTGGTGAGTCCTGGGCTTACAAAGATCGGTACATTATATACAGTAAGTGTGTAAAATAAACATAGGATAATATACCATGGTAGGGCTGACATTAGGTGAACTACTAGTAAATTCTATTGTTATAAGGTATAGGGTCTATCAATACAATGAGAGGAGGTTGACTTTACAGCTATATATAAAGGGTTGAAATCTGTAAATATTAATTTAAAGGTAATAAGCTGAACCTCTTCATAGTAGATAGAAGAAATAGTGAGAGAGACTAAAAGAACCAACAAGGGGTATTTGCTACCCTGGAAAAAATGAAAATAATGAAGTCTCTATCAGCTAATTGACCAACATCCCATAATAAATTACTATAGAAAAGAGTGGGGACATGAAGTAAAAAACACCACGCCCTCACATCTGGATACCCTTTGTGCAATACAAAGGCAAGGGGACTTTCACGGTCAAAAAGATTATATACAAAGTAATCACAATAGTCAATGGGTAAAAAGGCAAAATAAGCACATTTAATGTCCATAAAATCACTGTGTGTGTCCCTATATGGGTACAAGGTAAATGATGGTACATAGTTAACACAACGCCCATAGATTCACTCCTGAGATTTTAGCACCACCTCTCCACAGTCAGATGGAAGCAATAGTGGGTTGAATCACCCCGATGTACGTTTCGTCAATAAGTGGACTTCCTCAGGGGATGATCTTAAAGGAGCTAACAAGGTGGTGTCTAGAGTGACCTGGATAGTGGGGAAATTAGAGTTATCAACGGTTTCCAGGGGATGGAGTACAGGTGTGAAACTAAGTCGGAAAACAGAATATACTCACATATATAGGTACTATAAATAAATATGTGTAATTATCTGAAATTGACTTACAATCCCCTGCATAACAGAGATCAATACAAGTTTCCAATGGGCTGTGCTGCAGTGCTTACAGGTTTGACTTTTTTAAACAAATTGTTGAGAACAAGTATACTTGAATGCAAATTCAGCTAAGTAAGCATACAATACATTATATCTAAGGAGATATAAAACATAAAACATTTTGAACTTAAGGAACTTAACAGTTAAAACATTTACTGAGGTTTATGCACTGCTAAATAAATACCGTATGTTGTCTTATTATTTATTCCACATCAATACATGAATGCCTAGTGCTTTGTTTTACCATGCTTATATAGAAGAGACTAGTATTCACTTTGTCATCCCATCACCCTATTAACTCAGCTTGAAGCCACCACGGGCTTTTTCAATGTGCCGCTTAATATTAATCCATTCAAAAGAAATGTTGTGCTGACGTGCTAAGGAATGGAAACTTCCAGGAATTTACACCCTGATATAAAGGGGAACCAATATGGAAAAGGATGCCTGACTGGGTAATGGAGATTAAGGGGATTGTGGAAGGTTGGATTAGGGGTGGAGGTAGGGATATAGGTTAAGGGGGGAAATTAGTGAAAGGAAAGGGGAAATTCATTCTGAAAAAGGAAAATACTTTTTTGATTGAAAACTACTCCTCCAATCCTCATTTTCTGGTCCCTACTGTGATTCTATACTTGCGTAATTCTGTAGTGTTTAATTCAAATCAATTGGACTTGCTGTGTTTATTTATTTAAGAAGTTTCGCTAGTCATCTGGCTGGCATTCTCTTCAGAGTAACTGTGTACACGATCTTACTGGAAATAAATACTATGGGATATAATTTGAACAAAACAACAGTTACACCAGGGTATGGCCCAATACAGAAGCTTCTCTGGTTTCACATTCTTGATAGTGAGGAGAACTGGTTTCGGAGAGGCGTGAAGGAGACCATATATGTAAACATGGAGAAGCCAAGCTTGAACAGGGGTGGGGGGGTGCAACATCTATTGTCTGCCATATACAGTGCCATTTTGACACCTCTTCATTTGCAAGTTAATAAAACCTCGCAGTACCGATCATGCTAATGTAGTAACACCTTACCTCCTTAAGGCTCAGACCCCATGCTGGTAAACAGATTATTTGGATTGGAGTTATACCCCAAAATATATATTTCCATTAAGATCTTGTACACACTTGGAATTGACACACTCGGGTGACTAGCGAAAAACCTTCAAGAAATAAACACAGCAAGTCCAGTTGATTTGAATTAAACTCTACAGAGATACAATGACCTGGATGAAGGAGACCCTTCACAGATGTAGTTACTGATAAGTAATGTCATGGTTTTTTTTTTTAGGTTGCACATTTGTTTATCACAGTATGGCAGATACTTTATAGTGCCTCTAATGAAAATCTTGGATAATTTGGTCATTTGGTACCCTGTGGGCTAGTTAATTATCTCTATAAAATAAAACATATATATTGGATTGGATTGTGGATTGGATTGTTGTGAACAGAACAGCACTTGTGCAGGGTGGCTACATGGCTTACCCATAGATGAATTGGAAAGAAGGCACCCATGAAAACAGTATATGTCACTGGGTGCAACCGCATGTAAAAGAAATACTAAAACAGATAATGCCTTGGAAAATCAATGCAGACACCATATTTGCATTATGACAATAAATGAAGGGTTTAATAGTGCATTTATGTTCATGAACATACTTAAATTACAGTTGGTAAAGCTGGTACTTTTAGATTGTATTAAAACAATTGGAAATTGAAAAAACATTAGAAATTGGAATAACATTACAACAACCAGAAAAAAAATGACAATAAGCCCTGAAGTTTTCCTGCATCCTGCTTAGTGACTCTGCGTGTGACTCTGTGGCCTGAAATTCATCTAAGAGATTACCTTCACATTTATGATTAGGCTACACTACATTGGCTTTATTCCCAAAGTTTAAATGAGTCCTTGACGTGTCTGATGGGTTTAGAGTAATTTATTTACTGCCATTTCCATACAAAAACGGTTCACAGTGTTCACTAGACAGAGATACCAAAAGGACAAAACCACAACAGACCTTCCTATGCATACATAATTACCTGTAATGGGCTGGTGTCATTTAGGCTAGATTCTCAAGTTTGCTGGGTGTTTTTAAAATCATTGAGCGCAATTAGAGTGTTAATTTAAAGTGTGTGTTTTTGAGCATGTGGGAAGGAGGGCTGTGTAGATGATACCAGGGTGTGAGGGGTTAATTGTGCTTTATTAGGTTGCCAGGAAGTGTGAAGACAGACAGGTGCATGGTTACTGTTTTTGTAAAGTAAAAAGTGAATGAACATCTGGAACCTCACTACTGATGTAACAATGACAAGCCAATTGGAAGTGGTTAGCCTATGGGACAAAGGTAATATAAGGCCCAAACAGGGGGCGGAGCTGGGGCTTCGTCAGGAGGAGAGAGCAGTGAGAGAGCTCTAGTAGATCCTGTGGGAGGTAGGCCATGCAGGCGTGTGGATCCGAAGACCATGAGTGCACAGGGATCTGATTAAAGACATCACCCTTGCCCCCCAGCTGGGGCAAGGGCACCCCTAGCCTAGAAGTGTCACTGGATTGAAGTAGGGCTAGGGCAGAGACTGTTCTACCAGCAGGGGCTGCTCCCAGATGGCTGACATGGCGTGGACTGTAAGAAGCAGTGTAACATCAATTATAGGGCACTGTATCTACACCAAAGTCACCATGTGTTTGACCCTTTTTGTGGGATGTGAGCAAGGACCTGCAAGGAAACTCCATCCTGCCACTGTTAAGGTGAGAGACTGTGTGGGCTTGGCTACTCCCTTAGATGGAAGGGAAGTGTATGCCAAAGAGAGGCGTAGCAGAGAGTCCGCAGTGACCCAGGGGTGAGATAAGTTGTCAGACAGGTGTCCCCTGATACACCCCTGTACGTATGGTGGTAGTGGCAGAGGGGAGTGTTATATATTAATTTGTAGTTTATTAACCCCAGGTGATACCAGACCCTCTTTAGGCATAGAGCCTGGCAAAACCTGACTTCTACTTGCACATGCAAACTTAATTTACACATGCAAAGGGGTTCTGCATGAAGGGGGGGGGGGCTGTAAAAAAACTTTTTCTGGAACACTTTCAACACTTTATACATTTTTTTTGCACAAATTTGTAACCATGGGAAAAATGCAGCAATTAAAATAGATGGCTCATAAATGTCCCAGAACTCATTGACAGGAGATAAACAAAGGTCTGTGTGAATCTAGCGTAAATGGAAACAGAATCAAGGCTGACTGTAATGCACTTGTTTTCAAACTTAACTTAACATTTTCATTCAGCTTATACTTGATTCAAAAGAAAATCACAGCATTTTGTGGGTTGACTTTGTGAGCAAATAACAAAGCCCCTGAACATACATTTCATCACCGAATTTGCTAAAGATGCAGCAAAAAGTTTGTGGGAACATTTGAAAAAAAGTTTTTGCATAAATTACGTTCAAGGTGAAGTCAAAATTTTTTAGGTTGACTTAATTTTGAACTTTTAACTTCAGCAATAATTACATGAACCAGAAGAATACCTTTTCTTTACAATGGTCCTACAACCCAATAATCAAAAATCCTCTGCTAGAGAATGGGCTTCTGAAATGGAATTAGTATGACACTTAGAATCCTCAAAAGCCCGCCTACAAGACCAATATACTGCTCATAAAGACACCTGGACAGTATGGTCACTTTTTGTTGAATCAAAATTTTAATCTATGGATAGCCTAATTTGATAATCTTCTCTTGTCACAACTATAGCTCCAATCCTGCATCATCCATATCTCCCTCCTTTTCCCCTGGACCTGCCTGCTTCTCGACGTATCATTTTCCTTCTACCTTCTCTTTTTTTTGAAGGTTCTTATCACTTTTCCTTTTTCTAAATTTTGGTCGAGAGCGGCTGCAGCTGCACGTATAGCACTGCAGACATCCACACTGATCAGCTCCGCACAAGTGGATACAAGCCCTTAATGCTGGCACAGAAGGGGTGTATAGCAGTCGATCTGCCAAACAAACGTCTATGCCAAGCTTAACTCAGGTGCATACACCCTTAACACCGCTGATGTAAATGGTTACAATACACTTGTTATTGACTACACTTATTGTTAACCACATTAGCCAGCACGTTCAAAAATGCATGCAGCAGTGTGTTATAACGCAACCCACAGCTCATAACAATGAGTTTTAAATGAACTCTTTAATAAAAAAAATGTTCAACCCCAACAAACTCTGCTCTAGCCAGGATTGGGCACCATGCCAGGCCTCTGCAAGGCCACTGTGATTCTGCCTAGCTGAGGGTGAGAAGAAGGGAGGTAGGGAAAATGCCAGGGATGTTTTTTTTCTTTTTGTACAGATATTGGAGGATTTGACTATGACATGAGCTAAACTAGAGTATAAGTCTGCTTTTTGAAACATGCAACTATATAAGCAATAGTACTAACTGCAGACTATTGTCTCTATGGGTACATAAACACACTAGCTTCTAGAGAAAACCATTTAGCAGATTGGTAAACATGAGCTATTAATTAGGACAGCTGCCATCTCAGCAATGGTGCCCTTTCAATTCATCCTCACACCTCCTCTATTTATTAAATTGCTTGTTTTTTCACAAATGTCGGCATACCAGTTCTAGGTTATCCAGTGGCATGGGGATGTAATATCGGCTGGAGATGTCTTCTTTTTGTGTACTGTGATGCCTGTTGAATAATACAGGTATAAGCATGGGCAGCCCCCATGTCCACAGCACCAACACAGGAAGGAAACTGGTGGGTGCCCTCATGTCCCTTGCATCAATAATGAGAACTTAGGGCGCCTATGTCTGCGGGGACTGAAGCAAAACATCACCTTCCTGTTGATACGTCAGTACTGCACTGTTTTAAATAACGTGGTACGGGCAATCAAAGTGTTTCCTTTACCTCCCTCCTTCCTTGTACACATCACCAGCATCATCATCACTGATGACGCCAAAGAGGTGATTTAGAATTGCCACGGGCTCGCTGGGGGTAGGTAAGTATGACTGAACCCAGCTCAGGGGGAGTTTGTTTTGTCAACAAACTAATCCTAAGCTGGTTCCGGAAAAACCGCCAGGGAGGTTAAACAGATTACCCATACCCTTTTTTAGCACCTAAAATCAGATGGAATAGTATCGCCAGGGAAGTCAATGAGAATTGGCTGCTTGGCATAAATTGTCTGTCTGTACAATATTTGTTATGAACATTATAGGTTAAAATATTTTAATATATGTCCATACAGCATAAGATCAAAAGAGATCACTCATATATTTTGTATCTCTCTATATGTAATATCTGTATTTGGTTTTATCAGCCTACCAGCACCAGTATATTTCAGAGAGTTACAGTAGCAAGTAATCCCCACAATCTTTGTCTGACCTGCAAATAGCAATCAGGTTAATTTCTCAGATCAATCACCCCCTAAAATGTCATCTACTAATTACAGCTGCAAATTTTTTGCCAAAAGACGTTTCTGTAATCATACTGATTTGTGGTTAACATGTTCGTTTACAATCTGTTCACTTCTGTTCAACCCCTTCACTCTATGTGTAAAATATATTCTGACTGCGTTCCCGTCTTCCAAAAGTCAGACTTTGAGACAGCCATATTTTTATAGCCTTGATTTGAGTAAGACGTTCCCACAAAGGTCAGGTGATAAAAATATATCCTCTACTTAGGAAAGACATAACCTTTCCAATACTGCACCTTTCCTATCACAAACTTGGTGAATATAGTATCTGTCTGGTATATACATATAGACTACAATTAGATGTCTCCTAAGGGCCCTAAGGTATGCATTCTTTAAAGGCATGCATTTCTTCATATATCCAAAACGCATGCGTTTTTCACATTACATCTGCATTTGCATTTTACATTTGCGTTTGTGTTTTAGAAAAAATCTATGAAAAATTAATCAAATGAAATGCATACAACAGGAATTTTTAAAAAATGCATGCAGAAACGCTGCGTTTTCAAAAATGCAAGGCATGCAGTGTGAATGGTAACATTGGTTGTATATGTAAAAACGTGCGCAGTAAAAAACGCGTGCGGTACAAAGTGCGCGTTTTAAAAAAGCAATGCAACAAATAGAGTGTGAAAGGGCCCTATGTATGTAATATCGAAGTTGCGATATTTAGTGAATAATTCTACTAATATTTGATTCAATATTCGTGAATATTCGCAATTTGAGTGTATAGCCATACATAAAACCTCAAAATGTATGGTGGTATTTATTGTAAAATCACAATGCATAGCCATAAGCTTCCCAATGCATAATATCGCGAAAATTCTCAAAATTTGCGAATTCTCAAATATTCGAGCTCAACGCTATTACTTGTATTTCAAAATATCTTCATGACATACTTACATATAGCATATTAAAGAGATATAGCATATTAAACATAAAGAGTTATTAACCTCCCTGGCGGTTCACTGAGGTCCAGATTTCTGTACCAAAAGTGATACAGTGTTTTGCCTTTCCGCCCCCCCGGCTTTAGAGGTACAGAAAAAAAATATTTTTTTTTTATAAGTTTAAACTTGTTTTCTTTTCATTTGGATTGGATAAAACATTTATAAAACATTTACCCAATCCAATCAACATAAAAACAAATGTAAAAAAATGAAAAAAAAAATGTAAGAAAATGTTTTTTTCTGTACCTTTAAATCTCCCGCCTGGCGCGTGACGTCATCAGGACACGAGTGCCAATCACGGAAATAGCCGGAGACATCTGAACTGGATTATAGAAAGACATTTTCCAAAAAAAAAAAAAACATTTTCTTTAAGACCGGGTCCCGCCTCCGTGACGTCACACATCACTCAGGGACCTGGAAGAAGCCGGCTAGGAGAAAGATCGAGATGGCGGCCGGACCAGGTGAGCTCCCACACTGTGCCCGAACTCAGTTCGGGCATATCGCTAATTGCAGCATCCCTTTGCCCGAACTGGGTTCGGGCATATCGCTAGGGAGGTTAAAGAGGGTCTATACTCAAAATAAAAAAAAACACAATACTCACCTGTCCGCAGTATACATCTGTGAAAACTGCTACAGAATAAAAAACACGTACCTTCCTCACTTCCTCATTCCTGGGGAAATCATTTTTATTAAGGGCAGATAGAAGCAACTCTGCCCACACTTCAGGCATACTGAATTTTGACTCCTTTTGATTATGTAATTCTATAAAACGGCCACTAGATGGAGCTTTGATTACATCACGTTAGATTCTGCAGGTGTGATGTTGCATTTCAATTCACACGAAACTACGGACTTCTTCCCAGCTGTCCTTGCCATGATTGTCTTAAAAGCTTGCTGCGGCGGGTACGTCACACAGTGGGAGGGAAGAGCCTGAAAATTGCCTCTCCTGCTGTAAGGAACATAATTTTTTTAGTTTTGAGCAGTGATTGCCTATTTATCAGCAGTGCTGTGCTGTGTAAAGTGCCTAGTGAGGTTGGGTCCGCTTTAAGAAACAACCATGTACTAAAGCAACATTTAAAAAAAAAATGGAAAGAGAATGTGAACTTTTATAACAGGCTACTCAGAGATTTTACGGTAGACTCTGACTTCTTGAGTGACAGCTCATTGTGCAGCATTAGCAGAGATTAACAACCCTGCAACACTAAATACTTAAGTACTTTACAGGGAATGTTGAAAGGTGTTAAACTATGGTTGGTAAAATTCTAGACAATGACAAAAGGTATGGATACACCTTGTTGGATATTATTTTATGATCCAGTTTATTATAATTGTTCCTGTGTTACTTGTACAGGACACCAGGGATGGGTCCTGCATTGGGGTATACGTGTCGCCCATTTTTGGTCTGTGTCCCCTTTTAGGTAACCCCTAGGGTGCTGAATGGACAGTCCAGGATTTGGATGTAACTGATTGTAGTTAGTTATAAAAGCTGCACACAATTCTTAAAATTGCAAATCAAGCCATATTCTATAAATAATGATTCATACGTTGTTGAAATACTTAACGATTACAGTTTTACCTGCCAAGAATTTTACTTACGTAAAAAAAAAAACCACATTTTACACAAGCAGACAGATGACACATGTAGGTTTTAAATAAGTAATTAATCTTCCTGGCAATTCAGCTTCCTATGTCAACTCTTCACCTCCAGCCTCCTCATCCTGGAATGAATCAGCATCTTCAGCATTCAGCAATTATTTAGGAAAGTTTGTATCAGGGATTTTTAAGGTAGCAATCCGTTTTAAAATAAATAAAAAAATTTATGTGTTAATCATATCAATACTTATATGTACAGTATTAAAATACAGCCTAATCCACTATCTTACAAAGGTATAGATATCTACAACTGGTTTAAAAAAGCTAACTCCCAAAATTTGCAGTTTACCAAGGATAATCAATGTGTTTTAAATGTAGTAGGCTTCTTCAAACATAAAATCTTATAACCTATTAAATCTTAGAAAATCTTATAGAAGAAAATGCATCACAATTGTACATAGCCTATATTTTTTGTCATTTCACCACAAAATTGTATACTTATGAAAAAATATTCCAATAGCTAACATAAAACAGATTGTGTACTGTTTATCTTGGTGTTGAGCTAGAATATTCGAATATATTCAACGAATATCGGACATTAGAGAATTTGCAATATTTTGCAAATGTGCGCTCGGATATTCGCAATGCCGGATATTCCTCATATTATGCTTCAGTATTGTTTACCGGCATACATCGTGCATACTTGTGCGCACAGTGCGTGTACTGGCTAAGATCACAGAATGAAAAAGAGAAGCTGTAAGGCTGGTTCGCGAATCTATCGCAGCCACGCGTGATGTAAGGCACTAGATAGAATACAGTCAAATTGAATTTTAGAAACTTTAAATGTTCCTTTATATATTTGCCAAATAACACGAACTCGAAAATACCATATGCTGCTCAACACTAATCTCAAATAAACCAAAGAGCAGAGATAATTGGGAAATTTTTACTAGAAATGGTCAAAATTAAGAAAATTAGGTTTGACTTGAATTTAAATTTTCCCAATCGAATTTGAATTCAACTGAGAAGTTTCAACTTTTTTCAAGCAGAAAATTCTAAAGTTGACAATTCGCATAAAGTTTCATTTCGATTTGCTGTATAAACTTCAGCTATATTAGAAAAAATCAGTGGAAATAGTAGCAGAGTGCTTCACAATCAGTGCTGAAACTGCAAACAGTGACTGTCACTAGTGATGGCGCGAACCCGGAATTTGATGTTCGCAAACGGCGGACGCGAACATTCGCAAAAGTTTGCGAACCCGGCGAACCGCCATAGACTTCAATGGGCAGGCGAACTTTAAAAAACAAAGGGACCCTTTCTGGCAACACTAGTGTTGGGAAAGTTATTTCAAGGGGTCTAACACCTGGACAATGACATGACGGGGATCCATGGCAAAACTCCAAAGAATTTTTTTTTCACGCAATAAATCCGCACGAAGGATTTCTACAATGATAGTCAATGG
>CM070037.1:61436709-61463204 GCA_036250615.1 Ptychadena robeensis | reverse complement strand
ACCGAACTCGCCATATGTTCGCGAAAATGCGCGAACGCGAACATGCGATGTTCGCCGCAATTAGTTCGCGGGCGAACAGTTTGGGACATCACTAACTGTCACCAGTAATCCCAGAAACCATTTTACACATGTAGCAGAAATGCTGAAGCACTTTAAACTGTAAGAATAAAAGAATATACAGTTCTATATAAAAAGGGAATTATAATATATTTATTGACATTATTGCTGTTGAAATTGACTATTGACAAATTTTATAGTAAATATATATTTGTTAAAACTTATAATAACAATATTAATTATATTAATGTGGCGTCTGCTGGTCAGTCACGTTAATGGGTTGTTTACCTGCCAGTTAAAAACCACCAGTGTAAATGTACTCTTAATTGTTGGGGCCAGATTGATGAGCCAGTGAGGCAGAAGGACAAAATATTCTGCTTCACTGGCTCTGCTGCCAGAGGGGTATGCATGGGGTTCTGCCCAGATATGAAGGAAAAAAGATTAAATTTTTTTTCCAGAACCTAGCTAGCAGGAAGAGCCAGACAGGGGGGCTAGAGAGCCAAATATGGCTTTAAGACACACTTTGCCGACCCCTGCCCTAGTTGATGAGTAGAGATTTTTTTAGAAAATTTGACCAGTTCATATTTGTGAGTTGATTGCATGATATCTTTACTAAACTTGCTGGAGATGTAAAGAAGGATCTAGGGTATACTACAACAAAGAAAGTATGGCTCTAAAACTAATTGTTTTTGCATGAATTAAAGTCAAGTAAAAATTTCAAAAATAAAAATTTCAACATTGACTTTAAACCTAATTTTTACACAAACTACATGAGCTTGAGGAAAACTTTACCAATTTTTAGATGTTTCCACAACTCTTCTCAACATCTCCAGCCATTTTTGTGAGGATATCATGTTCAGGGGCTTTGCAATAAGCTGACAAAGTTAGCTAGCAGCATGCAACAGTTTTTTAAATAATTTCCTCATGTGAATATTTAAATATTCGCATATTCAAATAAAATTTGCAATGCCGATATTTGCAAGCAGTGCGTCTCACCCAGCTGCTCCTGCTTCCCTGATTAACAGGTCAGTTCAAATATCCCTGCCTCCCTGGACTCAGTCTCTGACTGTTGGTCACCAGGGAAGGACGTGAGGCCGTAAACACCACCACTGGAGGTAAGCCTACCATACCTGACTTTGGACGAGCACTCATATAATTATGTGTACCCTTTTCCTTTGGGCTCTAGCTTGCAGCTAGGACCTATCCCTTAAATGCTAATACAGGGCTAGTCCCTGACAGCGGATCCCTGGATCTCAAGACGTTTTTTCCAAGTGTTGTACAAAATACTCCCTACAGGGGTGAGTGTTTATCCACTTACCTTCCTATTGGCACCCTCTCTCCTAACCCGTTTACTAATTTAGACCATCTCTATGGCCATTATCATGTTTTAGGGACCACACTGTCCTGTGGCGGCTTGCTTGGTTAGGGGCACGGGGGAGCCTCTCCCTCCACCAACCCAGGTCCATCGGTGGGGTGCTTGCTGGTGTGGGGTCCGAACATCCGGTGGATGGGGGTCTCTGGGATCAGGGCCCGTGGTTACCATCTTGTCCGGTATAGAGTAATACCTGGAACCTTCCTAGAGGGCCAACCAGGTATGTTTTACCATCTGGGGTTATCGCACAGCCCGGTAATGACAAGCAATCTATTGACTGATATATCTCCTATTACTAGATCACTGTCGATTTTTCCCTGAAGAAGCCTGTCACAGGCGAAACGCATTGGACTGCACGCACCAATCGACGGTTGT
This sequence comes from Ptychadena robeensis, assembly GCA_036250615.1. Classification (NCBI taxonomy): domain Eukaryota; kingdom Metazoa; phylum Chordata; class Amphibia; order Anura; family Ptychadenidae; genus Ptychadena; species Ptychadena robeensis. The sequence continues at coordinate 61,461,400 of CM070037.1, read as the reverse complement.
CATTTCTTAATGATTTATACTGTTTGTATGTTTGTGTGCTCTTTTGAGCGGATTTGCTACCAGTCTCACCTGGAAAGGTGACACTGATGGTATGACACTTTTTTATATGCAATAAAAAGCAAAAAAGAAAAAAGAGTTTTCAATGGATTTAATATCTATCTGGTCAATTCATCAAATGACGTGCCTCTAAAACCCCAGTTGTCATGTTCACTTTATAAAAATATCAGCATGGCAAATGACATTTGAACTAAATAAGTACATTTTGATTTCAGTCACAATTTTGGGTTGATTTTTGACTTTTTTAATGGCCCATCGAAATTTTACTAGGCAAAATTTCAACAAAAAAGTCGACACTGCAACTTAAAAATTCACAGCTCAAACTTTTCGACCATCCCCAATATTTTTCTAGTTTTTTAAGCAATTCAAAACCCCCTGAGCAATGTATTATCACCAAAATGGCCAGAGATGTAGGGAGACATTAAAAAATGTATTGCTCTAGCACACATAGTTTTTGCATAAGTTAAGCTCAAAATTGTGATGATCCCATGTTCAGGAGTTTACAATGAACTAACAAAGCTTATTAGTTGAAATTAAAAAAACAAAAACAATAAATTGACCATCTTTACCAAAGAGTCACTTGGGTACCAACATAGACTTTACAAAGGCCCTTTCATATTGCAGAGGAAATAACTACCTTGCTGGGAAATCCAAGGCTTTCTTTGTGTACACATAACTATCACTCTCAGCCACACAACCTGTGCACATACCCCTATATGTACACCATGTGAATAATAACATCACTCAACACTCATTTTAGCAACCCATTGTGCATCTTTAACTTTATATACTTGCACATAAATACCCAGTTAACACTTGTTAAAGATGTACTGTACTGGTTTTAGCCCAACCATATATCCTCTGATTATATCCTGTATTGCTTATTATAACCATTTTGTATATCTAGTACACAATCTTCTTTACCATTCACCTGTAGGATATAATACTAATCACTTCCAGGGCAGGTGTTCGGTACCTCAGCTTAAGGCATACCACCATTTCTGCCCAACACCAAAAAGGTCAAGTTGACAGCTAGGGTAGTGTTTGCCATGTTAAATTGTTCCGTCCTACATTCCCCCTTTTCCACTGCCCACAGGGTTGCCAGAGGGAACAGTTTGCCCTGGTGTTTACTCTTATAAGTACCTTCAAACTTATATAAATATATATGGGCCGATTTTAGCTTGACAGAAGCCATGCATAATAGAAACAAATGTGGGTGGAGTTGATCTTTGGCAAAACCCATTATTAATAACATAAATTTTCTAATACACAGACAGATTAGTCCTAAAAGGGTATTTGTTTAATTCTGCACTCTCCAGAAGTCACGCTTCTTGGATGCCTTGTTGTTGAATGGAATGATTAATAGCAGCATTGCTAGACACTGATATTTCTTAGGATACAGAGATTGTCCTAAAATCTAAAAATACACAGAGGGAAATTTGTTCTCATTCTCTGATGAGTCCAGACAAGTGATCAATCCAAATGCATTTCATCTAAGTCTTATTGAATCATCAAAACGTTAGAGCTGTCACAATCACGGACAGAAGGGATATTATATGAATGTTCCTGGCAACTGAGATCCCTTATTTTACAAACAGATCCCACAGGTTAGCACGTCCAGCTGCAAATTTCCATCATAAAACCACCCATGAGCAGAGGGTGCCGGCTGATTGGCATTATCTTTTGGAAACTCAGTCCAGTTTATTCATCACAAACATTTTTCAAGTGGAACACTCATTCTGTTGTCTCTTTGTTTTAAATACTGATGGCGGCAGCTCTTGGCTCTGATAGACAGTTATAAAGAAAATGAATGTGCACCTTTTTTTTTTATCTCGTTCCAAAAAGGAACAAAACATTGCCAGGAGTCCGAAAACACCTTTGTTCTGATGTTAATTACCAATTATCCTTTGGCATAAAGAAAAGACAGCATAGTCATTGGCAATTTTGATTTCCTAGCATAAAAGATAAAAGTAAACATGCAACAATGTTTTATAGCAACTCTACAAGTAATAATTGTAAAGAAATAATTAAAAAAACAAAGCCCTTCAACAGATAAGGAATGTTCAGTAGTTCTGTGGTTAGCATTCCATATATTGATGTTTTTTCCACAATATTATTAGAGAAATCTATTTCAGATACTAAAAGTTTTTTTCTGTTTCAAAAAATAATATATATATATATATATATATATATATATATATATATATATATAGAAGTAGACAACATTATACTTGTATGAAATAAATAACAGAGCAGTGAGGTTCCAGTAAACATATACAGTATAGTGGGCATAGATACCTTAGGGCCCCCATGCACCTTTAGATTTCTCTGTCAGATTTCCTTTAGATATTCTTTTGTTTTACCAAAACCTTGTAATATGAGGAACTTTGCAAACCATCAAGTCTACCTATGTTCAATCACAGAGGACCCGACACTACATAGTTGTTGGTAGACCTAAAGGATATCTGACAGAGAGATCTAAAGGTGTATGACCAGCTTTACATCATATGTTTAAAAGTCAAAATTCTAATAAAAATAGAAAAAGGGGGGTGATGGGAAACAACTAATAAGGGGTTGGAAGGAAGAGGAGACAACAAAAAATAAATCAAATAAAAAGTAAATAGAGAGAAAATGCCTGTTTTAGGGTGCACCTATAGATAAAAAAGTATCTATAGCCCACCAACACATAATAATCCACTACAAAGATCTGTAATAGTAACTGTTTTCCAATTTTATCAATATATAAACAAAATGTTCACCCTATTACAAACAATTCCAATAGGCAAAAGCAATATACAGTGCAACAGCAATCGTGCACCAATAAATGTAAATCAAAAGTCAAAAATGTGTTCTCACTTAAGCTTATACAAGCCATACAATGTAATAGAATTCATGACCGGGCAGTGTTGAGCTGCCTCTTTACTTAAACCCAACCAACCCCCTTTTAGTAACAGACACAATTTCTTTCTTTCGAAATTGTATTGTAATGATGAAACATGGGAATACAAAAAGGCCACAGCTTAGTCACTATAAAAACTTCCCTTACAGTGCCCCTTCTACTTGACATTAAATATTACTTTTATATTTAAATAATTTCCCATAAATTTAAATATCTTAAAATACCTTTAATAACTTGTAAATCACTCAATAACCGTCCTACCATCCACTTGGCCCTTTAAAAATCCAGCACAGTGGTACTTCCACTTTTAAATCACATCCTGTTACTAACATGAAAACCAACAGTAAATTTTAAACATACACAACCCCATTTTGATTACTGCCATGCCTACTACTCGTCATCCTACTAGCTCTAAATCTTACACCTCTCTGGGCACTGACGAGACCCGCCTGCTGCGACAAGAAACACAAGATGTACAACATAACACACATCCCACCAAACATTTCCAGAACACACAACCAAGGGAGGGTTGGGTGGGAATTCTTCCTGCGAAAAGGCTCCCCTGCCGGTTGCGCTCCCCCCTATATCCCCTCCGGCCGCCGCTTTTCTTCTTTCTCTTTTCTTCTCCCCCTTGTTGTGACGTTGCTCCCGCCCTCCACGCTGCGCTCCCGCCTACCCCTTCGGGTCCGGCTCGGCGCCTCCATTTTGCAGCAAGAAAACAAATGTGATAAATAAATACAGCAGTTGTTATTTTTTGAAAGAAACACTCAATGAAAACACCTTATTACTCAATTATTTACAAACAGTCCATGGGTTTTGGTTTTGTCCAAATATGCCGATTTATGCTCTACTACTTGAAGTGTTTTGTGACTTGGCATTGCTACATCAGAAGACAGTGCATGAGCAATATGTAGGTAACTTGATTCTGTGACTGTAGGCCCCTCAACAGGCAGGGAGCTGTTATAAATGGAAATGGGGAACCATGCACACAGGGCCAGGTATAAGATAGTTGTGGATCCCTTGCCTGCTGCCTGGTGTTCTGCCTACAGTCACGGAACCGTTGTCCTTTTCTAAAGATGCCTTAAGTTATTATTAACATGCTAATACAACGTTAAAAAAATTTTTTTTCATTAGATCCTTTTTTTTACACTCACTGTTTCGAAGGACTGTTTAGTCCTTCTTTTGACTGAAATTCATATGTCCCTTTTACTCAGGCCCCACAGATGTATAAAATTAAGCACCTAGACATGCATCATGTATACACAAGCATTTGGCCAGTCTAACAGCGTAATCTGAGTTGGGAGATTGCCAAATATTGTTACGTCCCTTATTGCATTTTGCCAATTGTCAGGTTTACTACAAAAGACAACAAGGTGTTGGGTTGCATGGGACATAAAGACATAAAGGTGTTTAAGGCATGGGATAGGGCATTTAGTTCCAGTGACATGACTTCCTAACGCTTTAACATGCCAAGATATATTGGAAAATTCTATGCATTCAATTAGATAAAACAATCTATGACCCAGTGCACAAAGCAGAGTTCATAAAGATATGATTGTGTTAGTTTGGCATGAAAACATCTTATTGGCCTGCACAAAACCCTGACCCCCAACCCTGTTAAAAACCTCACGGATTAACTATAGAACAGATTGGGAGCTTAACTTTTACATAATTTTTTGCTTGACCTAACAAATACACTTTTGGGTAAATGGGCAATACATTACACATAATATACATACTCAAATTTGACGTAATTCCTTACGGAACACTATGTCTGCAAAGGTTAAGACAAACTCCAAAATTATGCATATGGATTTTAATATCAACTATATTATTATTGAATAAACACGGGTAGTTGGCTTGAAATGGGTTTACTTTGATACAAAGTGCCACACATAAAAATAAAATGAATAAGATCTTTAGATATTTGTGCCATATTGTCCTGGTTTGCATGGTATACTTTCAGATTTAGGGCCTGTGTCAATGGATTTTTGTTTATCTACAGGATGAAAAATCTATGTAACAAACCCAATGGGTGTTACAATCATTCAATTCAATAATATATTCTGACATAATGAATATATAGTGAATACTAGATCTGTTTGCCTAACGTTTAGCTTTAATCATTTATTCACAGATAATGTGAATAATCCTTGTTTAATGCTGAAAGATATTGGCTTCAAACATTAGTAAACAGGTCTCCGCTGTGTCTTAATCTCTGAAGGGGATATTTTGGTAAGGCATAGAGCTAATATGGGCAAACAAAGGGGGCCAGATGCGGCCCTTTTGGTTTTTTAATCCAGCCGTTGTCATCTTGATGAAAAGCTCCTCTGGCTTTCCTTTGCTCGTTCTCTGTATTGAGCATAATGCTTTGAAACATCCAAGCTTTGTTACGGGGACGATGCAGTTGGCATCCTCCTAGCAATGATGGGTTATTTCTAGGAAATCTCAGCACATTACAGTTAGAGATGGTTGAATTTTATTTTTTTAAAAATTCGACCATTTCGACGGTTTCAACTTAATTGCAAAGCCCCTGAGCATGGTATCATCACCAAACTTGCTGGAGATGTAGAGAAGGGTTGGGGGTATACTACAAAAAAAGTATGTCTCTAACACATATAGTTTTTTCACAAATTAAGTTAAAAGTCAAGTAAACATTTCGAAAATCAGAATTTTGATTTTAACTTTGAACTTAATTTATGCAAAAATGCTAGAGCAAAAGGTTTTTTTTTCAAATGTTCCTCAAACCCTTCTCTACATCTCCAGCAATTTTGGTGATGATACCATTTTCAGGGGCTTTGCAATAAACTCACAAAGTTAGGAAGTCGAAAAATTCGACATCTCTAATTACAGTCACCAAGATCCCCACATTATGAGTGCAATATGGTAAGTTTATTCAAGTGTGATTGTGCACAAAAATGGTGACACCTGTGCCATTGCCAGATTTAAGAACCAATTGTGGCTCACAAGTTAAAATGTTTGTCTACCCCTGGTATAGATGCTGCCCCTTTTTTACATGATGAAGTGCATTATGTCCATAGCATTAAAGGGGTCTGTTATCAGGGCCTTACAATAGCCTAACTATTAACGTGCCCTAAGAATGAACCAAACTTTCCTGTGCCACCCGTTGGTCACCATGGACGCACAGACACCAGCATCCATGACAACAAGATGAGAATGGAGACATAGCCTTAGTGTGTGGGATAGCTACTAAAAAAAAAATTTCTGTTCTGTCTAATAGTCCTCTTTAAACTTTGTCTGTTTTTTTTTTATCTGGGGGTTCTATGATGGTCCTTCCAGGTATTCAGCAAAATATAAAATATATCTGCTGCCCTAAGGAATTAATTATAAATTCTCTTATCTTCATTGGTATAAATTACATTCTCTGATTACTAGTCTCTACTTGAATTTCCATTTTAATCCTATTGTTAGTCGAAATAGTGCTAGAAAATGATGGACAAACAAATCCCATCCTCTGATAAATATACCCCATGGACCCATAGAAAGAATAGAACGCTTCCAATCCAATATTGCTTTGCAATATGGAGCTTTCATAATTTCTGGAGTAATAACACTAAAGTGCATTTCCATAGAAATAATCTTTTACAATCATGTATAAATTCCTATGTTTCCAGACACAAGAGACAAGTATTACATTAGTGCATATAAGAATTAGTTCCTAAACTTTAGGCAGTTATCTCTGGTGAAAGAACTGCAAATACAAAACTATCATTCCAATAGTTTTTATTAATGTATTTATTTTTAATAGTGGGTGCTGAGGTAAGTTTACATTCTTTTCAATAAAGTTTTGTACATTTTTTATTAAAGTGTAAAGGTAGCCATACACAGGTCGGTCAAAAATCGACCTGTGTATGGCTACCTTTACAAACGTACTAAACATAGCAAGGGCCAGTAACTGATTTCCTTATGACACAACGATACAACTGCACCAAACCAAACTAACAAAATCAGTCATCGTTTAAATATAGCTATGTGTGTTCATCTGGATTAATCAATCTCTCATATAATGAAACAAAAGGAAAAAAATGCTAAACACGAAAACAAATAAAGGCAACAATAAAAGCTGCCTTCTGTGCATTTTCCCACAATGCAAAGCAGTTCAAGGCTAGTCCTGAATTTTCTGCTTTGTTTGCAACATGTTTTGAAGCTATGTATTTAAACGATTGCTCCTTTGAGTGCTAGAATACAAGATTTCTGTTTTTTTTTAACCACAATGATCACACTTTTTACAGAAATTATATTGTGGTATTTCAAAAGTAGTTTAATGATTAAAACATATTATAAATAGACCTGTTTGTTGTATAAATAGATTCATTTAAACTTGTGATTGTTTGTTTAGAATATTGTTGTACAATTTGTTACATTTGTAGCAAATGTGAATCTTTTAACCTACTTTGGAAATACCCCAAGTTACAATCAGGGATACTCATCTATCCCCCGTGGGCCCGTGGCAATGAAGAGCATCAGCAGACCCACGATCTCTTCCGAAAAGAGAGGGGGGGGGGCGCCATTGACCTTGGTGAGGCAGAGCTGAGAATTTTTTTCAAAATAGCAAGCCATGGGTGCAAAGTTTAGGAGGTTTATGTGTAAGCTTTGGTTGTGTTTACATGGGGACAGAGGTTAAGTGGCAACTGGCAGCCTTCAGCCGTCCAAGAGTCAGTACTACTCTCCCATTTAAAATAAACCTGATTTGCTGTTTCTTTATGCTTATCAAGCATCTGTAAATTCTGAAAACAACAAGACTATATGTGCAGGTGGTTTAACAGTTACATCAGCTAGTTGGGAAATTGTCTTTAGAATTTCAAGCACTCAGCTTTTTGTAATCAAGCTTTTTATTCTTTCTCACTTTATTTGTGACTTGATTTTTGATTATAATGCTCAATGTCTTATTTAGGCACAACACTGTCTATAACTAAAATAGGAATTATACTGGAAACATGGAAATGGAGAAGGTGACAGAAGCTCTGTACTTCCAATTCAATACCCACAGTGTCTGACATGGATGCCAATAATAAGTCTAGGAGGGAAGAACATCTCTCCACCAGGAAGTTGGAAAATCTCCAGAGAAGTTCTTATTTGTGGGTTTGTGATGGTGAGGTCTCGTAGTGTTAAATATGTAAAATATATGAATGGCAGAAAGATAATATCGGTAGATTTGATCTGTAGAGTAGATTGTAGGTTAAAACTGGTGAGTTAACTGTTGTAACAAAGGGTCTGCAATATGCTTTCGTGTCTTTGTTGTGTGTATTTTGATTTACCTGGGGAAGTTGGGTGGATATCTAATTAGCTGTCTGTAAACAAAAGAATGTCCCCTCTCTAGTATGTGTCAACAGTTTACGACATTGTAAATGCCCCCAGGAAGAGAGAAAACCTTTTTTGAAGTTTTGAACCAGATCCTGGGAAAATCCAGTATCTAGGATCTCACATATTTATGCTAGTAGAATCTTTAGATAATAGAGATATATGAACTTCAAAGGGATTTTGGGTATAAGAACAGCAAGGCCAACCAGAGAGAGGACAGCAGAGGCCTGGGAGTCCAGACCAGAGGGTTACAAGTCAGTCAGATGAAAGCAGCCAACAGCCAGTCAGGTATACATTGTGTTAATGTCTGATTCATAGTTTGCCCAACTGTATATTTTCATGTACTATTTTATGTTTTATGTATACATTGTTGCAGCATTCTATAATATTGTACACAGTATATGTTTTTGTACTCAATTGTTCTGTGTAACTTTTTACTGACGGCCGCCTTCCAAACCTACATAAGGAATTTTATTATTGAATTAATATTCATATCCTAATTAGACGTGATTATTATTTTCCATAATATAAATTTTCTTACATTATGACTACCAGAGGTCCCCCACCCACAAAATGCTTTGAGCAGAGAAATAAACATTGTTTTTAATTCATATAGTTGCTGTCTACTAACAGGTTTCAGAAAGGAAAACGCCTGAGAAGTATGTTTCTAGAAAGACCAGATTCTATCTTTCCTGTTGTGAGAAGAGACACATGTATTACTTAATTTTCAGAAAACACTACAAAAAAGTGTTGTTTTAGCATATACAGTTTTTGCATAAATTACCATATATACACAAGAATAAACAGACCCAAATAAAAGCAGAGGTCCCTAATGTTACCATAAAACCTGGAAGTAAGCCTAGAGTGGGAAATGCAGCAGCTATCTAAATTTTGACTATCAGACTTGGTAAGTATAAACTGAGGTACCTAATTTTATCTACAAAAACTGGAAAAACGTATTGACTTGCACATAAGACGGGGTGGCAAAAGCGAAGACAGATAGTGGAGTTTTCTAAATGAGAAAAATATAGAGAAAGCACCATTGCCCCTAGGAATCAAACAGGATTAAATTGGTGCCTCAACCTCAATTAAGTTAAGGGAACACAGGTTTACTGTTATTACAGGATGGGGTTTCAAGGCGATTCTTATGTTCAAGCATGAAAATACATTTCCATTTAAAAAGTTATTATTTTTATTATGGAATGGAAACTTCATTAGTAGCAACAGTAACCGGCCACCAGATGGCAGTGCAGAGTTTGTTTACATTGCATCAGCTGTTGTCAGCTTCACAGAGGCTGCTGACAGAACACCAGTGCCTCCAATTTTACAATCTGCAACCCAGGACGTGAGTAGATTCTGACCCTGACTTGAGTATAAGCCGAAGGGAGCTTTTTCAGCCCATTTTTTGGGCTGAAAAAGTTGGCTTATGCACGAGTATATACGGTAATTGAAAAGTTCTGTAGAGAAGGCATGTGGGAAGATTACATACGTTTTTTGAATGAAAATGACTACATCTAGATCAGAATTTTTTGTTTGCAATGTTTCTATATCCCTTCTCTAAATCTTATTTATGTTCAGGGGCATTGTAACTAACTCACAAAGTCTGCTTGTCAAAATTTAACAAAACATAATCGACCATCTCTAATTGGGATATTGGAAGGCACCTGGATAGTTGTTCACCCCTAGGTGTTTGTGCCCTTTGCAATGGCATTGCAGTTAGCTTCAGCTAAGTTGCAAAACTCAGTCCAGCTGTGTCTCTGTCTAATATAACACTAGCGTTTCTTCCTTGCCAACCTTTAATATAAGCCTCTGTCTGTATAAAAGAGATCAATTATTTATAATGCTTCACGGAATTCTTCACAATGAACATACCAAGCGCTTTGTATTATTATCAGTATAGATTTTGAATTAGAATGTTCAAGGCTGAAAAAAAGATAACAATCAGAGCGCAGTGCATCCGGCCTGGCAGATATACCAGTGGATGAAGTATTCTTGTACACGTTGTGATATAAAAGGACTTCACAGAATTGCTTTAAAGCAGAAAGAAGTATTGGATTAAAAGGAAACAAGAAAAATAAAAGGCACAGAAATTATCAGCTTGTTGAGCACTCATGAAGGAATCTTGGAAAGACGTTTGGCTCCCAGTACACATATCAGTCATATTTTGTCAGAACCGTACCGTGGTCAATACTTGAAGACCAGCTGGCTGTAGTATAGAATCGCACACCATTATTTCATCTTGCATTGCATACCCTTGTTCTTTTGCTCTGCTGGAGGTGTCGAGACATTTCTTTCTCTGAGGTGTAAGGTTAAATATTTTATTGATGAAATTATGGATTTAAGGGAATTAGAAACCAGGCTGAGGGTAAAAATACAACCAGTGCTGGGAAGTGCGCTCCCAGGTCTGTGCTGTTGTTCTTGGTTCCTGGAACATAAGCAGTTGTTCGAATGACCAGTGTCTGCCCTGTGGCTCAGATGCCTTCAGTATACTTGCAACTTCCAGGCAATAAAAAAGGAAAGAGGGATGTAAGCAGTTGTTCGAATGCCCACTGTCTGCCCTGTGGCTCAGATGCCTTCAGTATACTTGCAACTTCCAGGCAATAAAAAAGGAAAGAGGGATGTAAGCACACTTGTCTACAGGTGGCCTACTTATAGTATGTAAAGGTATTTATTGCATTGTCCAATATTAAAGTGAAAGAAAAATACACAACTAGCCACAATATGTACCTTTCTAAAATTAACACGCATATGCAACACTTCAAAGCCAATGGCCATTCAACCCTGGCATAACTACAGATGGTCAATGGGATGCAATAAGAAAATCAATGAGATTTTATACAGACTGAAACTTAATAAACAAAGGAGGAATTACACTTGAGTGGCTCAGTTTCAGTCATCATACAATTACCATATATTTGCATGGCTATGTTGAAATTTTAGCATCTCAGCAACCCTCTTTAATCGTCCAGTTCTCTTCAAGCTTGCAAGAATTCAAAGCAATACAGTTCTACAATACAGTGAGCTCGCTATGAAATTGTCTACATCTATACATTGTAATAAAGGCTGCTTTGTTTGCAGTTTTATTTTTTTTTGCAGTGTTGCTCTAGCCTGAATGCTAATATTAAGGGTATTGCAGGTAGCTAGTGCGAATATAGATAAATGTACAATTTGAAGGTATATGAAAAGTATTTCTTACCTCCCTAGCAATCAGCCCATACTGCTTAATTTTTAACGGTCCAGTACGGGCGATCTACACAGCAGAGTACACAGTACTCTGCTTGATTTTCCTGCTCTCCCTCCTCCCCTCTACACATCGCTGGGGATGTGGACTGGGAAACATGGAGGTGTATTGCGTGCTACCACCCCACCCCTTCTGCATTACCAATGATGCAGAAGGGGGGGCTCCCAGTGGATAGAGAATCACCTCAGCTTTCACGAGCACAGGTAAGTTTTGATGATCCCGATTCAGGTTTCTCACCAAACAAACTCTGAATTAGTGATGGCGCGAACCCTCCCTGGGGTGTCCGCGAACAGGGCGGGTCGAACTTCAAAGATGTTCGCCGTCCGCTCTGTTCGCGGACATATTCAAATTCCCCGCCTCTAGGCGGGGAATTTGAAACGGAGAAACCGGATGTGACGTCAGTGATGTCACATCCGGTCCGTGGACCGCAACCTGGAACGCATAGTTCCTGGTTACGGCCGCAGGATGTGACGTCACTGACGTCACATCCGGTTTTTCCGCCGGTCTTCTCACTACAAGACCGGCTTCTGTAGTGAAAAGATTCTTCCTCCGGCAGGATTACACAGGTTGTGATCCTGCCGGAGGAAGAATTTAGACCTTCTTCTGGCCGGCGAACAGTACGGGTCGAACACCCGTACTGTCCGCCGGCGAGGCGAACGGCGAACATGCCGTGTTCGCGGCCGAACTGTTCTCCGGCGAACAGTTCGGCCCATCTCTACTCTGAATGAACTAGGTTCGTCTCAACTGCTAGGGGGGTTAATTATTGCGCACCAGAGCTTTTAAACTGTCATTAATATAACTGTATTAACTGGAGATGTGCTCTCTTGCTTTTGCTCTAAGATTGATTTAGGGCCCTATCACACTATAACGTGCATGTTGTTTTTTACCATACGCGTTTTATTACCGTGCACGTTTTTACATAGACAATCAATGTTACCATTCATACTGCCTGCTGTATGCATTTTTTATTCATTTTTCATAAATTTTTCATTGATCTTGATTTGTTAAAAAATGGAAACAGAGGTAATGTGATAAACGCATGCATTTATGTGATAAATGTGATAAATGCATGCCTTTAAAAATGCATATAGTGTGAAAGAGCCCTTAACAAGGTCCAAATTAAGTGGACCCTTGATTTATGTGTTAAACAGAAATCATTTGCTTGGTGTTCACCTCAAAAAGGTAAGAGAAGCCTAGCTTACTAGAAACATAAACTTGTTATCACCATTTAAGGGGACATATTTGGCTTTCAGGTAGAGAGGGTGAAAAGGAACGTGATTATTAATATTTATTATTATCATCATTTATATGGCGTCAACATATTACAATACATTCGAGTGGAGATGCAACACAGGATAGTACACACAGGTACAGGATATGGCACAGGAGGAGTAGAGGACCCTGCCTGATTGGGCTTACAATCTAATAGGATGGGGATCAGAGTATACAATAGTTGGAAGGGGGGGGGGGGACTGGCATGGTGTTGATGTTAGAAATGAGAAAATAGGTAGGAGTGAGTGAAGAGGTGGGTTTTTAGGGCTTTTTTAAAAGTGCCAAAAGTAGTAGCAAGTCAAATGTGAAGAGGGAGAGAGTTCAAGAGAGTAGGAGCGGCCCTAGAGAAGTCTTGATGCTTTGAGTTAGGGCGGTTAGGGGTGTATTTGTGTACCAGGTTGGAGATGTAAGTGGGACATGAGGTGTGGAGTGATTTAAAAGCAAGGCACAGAACTTTGAATTTGATTCTCTGGACAGTTGGAAGTCAGGTTGTTTAATCTTCTGGGCGTTGCGTACGTGGCACGGTTTTTTATAACCGCGCCACGGGCAATCGCGGCGGAGCACGTCATGCTCTGCCGTGATTGCCTGCCAAGATGGAGGTTCTAAAAATAAATCCGGCGTCACTGGAGACGCCGGATTTATGCTGAAAAAATGCGACGCCCCTCCATTTACATAGAGGTCTATGGCGCCACCTACCCCTGTCCCCTTCGCGTCACTGGTGACATGATCGGGGGAAGACCTGGAAGCATCGGCGGTATCTAGAGCGTCTCTCTAATTAACTGGGGCTGAGTTTCATAATGCATGAAACTCAGCCCAAGTTAACTCGAGCCAGACGCTCAGAAGGTTAAAAGCAGACTCCCTTACAAATGAACATCAGGAATTTGACCTTGTAGACTTTTATAGATTGGGGAGATGGTACATTTTTTTTTTTTAATAATACTTTATTAAAATTTTCAAAACCACAAATCATATAAAGTCATACATGTCTATATTATCATTGAAGCATACAGTACAATCTTATAATAAACCATAATGATAATTAGTTAGGTACTTTTCTCATCAAGCACTAATGTGTATTACATAGAAGGTATCGTCTTACCAATACTAGTAAATATGGTCCATAAACTTTTTAAATAAGTAAATTTTCATAGTAAGGAAATTTGCATCTAAACCTTTCCCTCCTCGGACATCCGAGGATATCTTATATTGATGAAAACCACTGGTGCCTTAAGGCCCTATTAATACATACTAGAGATTCAAGGCTGCCTGGTGAAAGGACTATAATGTAGCGGGGGGTAGGGATAGTAATTGATAGTCCTCTAAAAATGCAAGTACGTTATCTTTATCTGCTATAGATAGTATTGTGTGAATGTATGGTTTCCACCTTTTATAGAACTTGGCTACTGTGTTTTCCGTGCCACCCTGAACATCGAGAAGTTCTTTATTATATACTGCGTTTACATTAGAGGTAACTTGGTGGAGTTGCGGGGGGTGCGGTTGTATCCATTCATGAAGAATGGTTCGGCGTGCTGCCAATAAACATATATGCAGCCAACAGTAGTATGCCTGTATACAGGGTTGGTTCACATCTCTCGTGTAACTAAATATTAATAACATTGGGTCATTTGGAATAAGTACACTCAAAACTTTATTCATGAAGGTCCTCACTTCACTCCAGAATAGTTGTATGTGTGGGCAAGACCATAAGTAGTGAAAAAGTGTAGGCGAGACACCGTCGCACTTAGGGCAGTAAGGGCGAGCTTTGGGCAACAGATGGGTAGGGTCCGGTGGGCGTATACAAACTTTATAGGCCCTGTGAGCTATTTTAAATTGGGTCTCGCGCCAGATCTCAGAGATTATATGCTTTCGAATTAATTGGTAGCCCGTATTAATTTTATCCGTAATATTTTCTTGGGTAAGATCCTTCTCCCAGGTTTTAACACTGGTCTCCTGCAGTGTCTTGCTAAAACAATTTTTCAGGTACATATTCAATGTTGAGATGCCATAGTCTGGTAGATTTACTAGGGTATCAAAGCGTGTTTGCATAAATATGGAGGAGACGTTGGCAGGTAAAGTCTTACAAAAACTATCAAGTTGCGTATAATACAAAGGGTGCAATTTCAGTTGATGTGTGGTACACCAGTGATCTAAAGCCTGCCAAGATTTTAGCTGATACGTCACTGGGTCATATAAATCTTTCACAAGAGAGACTAATCGGTAGTTGCGACAGTTTCCATATTTCTCGATAAGCTATTACTGTATCCCTTATCAAAATATTTCCCTTAAGGTCTAGCGGCATCTTGCTAATCTGACAATGAAGAAGATTGTTTAATGACCAGGGATATATCATTGCCGATTCTAGGCCATAGTTAGAATAATGTGATTTAGATGTTAACCAGTCCACTGCATGTCGAAATAGACATGCGATGTTGTATTGCCGCAGGTCTGGTAGACTAGCTCCACCTGCCATCTTTGAAATATTAAGCGATTTAAGTGCTATACGGGCTGGTTTTCCTTGCCATAAAAATTTAGAAAGGGCGTGATGTAGAGTTGAAACATCCTTGTGTTTAAGTAATAGGGGCAGTGTTTGTAGGGGGTACAAAAGTTGGGCGAAGGGTACCATTTTATATAGATGGATCCTGCCAAACAGCGACAAAGGGAAGTTTCGCCACTAATCCAGTTTTGCTATTATTTTCCGTATTAGGGGGCTAAAATTAAGTTGATATATAGATGCTGGTGTCTTGCATACTTTAATGCCCAAGTAGGTTACATTGTTTTGCGCTACAGTGAATTGCAAATTCCCTAACCAGGTCCTACGAGGAATTGGCGTGAGCAGCAGTTCACTCTTCAAAATGTTTATTTTAAATCCCGCTCGGGCTCCGAATTGTTCTATAAGGTCAGTATATATCGGGATGTCTTTAGCTGGGGAGGAAGTGAAGAGCAGGATATCGTCTGCGTACAGTGCTGATCTAAGAGACTGGTCACGAAATGGAATACCCATTATATCTGGGTGGGATTCCAGCGTACGCACTAGGGGTTCAAGGGCCAGATTAAACAGAAGGGGCGAGAGGCGGAACCCCTGTCTAGTGCCTTTGTATAACCGGAATGGTTGAGACACCCTACCCGGCGTACATATTCTTGCAGTCGGCTTGTCATATATTGCTGCTAGGAGTTGGACAAATTGACCTGAAAATCCCATACCCATTAGTACTTTAAATAACCAGCTGACGTTGACATTGTCAAACGCCTTTTCGGCGTCTATACTCAAAAGCACTGTATCTGATTTAGGGTGAGTCCATGCAAATTCCAAAGCCATTAGCTTTTACGAATGTTAATAACGGCACTGCGGCCTTGAACAAAACCTGATTGAGAAGTATGGACCAGGTCAGGGAGGATACCTGCCAGCCTATCCGCCATTATTTTAGAAAGAATTTTAGCATCTTGATTTATTAATGATATCGGGCGGTATGAACCAGGTTGTATAGGATTCTTCCCAGGTTTGGGAATAAGTTTAATGTAGGCTTCGTTTGCCGTATGAAAATATTTCCCCTCCTCCCACAGTTGTCGATACATATTATATAACGGGACAGAAATGTCAGCCTTGAACATTCTATAAAATTCGGAGGAGAACCCGTCGGGTCCTGGAGCCTTATTGCGCGGGAGAGAAGTTATCGTTTTGTCGATCTCATCAACTGTAATCGATGCATTAAGCTTCTCCAATTGGGTCTGCGACAAACTAGGCAACTGTATCCCAGCTAAGAATAGATCTTGTGCTGTCGTGTTGGTAGGTTCATAAGCATATAGTCTTTGATAAAATTCTGCCAAAATTTTATTTATGCCTGGGGGGTCTGTCACTATATCTCCGGTCTCGTCTTGTAGAGCTGAGATATGTGCACTTTGTTGCATCGAGCCGGCAAGGTTGGCTAGCATACATGATGTCTGGAGAGACACCCATCCCTTAGAATTTGAATACACCTTTTTATTACAAGTCCATATATCCCCGTCACGTATAGACTACCTTTTTGTGTCTCAATCCCTACTAGCATTTGCGGAACATCCGGTAATATATGACTTAGTCATATCTGATCATGCACCGATAGGTATATCTATAAGGCGTCAAATTAACTGGGGAACTGACATACTTTGGCGCTTCCCTACAATACTTAGTGGCGATGAGGAATTTCACCTCACATTAAGTCGGGCATTTCAGGACTATAAGGCCACTAACATCCAGCACTGTTCGACGCCAATTTTATTTTGGGAAGCGGCAAAAGCACACCTCAGGGGAGTGACGATATCATACATGGCAGGAAAAAGAAAACAAGCAGCGCATGCCTTTCAAAAGGCTTTAAGCGTGCTTCGAGCCGTACAGATGGAAATGGCAGCCAGCCCTTCCGCAGCCCTTCAAGTTAAGGTGGCAGAACTGCAATTTGACCAACGAGCGGAAAAGCAGGCACTGCGATTTTATAAATTTGATGGTACATTTTGATGTGCAGTACTTATTAGGGACATCTGGTCACATTAATTCAATCATGCAAGCAGAAACATGCTTTGTCCTCGCCCATAATTCAGGTTATCAAATCTTTAGTTCAAAGTTATAACAAAAATTTTGGTTGTAAGTTGGACCAAAGTCAAGCCGGCTGTACCTCAAGGGTACATTGCACAAATTGATTTTGGTATAAAAATGTATTTTGAGCTTGACTCATGGAAGCCCTTGATGTAAAATTAATTAGGATAATAATGGTACTATCATGCCATTAACACCATTCTGCTATGGTAACATATGGAATAGCAAGCATTTTTGCATGTGTTGCTGCAATAATGCACAATGTACCACAATGCGACTCCCCGGGGCACCTCTGTTAAAGCACAGTTTGTAACAATGGGCTAATGTTTTTTGCAAAGCAGTTTACTGGCAAAAATACCACCAGTTTAACTTGTGGCCATTAAAAATATAGTACCACAGCACAGTATGGCTAGGTTTGGAAACCTGTGTACTTTTTACACTAGCTCTATGTTTGCATTGATTGTAAAGCACAGCCCCCATTTTCATGGGTGCAACGCAAGCAACTACCATTCACTTATATGAAAGATGCATGTGCAGTGCACTGCCAAATCCGGGTTTTTTTTTGCTGGTAGCTTACTTTTTCTGCTACCTCATCCGTTATTGGCAAAAAATAGAATCACAGTGCGGTTAATTTGAATTAGCCCTTACAATGGGTCTGCAAGCTGGTTTTGGTCAGTGTAGGAAAATGATCAGTAGCTGGAAAACTGTAAGTGGTAAGGAATGGAAACCTTTTTTTAATAAACCATTTACGCAGGCAGCAGTAGCAAGGAATTTCTAGAGATGGCTATTACTCACTGTGTATCACAAAGTTTTGCAAACCAGATGAACAGAAGCACTGTGATAAGGGGAACAGAAGTGTGTGCGAGGAACGTTGTCTTGCCCAATACAGCGTGAAATAAGCTGGTGATGATGCGTAGCAGTTGCATTTGATAGCGGATAAAATAAGTCGGAGATTGTTATATCCTAAATGACAGAATGTAAAGGAGAACAAAATAGTGTGAATGACTTATGTGTAGGTGAATGAAATTGTTGAATCGCAGAACCATGCAGTTAATTGTGTACAACTACTACGATTTATAGGCAAAGTGCTGTGGTAAAAAAGTAGAGGCATTTTAGAGACAGGGATATTTTATTTTTAGATTTACAATGCTGGTTTATTGTCCCATTGTTCTGATTTTTGGGTTTTCTTATGGTCATCTGTTACATATTCATTGAAATTAGGAAAAATCATATGCAAGGGAGCTTCTTTATTCAAGTGTTTCTTTAAATGGATATCTTTTTCTCTGTAAAATGTGCTAATGCCTCATCTTAATTTCCATTTTTTCCAATAAAACCTTTCTAATGAAACAATAGGTCTTGAAATTATGGACACCTTTCTTTGCCGCCCGTGTGATAGAAAATGGTTGCAAGACACAGCAGAACATTAGCCATCAAAAGAGGCGTGTAAAGAATTAAACACTAGAATAATAAGTCAAGGCATTTCCATTTCAGACAGCGATTTTATTGATGGACACCTGGAACATTTAATATAGCACTCTTACTGTCTACTAATTGCATAGCATAAGGATAAGAAGGTCAGTCAAGGTTAGCGCTGACGTGTCGGCAAAGGTGTGGAATTTCTAACTGAAAAATTATACAATGGGTCGCGTGTGTTAGCAATAATCAGGACTTAAAAGTTGAATTAAATTGCTAAGTTCTAAACTTCAAGTCTAATGACTTTGGTTAACTAAAAAAATTTCAAAGATGAATATAATATTGAATGTCATAAAAAATTGCAAACTAAAGGGACCAAATGGCCTTTTGTTTCATATGTTCAGCTTGGAGGACAGTAGGATGTTCACAGCATTCAGTAAACTCTTTAAATGTAAATCTGCAAGAAAAAGTATGGGAACCCTTTAGAATTACGTGGAGTTTTGCATGAATTGGTCATAAAATGTGCTCTGATCTTCATCTAAGTCACACCACTAGAAAAACACAGTCTGCTTAAACTAATACTACACAAACATTATATGTTTTCATGCTTTTATTGAACATAACATGTAAACATTCACAGAGCAGGGTGGAAAAGTATGTGAACCCCTAGCCTAATGAGCTAATTAGAGCCTGGAGTGAGCCAACCTTCAGTCCAATCAGTGCGATGATTTTGGATGTGTTGCTGAAAGCTGTCCTGCCCTTTACAAACACATACCAGTTTTGGGTTTACTGGTTTCAAGAAGCACTGTCTAATGTGAACCATTATGATGTTTGAGTCACTTACAGCATAGCGTGGACTCTTGACTTAGGAATAGTGATGGCCAACTTCAGCCAGGTCTGTCTGCGAGCTGGTGGATCGGACATTTAAAAAAGACTGTACACGGGAAATTTGAATCTATAAAAACATATGCACAGTTCCCGGTTTCTCTCTGTGGTCTCTCGTGAAAGAATTCTTCCACTGGCTGGATCTTTCTGCTCCTGATACGGCCAGCAGAAGAATAGTCCTCTTCTTCCCGCCAGTGAGCAGTTCGAACACCCATACTGTTCCCCGGGGGAAGAAAAGCGGACATGTTATGCATTGCGGACATGGGTTAGTGGTAAGTTAAGCATATTTTTTCCACAAGAAATATACCCATAATATGTTCTGAATCTCCCAAAGTACCTCTTACATTTTTCATAAAAAGCACTGTATAAAAAATTTTTCAGGGGCGTTCCTTGCCATATGCCAAATATGCATGAGCATAGGGCCCTGGGGACAATTGAGAGCCTCCAAGCTCCATAAGAACCCACATGCAAATCAATTCCTGATCGTGGCCGTTTGGAGACTCACTTTCTTCCTCTCTTCCCTCTGTCAGGGGTGGGGGGGTTGCAATGGGATGTGTCCTCTCTTCCCTCTGCTGGTGGGTGGGGTAATGTGATGCAATGTATCCTCTCTTCCCTTTCCCGAAAGGGGATGGGGGTCCAATGCGATGTGCCCTTTCTTCCCCCTGTCGGTGGGGGGGGGGGGGGGGGGGGGGGGGGTCTGGGAATGGGTGTGATGTGGTCTCCCATAGGGCCCCCATAGAGCTACAAATGGCACTGAGGGTAATTTACCAGAAACAACAATATTTTTCCTCACCATAAAAGTTATATGTCTATCCTAGCAGATTTTTTTTAAAGCATGCAATCATTCATTGAATGGCTTTCAGGAACAGGGGATGAAATGGAAGGTGGCTATTGTTTGGAAGGAGAATCTCCTTCCATAAGAACATCAGGAATCTGGCTCATTAGTATCCTTTTTCTCATTGGAAGAGTTGCCTTTTGTAGATTGGTAAAATTATCCATTCTCAAACGCTTTACTTATTAGTAAGATTGGTTATATTAATGTCACTCTCGTGTTTTCAACTTGCTACCTTTGTGAGCTGATTGTAAAGCCTCTAAAAATGGTATCATCACCAAAATTGCTGGAGATGTAGAGAATAGTGATGATCGCGAATATTCGGATTCCGAATATTAATCGCGAATATCGGCAATTCGGAAATTCGCGAAGATGGTGAATATATTGCCGAATATTCGCAATTCCGGATATTCGGTATTTTTTATCCATTACACATGCCTCTCAATGCAAGTGGACGAATGGGAAGGCTGCAACAAGAGCTTAGCAACACCATCAACAGTTTTTTAAATGAATATTGGGGTGATGCGAATATTGCGAAAATCGTCAGTTTAAAAATTCGCATAAAAATTCGCGCCATGTTAAACATATATTGCGCGCGCGAAATTCGCAATAAACTGCCGATATTCGCAATAAAAAAAAAAAACCCAAATATTGCCGAATGTGAATATTTTCCGAATGTTTCCCATAAAATTCGCAGCATGCCGCGAATACGAATGTTGCCTATGCCGCTCATCACTAGTAGAGAAGTGTTGAAAACAAATGTTGCTCTAGCACATGGAGTTTTTGCATGAGTTAAGTTAAAATTAAAGTCGAAATTCCGATTTTCGAAATTTTTACTTGACTTTGAACTTAATATGTGCAAAAACTATTTGTGTTAGAGACATGCTTTTTTTGTAGTATACCCCAACCCTTCTGTACATCTCCAGAAAGTTTGGTGATACCATGTTCAGGAGCTTTGAAATTAACTAAAAATCTTTGAAATGGTCGAATTTTTAAAAAAAAATGTTACCATCTCTAATTTGTTTCCTTTTTCTTTTTAATTGTTTCCTTTTTCTTTTCATTTGTAATTGCTTTTATAACCTATTTTTTCCTTGATACTTTTGTCTTTTCTGCCTGATTTGGGGCCATTTTGTCCTCAAAAATGTGTATCTGGGTTCAGAATTCCCAGAAGCAGAAACAACAACAATATTTGGGTATTCAAGACTTTGGTTTAAAGTTAAAATTTTAATTTTGGTTGTTACTCAAGGGTCCACTGCCCTTGTTTTTCAAATATGTCTGTTGAATACAGCAGTGAGATACAGCCAGCTAGAACTAGAAGGAGACCTGCAATGACAGCCTGGCACTTTAATGACTTGTGGCTGAAATTTTGTTTTACTAATGAGTAGTGATGAGCGGCATAGGCAACATTCGTATTCGTGGCATTTTATGGAAAACATTCGGAAAATATTCGCATTCGGCAATATTCGGGTTTTTTTTTATTGCGAATATCGGCAGTTTTTATTGCGAATTTCGCGCGCTCAATATATGTTTAACATGGCGCAAATTTTTATGCAAATTTTTAAAGTGACGATTTTCGCAATATTTGCATCACCCCAATATCCATTTAAAAACTGTTGATGGTGTTGCTAAGCTCTTGTTGCAGCCTTCCCATTCGTCCACTTGCATTGAGAGGCATGTGTAATGGATAAAAAATACAGAATATCCGGAATTGCGAATATTCGGCAATATATTCACCATCTTCGCGAATTTCCGAATTGCCGATATTCACGATTAATATTCGGAATCCGAATATTCGCGATCATCACTACTAATGAGCAGTGATGGCCATACTGCCCGCAAGGCGGACAGTTCGGCCGCGAACAGGCATGTTCGCCCTCCTTCTCGCCAGCGGACAGTACGGGTGTTCGACCCGCCCTGTTCGCCGGCGTGAAGGAGCCCTCTATTCTTCCTCCGGTGGGATCATTAGCAGTGAGATCCCGTCGCAGGAAGAATGTTTCCACTGAAGACTGGGTAAAGAACCCGGTCTTTCAGTGGAAAACCGGCTCGCACACCCAGATGTGACGTCAGTGTTCCATGTGTCCATGTGTTCCATGCGTTCCACGTGTCGGATGTGACGTCACTGACGTCACATCCGGTGGTTTTCAGATTCAAATACCCCGCCTAGAGGCGGGGAATTTGAATCTGTCCGCGAACAGGCGGACGGCGGACTTTTTTAAAAGTCCAATCCGCCCGTTCGCGGACGGACATGGCCGAAGTTCAGCCATCACTACTAATGAGTAATATTATATGAATAACTTTTTAAACCCCACATAATAAGTAATTCTACTCAATGCATTATGCAGTTGAGAAGGTAATATTTTCAGTTAATTAGTGCATAATTTGTGACAAGATATTTACATTCATTTTACATGACAGCATATAAATTACTGAGCAAATTTCTTTCTTTGTATGATATTGTTAATGATAAGGGACCATCAATATTAAAATCTAAAGCTAAAACTATGAAATTGATTACTTAAAATAGCAATCTCATTTTACAAAATGATACTTTATGTGGCAGGAAACCCTTATGCGATGTTTTTGTGCAGTGAGCAAGCTGTGAACATAATTATTCTCGTCATCTATGTGGGTGATTTGATATAAAAGATGATGAGGGAGTCTGTCATTGTCTCGAGACATGACTGCAACAATGAGAACTTAGTTGGTAAAAAATACATGAATTCTATTGGTATGCTATATATAGCTCTTAAACTTTAAACTACTGAAATAGCTTTTTTTGTTTCAAAACGTGAATTGAAACGGATATAAACTATCTAAATGAAAACCATAACAACTAGTACTGAAAATTTTATTATCTTTGTTCTATTGTGTCAAGGCAAACTATACTCCATAATGGGAAGAGTTACACATCTCTACAGAAGCTTGCCATTTCTACCTACTGCCAGCAACCCAGGCCTTCTGAGTTCAAATGCCTCCTTAGCTTCCTGGGCTCACATAGCCTAGGCAAAATTTACTGCTAGCCCAAAGAAAGAAGCATGTCCATCTTAGGTCTAGACTCTGCTGAGTTTTTTTGACTGGAGGTTACAAAAATATTAGTCAAATAATTTGCAATATTTAGAAAATATGAATACTGCCCATGCTGCTCATCACTACTGGATATATATATATATATATATATATATATATATATATATATATATATATATATATAGTAAAAATTATATAAAATAATTTCAATATCATAAAATCATATGATTTTAATATGATCTACAACACAATATCTCGCTTCGAAGTCTTGTGACACATATCAATTGCTCCTTGCTGCACCAGTATATATTACTGCAATACAAAATATAAACTATAGATGACACGATAACATAAAAGTCGCCGTGTAGCAGCAAATCATGTACAGCCACCAGCTACCGATTTCTTCTCCTTTGGACTGTAAGACACTGTCACACACAAGTCAATGGCTTTCTCAAAATTAGTTCATTTATCTCCTGAAGTAGTCAGCAATGCTTCAAATATTTTAAAAACCTTAGGCTATGGGATGTTTCCAGTACTTCAATGGCAATGACTGGAACAAAATATATGGGCATAAAATACGAAAAGCGCGACAGTGATACTAAGAAAGAAGCGACAGTTAGATATATAACAATCCTGGGCTGATTAATTATACTAGCATATTAAGATCCATAAATGTCTTATTTCATCATTTTCACATTTTCTAGTAAAACTGCTTTATCAGAAAAAATTACTACATCAAATGGGAACATGATCATGGGGGTGCTTAAAGCTTAAAAACAGTTTAAATAGCTCAAATTCAAATAACTTTAAAGCGGACCTTCCATATGGCAGGGTACTTTGCACTATCGGCAGTGCTGCTGCCGGTAGTTAGGGAGATCCGTGCTTGGAAAGAAAAAAAAAATTCTGACAGGAGGCATGAGGCCGCCGCAGAGGCATGAGGTCATGCAGTGGGAGGGGCGATTTCGGCAAAATCTCCCCTCCCACTGCATGACCTCATGCCGCGGCGGGTGTTTTGAAACACTAGCCGCAAGGGCACTTGGGCTAAATGTTCCAGGATGACAGTCTCGCGGGATTGTGACATCAGTGTCACAATCCCTGAGGCTGTGTGCATCTGTAACAGTCCTCCCCTTTCTGCCTGGCAGTGATGAGAAAGGAACTTAAGGAGGGGGGGGGGGG
>CM070037.1:61423941-61436609 GCA_036250615.1 Ptychadena robeensis | reverse complement strand
AAAGATGCAGTGAGGACACTTCCCATTCAAATGAATGGCACAGTGTCCACTCTGCACTATATGAGTGGTGCATCCGCGGTGATGATATGAAGCTGCGGGATGCCGCGTCTTCATTGCTGCACCGCACATTGCCGCCAGAGACACCTCAATTCACCGGAGATCAATGGAGGTGTCCCAAGACGCGGAAAAACAGCGCCCATACTGCATGCATGAATACAGTATGGACGCAATTTTTCTGCATTTTGGCTCAGCTAAATCAATAGGGAGCACTCTCCCCAATGCAGCAGGAGCGAGCCCTAAGCCACGGGCCAGCAAATGTGCCAGCGTGCAACTTTGTTCCCTGCGCGGTGTATCAGACCGCCTGTCAGTCTTGGTTGATTTAAAAAATGAATTGTAGTTTGAGCAGATTTTTGTGTTTTATAATTTATTTGATCATTAAATGTGAATTTTAAAGAATATTTAAGCGTTTAAAACTTTATATATTCAGGATGTCTACTAGACCCGTGTTTTTGGTCAGTTACAGGCCTACAACATTTTTTTTCAATGATAAACAGCGTAACGCTTTTGGTACAGAAATCTGGACCTCGGCGAAACGCTCAGGAGGTTAAAAGCAATGAGATTTGAGAGGGATTAATTTTTTTAAGCTGACCTCACAGTGCTTACATTACTTCCATTGTTGATTTCAGGTATTTACTGGTGTTTAGATACACTCAAGATTGTCTTGGTCAACTTTCATAAAAAGCTTAAGAGCTTTACCTTCTTATTAGGAAATAATATATATTTTCCATTTGATAAAGAATGAAAGCTGAATTCTTGGCATATGCAGTTTTATTATTTAATGCAAGCAGTGGAGGTTCCTGGATCTGACCTGGTATTATGATTTTGCAATCTTTCTACAGAGAAGAAAATTAAGAGCCAGTATGTTGGAGAGGGCAAAGTGACAGAAAGGTCATTTCAGCACTGTGTTGCTATCACACTTTCACCATGATTGGCTGGATACGGGTTCATGGCAACCTGAGCTAATTAGAATTGGAAAAATAATGGTCTACATGACAATGGACAACTTGTGGGAGAAATAATATATTCTGGACAGGAAAGACATCCTAACGAGGAGTGCTGGTCAGTCTCAAAGTCTGTGATTCAACATTAGGTCTGTGTTTGACCCTGGAGCATTTGTTCTATTACTATTATGTTCTATAAATTGTAATTTATTGTAGTGTGTCTAAAGCAGCAGGTGATGTAGTATAATCAAAGCGGCTTAATCCAGTGGCCATGTTGTAAAATTGCAGCTCCATTATTACAAGGAAGTATTTCTGAAGAATGGCCGGAAGTGGATTTGGTTCACCAATACTAAACATGGTGGCACCAGGAAAGAAAAAGTGAGTAGGGTAAGTATGATTTATTTTTTGTTTTCCCAGATATAAACTGCTGACAGATGACTATTATGTCTATGTAATGTATGTATCTCTTTTTATTTTGACCGAAGAACCGCTTTAAAGCTAGTAAATTATGGTGTTTGAAAGAACATTCTTCTCAAGGGAATGATGACACCTACAGACTAGAGGCATTCATTTGGACTAGGCGATCCATACAATGGAATAACCAACTAAAGTCTTGAAGAGGAGCAGCAAGAGCTCAGTGCTAGACAGCAGGACATATAAGCACTCCTAGATGCATGGTATAATCTTCCTTTGACTGGGTTTAAGCTGGGTTCCCCACTCTGCCTAGAGATCGACCCAAGCTTGGGTTGCGGCTCCCCGGCATGGAGGGAAGGGAAGAGATGCCCAGTCCCAGAAACATCTCCGGATACGTCAGCATGCCCATTAAATCCGCATGTGGATCCCCTCTGAGGCGGTGACGCCCAGGTCTTCTTGTCCATTTGTCCCTGAAGAAGCTTTATGCTTGTGGGTGAAACGCGTTGGACTAAAAAAATTATGACCAAAGATGGACTAATCCACAATTTCTACCTATAGGGTTTTTATGTCTGAATATGGTGATGATTAATTTAAAACCAAATATTATGTACCAATAAAGTTGATATTTAACATACGACACTAGGATTGTATTGTTATGACATTTTGAATTGCCACAAAGTCTCAGTAAGTTTTATGGGTGGTTGATGGGGGTAGGACCACATCCTCTAACTTCCAGATACCACTAGGGACCCTCGGAAAAGTTTGAAAGAACAAATCACTGTCATTATGAATGTGCTGTTTAATCAGCCAACTGATCAACAGATTGCACAAATAGTCTGCACCACCAACTGACAAGCAGTGCTCCTTTAAGCCCCCCATACACCTTCCGATTTTTCGTACGAATTTTGCCCAATCGACAAGTGTGGTAATCGGATGTGGAATTATGTACCCAACCGATCACGATTTCTCAAAATCGGCCGAAAAAATCGGTTGGGACCGCTTCGGGCCTGTCCGTAAATTTTGGTCGATCTGCTGTTAATAAAATAGTGTCTGGCCTATCGATCGGTGATAATTCGAATTCCAATTTTTCGTGCCAGCTGACCGATCAACCATAACATTTGCTATGAAAGTGAAAACGATCAGACGAACAATTGGTCGGGAGAAAAATTGGAACGTGTATTAGTGTTGCTGCATACTCTTTGTGTGTTTGAGGTCATCCCATAGTTTGTCTTAAAAGTCTTGATAGAAGAGCAGTGCTCTTGATGAGAGATCTTCCCATCTATCATTTTTGAGGAGAGATTGGCCACTCTCTGGCCAGCTTTTCTTTCCAATTATTGACAGAAGGAGATTAAATGTTGCCACTTTTACAATTTCTGTCGGCACGTCACAATAATTAATGATCCTTTTTAAATAAATTGGGGCAAAGTAGTAAAAAAGAAAGCTTTAAAAGTGCCTCACTCCATCATAATTAGTTAGTTTGTCAATTTCCACCAAAAGACTCTGAATCATAATGCTAATGTATTGCCGCAGTTATATTAGAAAGTATAGCGTTAGCAGCCGTGTGCTGCTGAGAGTAATTGTAGTGAAGCCTATGAAGTAACTGGGATGCTGGCTCATGCTATTTTATTGTTGTTGTCATCAGTAACGTATCACCTTCAATCTAAGCATACATAAACAACTTTTCAGGAATGAAAAATGAATAAGATTTTTTGTTATGCACAGAATACAGAATCGAAGTAAGAATTGTAACTACTATACCTAAAATCTCTACATTTAGTCCATATTTAACAAATATGGACCAACACAGATCCAGGAAATATCCACTTTGATGTAAACCTGTAAGGATAAAAATAAGGTCTTTACTTTAAGTAGGTGAACTACTTTATCTAAAAAGTGAGCACCCCCCTCACATTGTGGCTGAAGAAGCCGCTTAGGCGAAACATGTCTCACAAGTATTGCACACTTTGACAACTTTGGAGCTCTTTTCAGCATGCATGTGCTATAATTTTCTATGTATTATATGTAGTGTATGTACATGCAAACCAAATATTGTAAATCAATCATAGTTTTCCGCCTGGTGGGCTTGAAAGGCATGTTTGGCCCCCCGCAGGAGGAAAAACGTATCTTGTCCTGATTTAGCTTCATCAATCAATAAAATTTATTTTATAAATATATCGCTGCATTGTGAAGTCAAATATTCCATTCAAAGTACCATTGGAGGGAAACTTCCTTTGTTTCTTTAATATATTTTCATGGGACAACACTGATGAAGTAGCCAGTGTACAGCTTGAATAACAGTGTAAATGTACTGTCCCCTCACAATAACTCAGCACACATCTATAAATCTTGCAACAAAAGTAAGTACACCCCTTAGTCATGTCAAAATTGTGCACTGTTAGCCACCCTGTTATCTTTTAAATAAATGGAGGAGAAAAAGCATATTCTCTATTTTACCAGAAATATATATTAATTATAATTATGCTGGGTGAAATGCAAAAGAGGGAATTATTAGAGTCCAGTGGTTAATTCTTCTGTGCTGCAATAAGGTGTATTGACATTGTTCTGGCAAATGTGTAGATTTTTTTATAGAGTGTATACTGTAAATTGTTGATCAACCCTTTTTGCCACTTTGCCCTTTGATGAAGGGTTTGTAGTTTATCCATATGTAGAAACTTCATGTTGTCCGTCTTCTTTCAAGGAGAGGTTTAATTCAAAAGGTTCCTGTAAAATAGAGTCACTTCACTAGAGCAGAATCTAGTATGGAGTCATGGCTTCTGATTTTTAACTTTTTCGAACCAATGTGAAAAAAAGATATCAAGGATCAGCATAAAAGTAAGGCAACTATTACAATCTGAAGGAGAGATGACAGGTGACCTTTTTTCGTTTCCCCTGCAGATTTTGGTGTATTATTGCCTACTTGTTCTCTTACATTTCACTATGGTGGTGTGCTTCATTATTTCCTACATTTTCTATAAACCAAAGAACCTCCAGGTAACAGAGCTAGAGAAAGCAAAAATATTAAATAATAAAAATATAAATCAAATGCTTTTATTGCCACAAAATAAACACATGCGGAATACCAAATCTAAATTGTATGTGTAACCTCTGTATAAAAAAGAGGGCAGTATATAAAAATATACATATATAAGCCAGTACCCTAGTCATTATGCTAATTCTAAAGAACATGAACAAATGTCAACATAAGACACAATTACTACTTGAAGAAGACACCTCCTGCTGTACCAGAACAGTGGTTAAACTACATAACAAAAAGTCTGGAATAAGTTATATATTTTTGCAGGATCCTACAACATTCCATAAATTACCTGTAGTTGGATGCTTCTTGCATGTTGTATGTACGGAATAATAATACATTGTATTCAATTTGATTGTTGTTTATTTATTCACCACATGACAATAAAATGTTCAGAATTAACAATTGCTGTCTTTATTGGACTGTACATTTGCTCTGTAATATACATTTGCTATATATTCAGTGTTATAGTCATCATCACTAGCACAATACCTCTGGGCACTGGCTCTACTAATGGCATATTAAGTATTACTCATACCGCTGTGCCTTTTACCGAACATAATGGCAGGCACACTTGTCTCTGTGGTCAGCTACTATTCTATAAGAAGAATAAAAAAAGTATTCAATTCCTTGGAATAGCTGAAGGACACATGTGAATACGCAAAGCCTACTGAACAGCCATCACTGATTTAAATACTGCTTATTGCTTCACTCTAGAAACACTTGCTTCCCACTTATCTATTGTATCCAAAATACTGAATTTCACTTTAAGGTTGACCATACACAGTTGGGTCTCTGTTCTAGTCTGATCAAATATGATCTACTGATTCTTGCAATAAACAGTATGTATTAAACTCCCACTGACACCTGACTGGTGACAAGAAAAGAAAAGGTGACTACAGTTTTCATGGACCTCATTCTGACCAGGAAGCCTGTCTATAATATGCTAAATGAATTGATGACAGAATTTTACTATGTGCACAAAGAAATGTCACCAGCTGCTGTGTTTCATAGCTCCTGGAAACTTTATCCTCTGTCCACTGGAGTCATAGCAAGTCAGTCCCATCAGTGAATTACTTGCACCGTCCAATTATTCATTTAAAGTAACAGTAAAAGTTCTAAATACTTATAAGTTTAATATTCTCAAAACAAATAGAGGCAGACATCTGAAGGAAAAACCCATAAACAAATTCAATAGTAGTATTTAAGAGAACTGAAATACTGGTAATGTTGTCACAATAAAAATAACCCCCTTTTAGAGGTACATAGAAGCATGATCCAACTAGTGATGAGCAGCATAGGCAATATTCTAATTTACAAAATTTCTCTCATTATTCTACAAATATTCAAAGTAAATTAGCAAATTCAAGATCTCCTATCATTAAAGTTTGAAAGGATCAGCAGTTTGAATACTATTTATTGCAATGTGTGTTGTTATGGTGACATCTAGTGGCAGAATGTTAATATGCAGCTGAAAATGTGAAATCACATAAGACAACACAAAGAAGTCATTTTGCTAATTCTTTGCGAATATCAGCATTTGTTCATGCGAATATTATGTGCACAATACATGGTACTTCCCCCATAAACTTGAATATTCAAGATTACAAATATATTTCAGAATCTGAATTCTGGAAGTCCTGATATTCATAATAAAAATTTGTGATTGGAATTGGAAGACATGAAAACAATGAAAAAAAATGTTTTTGTCAGCAGTAAGGCACAAAAACACACAACGGGAGAGCAAAAATAATCTTGAATTTACATACAACCTTTGCGATTAATGTTCCTCCTGAATGCTTGCAGCTGGTACCAGTTTGCCTGTTACAAAGAATAACATGATTAACTGGTGCATTAGAAAATAGAAGTCATTGCATGACTACGTGCCATTATTATAAATATAATATGATAAATAGAAATTTAATTAATAATGAAAATTGTGTGTGAAAGCTGTACTGATAACTTTGAGAGTTCCTACTTTTGAGTAGAAAGCATTTAATGCCAAAATTAAATTTTCACTTTGCCCCTGTAAAAATGGACCAGGAGATAAAAGTACTTCATTAACCACAAGGCTGTCTCTTATGGAACCAGTGTATGTTTTAATAAGTGATAATGAGAACGCTAATTAATATTAACTTCAAAGACAAATAAGCGCATAGGCTAACAGTACGTGCAATTTCCCAGAAGGCAAATTAGAGCACAAAGAAAAGTGAAGCTGCACAGCAAATCAGCAGAGGCCTTTCCCTCCATCCTTAGGTCAGGCGAAGTTCAGATTACAGTGAGGCTACACTCCGCACTGCAGCAGCTCTTTGTTGAGGAAAACGCATCTCTTA
The DNA here is from genome assembly GCA_036250615.1 of Ptychadena robeensis. NCBI lineage: Eukaryota > Metazoa > Chordata > Amphibia > Anura > Ptychadenidae > Ptychadena > Ptychadena robeensis. The sequence continues at coordinate 61,429,827 of CM070037.1, read as the reverse complement.
GAGGGGAAACTACAGGTTATACATCAAGCATGCACTCAAGTCACTGGACAGCATTCAGCTAATTAGCATGCAAGCCTTAAGCAGTATTTTTAAGTGAGGTAACAAATTCCCAAGCATGTTTAAACATGTAAAGGAAATTAATATTAGGTTGTAAACTGCTGTTTATTTTACATTTTCTGTGGTTCTTAAAGCGGTTTTAAACTAAAACAAAAAAAAAACACACATACATGAAATAGAGACATTACTTACCTGTCAGCAGTTAAGATCCTGGAAAACTGCTACACAAAAACAAATAAAACTTAATTACCTTCGTCATGTTTTATCTGATGGTTGGAACATATTAATTACGGGCAAGAGAAGCCACTTCGGGATCGATTCTTCTCAGGGCATCTGGCAGCTGACACCAACCCCCCCCCCCCCCCCCCCCCCCCCCCCACTCCTACACAGACAGACACTCACTTCTCTGCATGGAGCTGTTGGCTTGGTGAAGAGAGGCTTCTCTATCCCCTCTTCACAAAGTCTTGCAGATGTGACGCTGACGTCACATCTGGGTGATTGAGCCACAGGGGTTTTGGGAGAGAATTCCCAGAAACCCTTGAGGTTTGTTACATCTTGCCTCGGCGAAAAGAAAAAGACATCCCTCCTGCTGTTAGAAATAGACACCCCTCCTGCTGTTTTTTTTAGTCTGGAATCTCTGCAGTATCGGCAGAGCTGCAACCGATACTGCAGAGTGACCTTACAGGTGGTAGGTTCGCTTTAAGTATACCCAATTTTTTTTCTAAGTGGCTCTATATTCTAGTCTCTCTGTAGACGTGCCTTCTGTAATAAAAAAAAGCAACACTCTAGCAATACTCATTTACATGTTAGATATTTACATATCTAGGTGTATGCTTGTTATACTTATTTTGTAAGCAATGATTACCAAGCACTAGTGATGGACCGAATTTGCGACGAACATCGCATGTTCGCGTTCGCCCCATGTTCGCGAACATATGGTGAGTTCGACCCGCCAACCCCCCCCCTATCTTTTAAAACATTGGTAAAACTTTGACCCCCGTGATCACAGTCAGCAGACATAATCCAAGCCAATCAGCATCAGCACCCCCCCACCTCACGGACCTCCCACCCCCCTATGACATATCAAGTACGGACGCCATTACACATTCTGCTGAAGAAGAGAGAGTTTAGAACAGAGAGCTGCTGCATAGGGAACCATTAGCGTAGGGCAGTGTTCAGTGTCATCTGCCAGTCTTCACTGAATATCCCATCCATCCATCCATGGGGAATATCCATCTCCCCCGTGTCCTCCACACTGACCTCACCAACCATTGTCCCCCATACTGACCACACCACCAGTGTCCCTCCAAACTGACCATCACCCCAGTGTCCCTCCAAACTGACCATCACCACCAGTGTCCTCCACACTGACCAATCACCACCAGTGTCCCGCCATACTGACCATCTCCCCCATGTCCTCCACACTGACCATCACCACCCAGTGTCCTCCTACTGACCATCACCACCAGTTTCCTCCAAACTGACCATCACCACCGTGTCCTCCAAACTGAAACATCACCACCAGTGTCCTCCCACACTGACCATCACCACCAGTGTCCTCCAAACTGACCATCACCACCATGTCCTCCAAACTGACCATCACCACCAGTGTCCACAAACTTTCCATCTCCCTCCAGCCCTTTCCTCCACACTGTCCATCTCCCCCAGCTGTCCTCCACACAATAAGACCAACAACCATGGCGAACCAGTGTCTGCCATACTGACCATCACCACCAGTGGTCCTGCCAAATACTGACGCATCACCACCGAGTGGATCCTCCAAATCTGACCATGCACCGCACCAGTGTCCTCACAAACTTACCATCACCACCAGTTTCACTTCACACTGACCCTGACACCACACAATTGTCTGCCAACTGACCATCACCACCAGTGTCGGCCAATCCTGACGCCTCATCCCACCAGTTTCCTCCAAACGACCATCTCCCCCAGTGTCGTGCCAGACTGACGTCATCATCACCAGTGTCTGCCATACTGACCATCACCACCAATGTCCTCCAAACTGACCAATCACCAACCATCCAGTGTCCTCCAGTACTGACCAGTCACCACAGATTTTCCTCCAAACTTACCATCATCACCACCAGTGTCCTCCTTACTGTCCAATCTCCACAGTGTCCTCCACACTGTTCGCATCTGCAAACCAGTGCCCTCCATAAAACCTTTATAAGGCTGTAGGAACTTGGAAAGCAAATCTTCATCAGGTTGTTTCAGGTTGGAATTCATAACACAGGCATTTAACCAACCATGTTGTTTAGTGAGCTCTCGCAGCCTCAAATCCCATTGACTATCATTGTAGAATCCTTTGTGCGGATTTATTGCGTGAAAAAAAATTTCTTGGGATTTTGCCATGATTCCCCTCTTCATGTCATTGCCCCAGGTGTTAGACCCCTTGAAACAACTTTTCCCAACACTATTGTGGCCAGAAAGTGTCCCTTTTCTTATTTAAAATTCGCCTGCCCATTGAAGTCAATGGCGAGTGTCGCCGGTTTCGCGAATTTTGCGGAAGTTCGCGTTTCGCCAACATCAAAATTCCGGGTTCGCGCCATCACTACCAAGCACTAACCATTTTTGGTGGCTATAAGTCTACCCTTAATGTTTTTCAACATTTCAATCTGTGCATACATCCTTTTCCTTAATGCCAGATAAATTATGAATATACAGTGCTCTGGGCCTTGAAAGTATTGTGAACGCAGATGCACCGCCTCCAGCCACATGTGCTCACTGTTTGTTGCAAAACACATTTAACAGAACCTTAATTAGACATACATCTAAATCCCAATTTTGTAAAGCCACCTTCCAAATATAGACAACAGTTCACCCCAAAAAGAGATATCATTTGTTCAATGTTTAAGTAAACAACAGGAGGTTTATGTCCCAAAACACTGAGAAATCTTAACATGTGGCATAATGTATGTAAAACGCCTTCTGTATTAGTAAAAAGCTTGTGGCGCTCCTCCCTTTGCAGCCATTACTCCAACTAAACTTCTCCTTGTAACCACTAAACCAGTCCTCTCACACATCTTCTTATGGGTATTTTGCCACACTCCTCCCTTAGCGAGAACTCAGTCACCAGTTGAGAGACGTTTGGAGGGACCATCTTGGCATGTAGCACACTTGTTTTCAGTCTCCTCGCCCTCCCACAACATTCCTAATTAAGGTTAAGTCGCGGTACTTTGACTTGGGCCAATCCAGAGTGGCGAATCCCCTCTTTCTCTGAGAGCCATTCTTCCTTTGTTACTCTTGCTGGAATGCTTTGGTCCATTGTCTTGGTTGAAGCATAATCCATCCTTTCGTCCCAGCCTTCAACTCTACTGCCCTGACTGATGGCTATAGATTCTGGTCTAGAACTCTGTTGATAACCCGAAGAATTCATTATGAATTCCTTGGACAATATGGAGTCTCCAGTGCCCAGCAGCATAAACAGCAGCCGCCAAGCTTTCCACACATGTTCCACCGCCATACTATTCACGTTTTGGAGAGTAGGTGATTCTTTCTCTTCATAAGATGCCGTTGTTGATTGTTTCTTTTCTCCAAACATGGTCGTTTTTGATTGTGACCAAATAATTCTATTTTAGACTTCGATCTGTTTCCAGAGAATGGACTTCCAGAAGGCCTCTGGTTTGTCTCAAGTGCCTCTTTTGCAACGTTGAAAACGGGCACTTTTTGGTGGCTTTTTTGAAGAGGCAGAGGCTTCCTTCATAGCAACCCTCCCATGAAATGTCATGCTAGTTTACAATTTTCGTCTGATTGTATGAGCGGCATGCACATTTTTCCCAGATGCTGCCAGAGAGGCCTGCAACTCTCTCCAAGAGGTGAATGTGTGGGTGTGGCCTTTACCTGGTTATATTATTTTCTACTGGGCTTTTTGTCTTCTGGTGAATTTCCTTTTTGATGGGCGTCGCCACTTCTAGGCAAAGTTGCTGTCATGTTGAAGGCCCTCCCCATTTGTAAATTATCCCTGTCCGTAGCAGTGGATGGATGGACTGGAATCTTTTGGATGATGGTCTATGTATTACCTTTCCCAGACTTGATGGGCTTGTCACTTACCCAACTCTTCTTCAATGTCCTCGGATATGCTCCTCTTGCTTTGGCATTGTTGATTTTGTTATGGACCACACATTGGTTCAGTTGGTTTCCCTCTCATCTTTTAATTAGTGTCAGGCCAACAACATTTTCCCAACTGATGTCTCATTTCATTGGTTCTCCTTAAGTGATTGATTAAGCACCCGAAATTGTTTTCATGTTCACGCTGCGTCTTTTACCTGCTCTCGACTTAACCAATGCTAGCTGGGGGTTCACTTACTTTTGCACATAGCACTAAGTCCATGTTTTGATGTATTGTTTTTGGCAACTTAAACAAAACCCTACTAAACAATGTGACCATGCAATGGATTGAACATATATCTGGACATTTCATGAATAACAATCGGATGATGATTAGAATGAGAAAATCCATGTTAACACAACATGAAACATCTACAACACACCACTTGAGGTGGTTGCACCATACTTCAAGCAGCACTGTAATCTTTATTATGGTGGTATGCTGTTTGGCATGCTTACTATTCCAAATGATTAATTGACAGCAAACCAATGACATTATAAGAAAAACAATAAAACGAAAATAAGGGAACAATATATTATTAGTAGTCTATTCTTAATGAATGGACCATGAGAAAATCCTTTGGGACGACCAGGGGGTTCCTGGAGTCCAATTTTTTTTTAAATGTAAAAGTCTAAACTTGGTTTATTCTTAATGTTGGTACGTATGTACACAAATTTATTGTTCCCAGTAGAGATGTAGCCTTTTGGTTTGTATAGAGCCCTTCGTAGTAGCCACTTTTTTAGAAATAATTTTTATTTCCTATAAAATAAAATGCCTATTTGGTACCACTACGGATGAAGGTAAGCCGTTATTTTCATGTATGAGGCCTTGTGATAGGTGCTTGAAGTCCCCCGGTCAACGACAACTTGGTCCCCTTTTGCGGGTAACATGGAGGGCCCGGTTGGGGTGGTCGTTGGGTCTGACAACCATGTGGTCAACGTTATAAAAGACCAGTAAAATAAAATTCGCATCCTCGGACAGTTGTTCCATGAAGGCTACATCAACGTTTGTGGTTATGAATACACTGGTTTTGTGCAACCATAAAATCCGTCGTTAGTGGCTATTGAGTTGTAGAAATAAAAGAGACCCTACCAATAAGGATGCATTGAAATCAAGGATAGAAAATGCGTTTGTCAAGCTAAATTAAGTGAGCTTGTGTTTTCATACTCTCTTTCCCAAGGCCATGGACCTCCGAAATCGATTTCGTCATTATTAAAATAAGTAAATATACCAACTGAACCTAATTATTTGCATGGTATTGATCCATCTGCTTTGTGTCCAAACCTTGCTGTCTGATAATATTGCGTCCCTATAGATTTCCACTTAATGTAGGCTGAAAGCTTTATATGACATATATTAAAGGAAAAAAAAAGTACACATAATTTGCGCATGTCATTGTAGTCTGATGAGCGGCATAGGCAACATCGTATTCCGCGGCATTCCGGCGAATTTTAGGGAACAGTTCGGAAAATATCGCATTCCGGCATATTCGGGGTTGTTTTTTTGTATTTCGAATTCGGCAGTTTTATGTGCGAATTTCGCGCGCGCACTAGATGTTTAACATGGTGCCACGAATTGTTATGCGATTTAAAGTTAGATTTCGCAGATATTCGCATCACCCAATATTCATTAAAAATCTGTTGTGGTGTGCTAAGCTCTTTTGCAGCCTTCCCATTCGCCACTCAACTTTATAAGGGGTC
>CM070037.1:61349170-61378901 GCA_036250615.1 Ptychadena robeensis | reverse complement strand
CCCCCCCCCTTTTTGCATATTAATTTGGGATGGTGGCCTATCCTAGTAAGGTGTGAGTGGTGATATCTCTTTCTTCATACCTACTAATAAAGAGAATATTTTCTGGCATCCCAAAATATTTGGTCTGTGGTATTGCTGATCTTATGCAATCTTGTTTATTCTTTCAATGTTTATTTTCTGGTTAAATTTTTTCTTTCGGTGGTTCAGTTTGATATTTGGAGCAGCTTTTCTGCTTTAGTGATAGATTTTCATTTAGCTAAAAAAATAGCACATTTGTAATATGAGGTCCATTACCATTAGCCCACCTCCTTTAGTGGTCAGTAAAGAGTCACGAGAACTAAAGCCTACCAAGCATCATGCAAAAAATGTTTCAAAGCATCTGCAAAATAAAACTAGTCTATGGAATAACTTTTCCTCAGTAATCTAATTTTGTAGAATTTTCATAAAACATTTTTACGTTTTTTGCCTTTACAAATAATGCAATTGCTTGTAATTGCTAGTCCCCACTCTTATGCACAAGTATAGATTATAATGGGAAACTATAAACAGGCTCATTTGTGTTCTAAAAAGTGGTGCTTAGTTATTTATAGCTAAACAAAAGCATTAGCAGATGATTGTTGTGAAGTATTACGAAAGCTAGCTTCCAGAAATGCAAGTTTTACAAATCTAACACAAAGTAAGATTAGATCTGAAAGGAATATGAGGTTTGCAACTTGGGACCTCCAGCTCAGATAGAAGTCACATGGGGCTACAGAACTTACAATCAGGCAATATCTGTAGTGTTTAATTCAAATCAACCGGACTCGCTGTGTTTATTTATTGAAGACATTCCACTAGTCAACTGACTGGCTTTCTCAATTCAGAGTGTCTGATCATGATACTGGGAATACATACTCCAATATAGCTCCAATCCACATAAATTTAACCCGCAGGAGGTCTGAGCCTCATGGAGGTAGGTGTTACTACATTAGCATTAGATTGGAGCTGTGTTATTAACCCATCCAGTCGTGAAAGGTGTTAAAATGGCATTGTATGTGGCAGACAATAGATGTCACACCCCCTCCAACCCCTGCTCAAGCTTGGTTTCTCCATTTTGGCCTCCTTCATGCCTCTCTGAAACAAATCCTCCCTCCCTATGCAGAATGCGAACTTGTGAATAGTCAAACGTGTGCTCTTTTTCTTTTAGATGAAGATACACCGCTGAGTCCTGACTAGTGATGGACGAACATCAGCTGTGGCTGATTGCAAACAGGCGAATCGAACTTCTGCAAATACCCACTGTTTGCTGCGAACCTCTGTTGACTTTAATGGAGAGGGAACTTCTCAAACCTTTAGGTCATATTTGTAGCCACAATAACATTAAAAAAGTGTCATGCCAGAGGTGGATCAATGGCTAAAATTTTTTAAAAATGCTGTTTTTATCAGGTTTAATAGCCGGAAATCACATCTATATTACAGATTTTGCTAAAATCTCGCTGGAGTGGGCTGCCAGCCTGACAGTACCTTCTGCAATGCATCACATTTAGTCAGATCTCTCTGCAATGTCCTGCTTTAGTTTGTGCTTGTGAACTACAACTACCAGCACACTTCAGCTCAGGATAATACCACAACGCACAGGTCCCCACCCCCAGAAAAGGACTTTTATGGCGCAGTAATGATAAACTACATGTAACAGAATACCTTATATATAGTTACAGATCACTGGATGGAGTATAAAAGCAAAGTAGCTTAGCCATCCTTCAATCAGCAGCTGCTCTCCCTATCTATCTAGTACTGCAGACACATGATAAATGTAAAATGCCGCCGGGCTGCTTCTTTTTTTTAAGGGGGGGTACCCTCTGTATCCTCTGTACTTTTTTTAAGGGGGGGGGGTTATCCGCTGTACTGTGCCACCTGAATGTTAGGTGAGGGGTATAGGTAGTGGTCGGGTAGAACACCCATAATGTTTGCTGACCTTGCGAACTGCAAACATGCTTTGTTCACCGCGAACTGTCCGCCAGGCGAACTTTTCGGCTATTAATAGTCCTGACCAGAAGAGTTGGCTCTTCTGTGTTGAACCATGCGCTGGTGTAACTGTTATTTTGTTTCTCCCTCATACAAGTCAGAGCATTCCTCACTGCACTGTATATACAATGTTGTTCTTCTTGTGTTTGGATGTTGGGTCCTTAGGGTGAACCAGTTGTTGCCTACGTGTGTTGCCAGGTTTGAAGCAGACAGGGATGGGGTGTTTAATAAAGATCCTTCTGAGTTTCTCTGATGTATCGGCTATATATGGGAGGACCATGTTCCTTATCCTATAACGCTTTTCCTCTTCTCCTGTAGTCTTGGTGTTATTCAGTAAAAACCTGTACCTCTTGTATGTTTATTTAAACCCAGGTGGAGCTATACCCCAGAGTATATATTCCCAGTAAGATCATGTACAGTCACTCTGAATTGAGACAGCAAGTTTAGTTTATTTGAATTAAACACTATAGATATACAGTGACCTAGATGAATGAGAACCTTTAAAGACTGGAAACAGGCATTCAGGTCAAAAGTTATTAAGTCAAAACTGCAATGGTTAATTGCTGGTAAAGGCCTAGGGGCCTTCTGGTGTGTGGGCCTAATTTCTGGAAATTGAAAGTAATGGCGATCGAACAGGGAATTGCCAAAATGTCAGATCCCTGTTAGAACGGCATTTCCTTAGAGTGGGATCAATGGCTCCAAGTAGACAGCGTTCGATTCCTAAACGATCACCCTGAACGAGCACAGCGATCGATTGTTCAGGAATTGAACGCTAAATCGCACCGTGTATGGACAGCTTAAGTTAACAGCCACAAAGGAAAATCAGGTCTTCTTTCCTGCTGGAGAGGCCTGTGCTGCGCGTTACAGCTGTAAAAGTCTCAGGGCTGGACAAACAACAATGCAAATGCCATGGACAGTACAACCATTTTAATTCATGAATTTCATCTGTGTATACATCTGCGTAAAAAAAAAGATATACATAAGAAACTGCTTGCTACATGTTCAGATATTTCGATTAAAATGCATTTAGGTCTTTAAAATATTACTTTAAAAGAAGAGATTGCTCAGATACTCCCCCCCCCCCCCCTTTCCCCAGCATAGTTTTGTAGTTGAAAAGAACACAAATGAAAAGAAATAAATGAACCTTCAGTCAAAGCAGTGAATGGGTGCAGAAAGAGGGAAGCTTAATGCACCGGAGTTTTGTGCGGATGTCTCGGAAATAAGAGGCTTGGATTCATTCCTGGCATATTGATCCAACGACAGTTTATGCATCCTGACATTCATAATCGCAGCAGTCTGGTGATGCTCCAGATTAATGGACCCAGGGGCCGTTCATCTGTCTCTCCACATTAATTACTGAAGAGGTGTTTTTTCAATGATTTACCTGACATGAGCCAATGATGAATCCTGCTGTACCCGGCCTCTCCTACTCTCTGCTCCTAGCAGTGAGCCATGATAAATCAGAAAAGAACGCCCATCCACAAAGTCCGGGAATGAAGCCTTATGAAGAACTATCCCACAGTCCCCATGTCTTTCAATAAAATCCAGAACAAGTGATGTAGTTCTGCTTGTGCAGAATAGCAAGACACCAGGGCCCTGTACTAGCCATGTTCTTTAAATCTTTCTTAAACCGTGTAGCCGACATAAAAGAAAAAAATACGAAATGCTATCTCCTTATGCTTATAGAATGAAAAAAGCAGATATCCTTAAAAACAACAGGAATACATACAGTATATTGGTTTGCATTTACTTTTGTTCTACTACATATCTATGAGTTGACTTGCATTAGTCTTTTAAACAATTGAATTGATATGTGACCTGCTAAATCCATATTGTTGTTAATCCTGAAAACTGGTAAAACAATTAAATTATCAACCATTTAAGGTTACCATTAGACATGAAGCATGTCAAACATATAACTCTTTCTCAATATTCTGTCCATGGTTCCTTCATATATATATTATAAGCCCATTTAAGTAATGAAAATTAGTGCTGGGAATAGATTGTTATGTCACAACTCTATTTCTAAATACAAAATCCTGATTCCAGGTCACATACTCAAAACAAGTGCTAAAATTACTGGCTAACTAATTTGGATTTCTCTGTAATGAGATAGTCCACTCAAAAGAGATATTTTCGGTTGTGTCTCCCTCCTCATTTTATTTATTGGCGGAGGGGCTATACCTAATAAGGGCTGGGTCATAACCTCATGGCTGGCCCACCCCTGTGCCGGGCAGCTATGCTCATAAGCCAACTAGGTTGAATACCTCACGTCAGCTTCTGGTACCATTCCCCCCCATCATGGATTATGTTTCTGATCCTCGGACCCTATTGCTGATTGTCCTGAAACATGAGCCGGTATCGACTTTTCTACCCTTCTCTTTGCTTGAGAACACTACAACGTCCCCTTCAGTTTCCAAAACTGGGTTGGTCGAATCCTGACTTCCTCCACTGGACACTGTTGTAATACATGTGTTTTTATAGCTGTAAACTAATTTCCCCTTCTTCTTTATACTTCCCTTTTGCTGAAACCTGTTGTCACTGTTCTTTTTTTATTTGAAAATCGTTTAATAAAAATTGATTTCTTAAAAGAAAATATATTTTCAATACATGTGGTGCATGTTGGGCTAGGTTATTCTTTTCTTGGATTCTTGAATACCAAGATTTGCCAATACAGTAAAAGTCCCGGTAAGAGAGTGGAACAATTTGCTATTTTACAAAAAAGTCATCATAGATGACTTAAGCCCCCCCCCATACACCTTTAGATCACTCCATACAATATCCTTTAGATCTACCAACACCTATATAGTCCCGGGTCCTCCTGGATAGAATACATAGTGATTGGAAGGTGTAGAAAGGTCCTCATATTACATGGTTTTGGTAGAAGAAAAGTTTAATGTACAGAAATTGTATGATAAAATTGTAAGGTGTATGGGGGGCTTCACAGTTAATTATACAAAGTACAAAGTAAGCACACCAGCAAGGACATTAAACCCAAACAAAGAAGATTAAGAGAAAGATAATCAAAGTGCAGACCAATTGAGAGAGATGGGAAAGGGGGGGGGGGTAAAAATTTCAGGGATCCTTTGGGCCCTTTCACACTAGCCAGGCTGCGTTGCCATCAATGCGGTGTGAATGCAGGATACAAAAATTTCCTAAAGGCCCCCATACACCTTACAATCTTTCCATACAATTTCTGTACAATCAAATTAAAAATCAAAATCAAGTTAGACATTACTTTACAAACGTGTTTGAATCTCTAGCTTCCATAACCTGAGTGTTTGTGCTTGGAAATATGACAACACAACTTTTAGCTAATAAGTAGACCAAACTCCTAGGTTTGGGATACCAGGAGCCATGACAAGTCTAACTAATGACAGTACCCACACAGGAAGTGACATTTACTTTTCTTCATTACAAGTGAGGAAAAAGAATAACTGGATTCTACTTTATAAGTAAACATACTCGGTAAGAAGGTAAAACAAATGGATGTTCTGTTATCAGCACAGTTTTCTTTACATCGTTTTACCAAATGCTTAAATTTAGTTGGGAATACATTTTACAGAAAGTGTCATTTGTCTGACAACATATACAGTGATAAATGATCCCCCATGGACTGTTCTATATCGAGCAGCTGCAGCAGTCATTCACAATACTATGCTTCTTTAATGGAAATTTATTGAGGTAACTGACTCCACTGTCATATCATTTTGTGAGAATGCATAAAACTACTTGCTTAATACTGAAAAACACAGGTATAGTAGGGCAGTCATTTTATGAAAATGGGTTCCAGTTAGCAACCCGTCAAGTTGCTAGGACAAGAAACCATCATTATCTGATACATACAGTATGTATACATACAGGGTAGTGTCATAGTATATACAATGTCCTGAGAAGTAAATAATGAAGTGGCTGCATTCCCAGCAGGTTTCACATTTTTTTTCCTTTTATCGCTTTCTTAAAGAATATGTCATGCGGCACCACAAATAGGTATACAAAGGTAAAGCAAGTTGACAGAGAACTGTGATATTATTGCTTCAAAGTAAACCTTTAACTCCTTTATGGTAGAAAGGTGATACAACGACGGATGTGGAAACCCCACCTTAGGATGGAAATGCCATCTTCCAGAACTTAACTCAGAGCTTTGCCACATGTGTATGGCAGGTACCCAGGGCCGTTTATATGCATGCATATTCCACATAGCGGGAAAAATGTCCAGCGGCCACCATCCCCAACTGTTGCCCACTGGGGGATGCTATTGGAGGAAAAGAAGTCTTCCCCTGGTCAGCAGTTTAACCAATAGCACAAGCCCCCCCCCCACCCCCCTCCTGGAAAACAGACCTGAAAAGCGGAACCTACCACATTGTAGGTCACTTTTGCACTATCAGAATAGGCTGCCAATAGATAGGGCAATCACTGCAAAAAGAAAAAAAATCTTTAAGACAGGAAAAGATAGTTTCTTAAAGAGTAGCACTCCCATGCTGTGACGTTGCCGCCGCGGCTCCGAGGTCGTTTGTTTAGAGCTGAGGCTAAGCTGCCGGGAAACATAGCTGTTAGTGGGGTCCCCAGAATGCATCGCGCTGCTCTTTGACGTCCCATTACAGCGTGGCTGTGTGCTCCCTCCCTCCCCGCTCCCCCCTTCATCTGTAGGTGATTGTGGGAAGTGTAGAGGAGACATCTTGCTGGGACTGGCAGCAGAGGCGGTAATAACATATTTTATAACACCCATAACCCATTCATGTCCTGTCCTCATCCTCCATATACCATGAATCTGGATGAATGAGAACCTTCCCAGACTGGTAAGTTCATCTTGAGGTGATTGTGAGACTTGTAGAGGAGACATTGCTGGGACCCCAGGCAGCAGAGGAGAAATACGATATTTTATATTACACCCAGTAACGCCAGTCATGTCTGTCCTCCATCCGTCCATAATACCAGGATCTGATGAATTGAGAACCCGCCAACATGGAAGTGTCATCTGTTGAGGTGGATTGTGGAGGAGTGTAGGAGATACCTTGCTGGACTGGCAGCAGAGGAGGTAATAAGAGATTTTATATTACCACCCAGTAACCATTCATGTCCTGGCCTCGATCCTCCCATATACCATGATCTGGATGAATAAGGACGACAGTGCTGGGGACTGGCACAGAGGAGGAAATAAGAATAAATTTTTTATAACCTCAGCCTACCTGGTGCCCCCCAAATCCATGTCACCGCCCATATCACCTACACCTGCACACTGAACCCCTTCACCACCACTTCACGTCAATCTTTCGCTGTCTCCTACAGTGTCCTCCTTCAGCTTTACTCCTATGCAAACCTGCATCACCTAGATCTCTGTAAAGGACCAGAACTGTCCTCCCCTACCACACCCTTTGGATTGGTAAATATGTCTGCAAAGAGGGCCCCTTAGTAATGTCCAACAGAATGGGGCGGAATGTTTCAGGCGCCAGTACTTTAAGCTGGTTCCTTAGGGAATAGGAAATGAAGGTTGTAAGTACGCTTTTTTTTTTCTCTGGGTAAGCATTTTTCACAGAGTATAAACTGCTGACAGTGGGTAAATATTCCGTGTAATGTCTGTGGGGAGTTTTTTTTGAGTTTTACTTCCGCTGAAGCATAAACTGTATAGGGGCCCCCGAAAGGGCCACGAACACACGCAGGTACCCTTTGGGTCCCTCTGAGACGCCAGTTTTAAAAGTTTTTAAAATCTTACTTTTGAGGAAAAAATCTATGTCCTCTTACGTTTCAACTTAAAATATACTACCTCTTAAGAAATACCCGGTCGATTTTCCCAGATTTTCTGCACAGCCGCGTGACGTGCAAGATATCTGGGAAAAAATCTACCCGTGTAAATGCCATTTTGGTTTCGTTGGTAAAACCTTGTTCATATCTATACTTTGACTCGGAATCGAGTTCGCCCTTCAAGTTCGGACGGCTACAGCTGGCTCCCGATTCAGGGAAGCCGGGCATAGCGTGATGACATGGCGCAGCAGCTATTGCTTATGTATAGAGAGGAAGTCTATTTATCCAGTAAAATACCAGAATTGCCTCTCTAACGTTTGGCTTCATCTCTGCCAGCAAGAGTGGGAATTATGAGGCGGGGAGCTGTAGAGCTTCCCCTTTTTCTGGTCCATTTGGCAAAATCTGTCTTCCGTCACCCAATACCAGAAACAGGGCCACGATGAATTTTCCCTTGGAAGATCGTCCATGGCTGTATCACCTATCTGTAGAATTCTCTGTATGGAAGCGCTGCTTCATCAGCTGACATACACCCTTAAGCAGGCCAATACCGGTCAGAATTTCAATCAATCAACAACTAAAACTATCAACTTTTTTAAGTCTGTATAAAATGTAATGTCCGATGTATCATGTCCCATATTAGTACAGAATTTTTTGATCGAATTTTTTTTTTTTTCAATCCACAAAAAATCAATCCAAAATAGTCCGATTAAAATTTCAATCAGAGTAGGTCGAATAGGTAGAAAAACATCGATCAAAAAATTGTTGACCCCACTTGGTTCTCAAAATACTGAACCAATTTCAATACGACCGAATCAAAAAATTTACCATACAGTCCGATCAAAAAACGACTGAAATTTTCACGACTCAATTTTGATCGATAATCGAATTTAACCAGGTGGGCAAAACTCAATCTCAATCAATCGACTAAAACATTGAAACGTTTTAAGTCGATTGATTAAAAATCTGACCCGTGTATGGCCTGCTTTATGCTTATGCCCAGGGAACAATCTGTCCCTGCTTTACAATGTTTCCACATCCCTTCTCTAAATCTCCAGCAAATTTGGTGATGATATCAACATCTCAAAACAAAAGCACATTTGCTGCATGTATCTGAGCCTTATATTATACTCAAGTGTATAGAGATGGTCAAATTTTTCAACTTGCTAACTTTGTGAGCTGATTGCAAAGCCCCCACTAGCACATGAATTAAGTTTCCACTAGCACTTAAATTAAGTTTCCCCCACTAGCACATAAATTAAGTTTCAAAATAAAGTTGAAATTCAGATTTTCGAAATTTTTACTTGACTTTGAACTTAATTTGTGCAAAAATTATTTGTGTTAGAGACATAATTTTTGTAGTATACCCCCAACCCTTCTCTACATCTCCAGCAAGTTTGTTGATGATGCCATGTTCAGGGGCTTTGCAATTAACTCAAAATCGTTGTTTGAAAAA
Source organism: Ptychadena robeensis (assembly GCA_036250615.1). Classification (NCBI taxonomy): domain Eukaryota; kingdom Metazoa; phylum Chordata; class Amphibia; order Anura; family Ptychadenidae; genus Ptychadena; species Ptychadena robeensis. The sequence goes on along the minus strand of CM070037.1, from coordinate 61,369,702 downwards.
AAAATTGACCATCTCTAATTATGACACAAATCCACAGCACAATGCAGTACAAAGCAGTGTAATTGTTACACAGGTTTCCTATGGGAAGCCTGTGTCCCATACACAACTTGGAAACATATATGGGTGAATGAGCTGTTACACCAAATACACTAAATAATTCATCCCTAAATCGCTATATTTTGAGGTGTATGAATACCTTTTTAAAACAGTTTTACTTTACCAGGTGACAAATAACAGACTTCTCCAACAAGGACCTGTATTAGTAGAGAACCTAAGCAGTAGAAGGTCAAGTGACCTGTGATACCCCTGCTGCACTTAGGATGTGGTCACATGACCTTAATAATCCAAAAACAACAAGCAAATTGAAATCTATGTGAGAGATCTGAGCATGTGTAGATTGGTGGTCTCCACCCCTAAAGAAGGAGAATTAAGTTGCAGAGTAAGGACACCAAGCAACTTTTGAGGATCACCAGGTAATTTCTCCTACAGCAAGGGTTTTTTAAATGAAAATTTATGTCAACTACTAAGAGATAATTTTATTTGAAGACTTAAAGATAATAAAATACTTTTTGGGTTTAATGAAACTTTACATGCCCAGATGTACTTCATTATACTGTAAATATTGTCACTAAAATGGCTCAACACGCTTTACAAAATTATAAGTCAGCAAGTCAGGGCTGCATGAGATGGAGTCGTCAGAAACGGCAGGGGGGTTAAAGGCCCCCACACACGCCCCCACACACGTACTGAGCAGGAACCGACAGGCGAGTAACGGAGTGCAGCGTGATGACGTCATCACGCTGCATCCCGTAGCTCAGAGTATCAGTGGGGAACCTTTGTGTGCCAGACATTAGTTAAAAAGGGGACACCAGTCCCATTCAAACTAATGGCATCAGCCAGAGTTTATGGACATGTCCGTTCTCTGGTCAAACCAAGCTGTGGGCACCCGCGATCCTTAGCTGATTTTGCCGCCGACCGAGGGCCGTGAGTGTGCATGCGTGCACATCGGTCGACGGCAAAATCGGCCGTGGCTCGATGGCATTAAATGTATGGGGGTCTGTAGTCTACCTGTGTTTAATCACAGAGGACCCTATACTATATAGGTGATGGTAGATTTAAAGGATTTCTTACAGAGAGATCTAAACTTGTTTGGCCAGCTTATGACATCAAGTTATTGGGTATCACAGCTGCCTACTACAATAATGTGAAATATTAGTGACACTATAACAGTGGTGGGCAACTGAGTTGATATGGAGGGCAACAAGTGCAGCCCTTGGCATCACTAAAGGGCCGCACATAACATCGACCCAGACCCTCCCTCGTCGACATATATCAGCGGGTGGTGGACCAGATCCCGACAGGCAAAAGCCGATAGCACACACCCCTGCCTCTAGTGGAACGCTCATATGTAGACCTGGTTTCAACATTGCCAATTTTACTGATGTTGGACTGCCAAAGCGGATTAGGAAAGGTGGGTCAGCGTGTGACCACTACACAGGTGAGTTGCTATGCCCTATGCATTAATAGTTAGGTTTTGGGGCATGTGGAGGATGAAGGGGGCCGCTGAACAACGCCCAAAGGGCTGCATGTGGCCCCCGGGCCGCAGGTTGGGCACTTAGGCACTATTACACCAATAACATAAATATTTTGGTGAAATCACAGACATAAATAATGGTTTATAGTCATGGGTGACACATTCTAAGGAAATTGGGCTACCTGTCCATGTTCTCCTCCTGTGCATAGGGCTTTGGGACCCCTGATGGGCGTGTGCATAATTCTACTAGCACTCCCCTGCTCAACAACTTTTCTGGTAGTACCTCCCCCCACACACTTAGGGGCCCCCAAATTTAGCATAGGGTCCCCCAAATTCTAGAAAAGGCCCTGTATGGGTGATACTAGCAGCAAATTATTAATAATATATGATCACTAATTATCATCTTCTTTATAAGGCCCATAGACGGTTCGTTTTGTGGTCGATTTCGCAGCAGATCGACTGGCACATCAATGGGCACCTTTATACAAGTGTCTAAATGTTTATGAGACTATTTATTTTCACCTTTATACAAATGTCTAAATGTTTATGAGACTATTCATAGGAATATATAGATAGTAATTGATTATAGTAATTACTACTATTTTAAAGTCAAACATAATTCTTAAAAATGGCCAGACACTGGGAGTAGAAGGAAACACAAGCTAAACGCATGCATGCTTGGCCTTATTATGATAAGCCGGCGACAGCAGTAGGAAATGAAAGCGCGTTCACGACTTTCTGATGTGTATGTCAAAGCGCGAGCACTGGAGAAAGTTTGTCCCGCCGCGCTCGCCGTCGTGTCACGTGACGTGGAAGGACGCAGCGTGTGTTGTGTTTTGGTGGAGTGAAGGGGAGAGATGTCAGACTCGGTGGTGGTCACGGTGGTGGGGCGGCCTTCCCGCTGAGGTGTCACGCTGAGAACGGAGGCCGTCTTCTATCCTGTGACAGGTCTGCGGAGCACGGTGGGTGTGCGGATTTCCCGGGGGAACCTCTATTGCTGGGGGACTCAGGGGGCACCTGTAGCTGTGGTGAGTCCTCTTACTGCCAGAGCTCCGTTGGTGGGCGCGCTTGCCCAGTAGGTGGCTCTGTATTTGGGCGGCTTGTACCATGGGATGCCAAGCTGTCATTACCTGAGGGGGGGGGGGGGGACAGGGCCTGATGTGGGGGTGTAGCTCTGGCCTGGTGGAGTTCTAGGCAGATCCCTATAAGTATATTATCCTTGTGCTCAGTTATAGTGAATGCTGCAGCTACATTCACCTTTAATGGTTATTCATATGTTTAAAGTTACTTTTAGCTTCTTTTAGATTTTTTTATTTACCTTTTACAGTACCTCCTCAAATATACAATTCAGCCTATTCATAAACAAATGTCTGCACCCCCTGCCTCCGCATAGACTTCTAACTGATTTACTATCTGAACTTCTTGGTGCCAAGAACACATGCAGTGAGTCTTAGGGCTTGTCCCCACAGTCGAAGCTGGCTGTGGGGCGGCGCAGTCCCGCCAGCTGCTGTCAAAGATCACAAGCGGTCGCGGGAGCCCACGTTTCAAATCGCGACTGCAGGCAGCCAAGCAAGTGGGGACAGCCCCATTGAAGACAGTGGAGGCAGCCGCTAGCGGCGAAGAACCGCACCGCAAAATTTGTCTGTGGGGACAAGCCCTTGGGCTATGTCTCCACTGCATTGTGTGATCCGTCTGGACCCCTGCATTAAGCAAAGTGCTTGGTGTGGTCCCGACAGAGCACATTACCTGCCGAATCTTCTGTTCACATGGTGTTGAGCTGATCCGCTCCGATGCAGGGTAAGCATAGTGAAGTACGTTAACCTCCAGCAGGTAATGTGTATGTGTTCCGTTGGGATCCCACGCATGGGTCCAGATGGATCACACAACGCAGTGGAGACATAGCCTTCAACTTCCACATTAGAATAGAAACCCCATTAACAAAGATCCCAAACTCATGGAATAAACGTCTATAGTGTGTATTTGTAGAAATACAATTGCATGCCATATGTCATTGTAATATGTCATTATTTTTCTTTTCCTCGTGTTTAAACTTTTCTTTGTTTTCTACAAATTATCTTCTTAGACTGGTCTACAACCAGTGTGAGTCCGTTTATCTTCTGGCTTTCCATATTTACAAATTGACAAGCTCCTTTTTTAGTATACTTTCTTAGTACTTTTTCAAATATTCTAGCACATGGCTCATGTTCATTATTTTTTTTTTAGAGCCTGGATTATGCCCGAACGTGGAGCCACACAGATAAAAACACAAGTATTTATGATCAGAAGACTTAAGCCAACACTATAAGCTGTGAACTGGGATTACAAAGAAACACAAGACCTGGATGAGCAGGCAAGTTTAATGTACAACTGTGTTGTGAAACCTAAGCTCATTTCACCTCCCTAGCAGTTGAGACGAACCCAGTTTGTTCGATGTTTGGTTCGTCCCAACCACTAGGTGCACCCGGGCATCGGGTGCACCCGTTACAGGTGCGGAAAGCTGCAATGATTGTCTATAGACCTCCAGCCCACACAGCCAGCAATGTGGTCAGGGGCGGGCAGGAATTGTATGCAGTGTACTTTGTACAGCAGTGTGCTAGGGAGGTTAATAAACAACGTTCTTCACAATAAATTGTCTCATACTTGCTTCATTCAATCGTATACAGACATATGAAATTACCATATTTTGCAGTCATTAAAGGTCCCCATACAGCTTTTAGATTTCGCTGTCTCTGTCCACTGTGTGACTGTGAGACTATTTACACATTTTTCCCGCTAGAGGCAGCGATTACCTACCTGTCTATTGCCCAAGCAGGAAAAGCGCCACATACAAAGAAGGGCACTGCATTTTCCTTGCTGGTGGTGGGGACAGAGAGAAGGAAGTGATAGCTGAGCAGCCAGATTTCTTCTGCTTTGATCAGAATAGATGAAAGCCAGCTGATCCGCAATCACTTCTTTTTCTCTGCCCCCACCTCCAGCAGGGAGGGGAGTTAAGGCCAAACAAGTCAGCAGCCACTGTTTCCCTGCGAATGTCTGGACAATATACTGTGTGGGCATTCTCTCTATAAGACACACATGAGTCTTATAGAGTGTAAAATACGTTAGTAAATTTATATTTTTTTCACCCAGGTGCACAATATACAATATTTTTTATGTGAGAGGATTTAATCTCATTAGTAAAACAGCCTCTTATCTGATGAATAGTATTGGTCATGGATGACCATGTAAAGTAAATGGTGTGGTTTTCCTTTTTATTCATTATTTTGTTTAATTTAATAGTGTAAATAATGTATACCTTTTGTAATTATTTTTAGAATGAGCGGTGTACACATGTATCATTTCAATTGATGTCATTGAAATATAATTGCTGGGTGGATGGACATACCTAATTATAATCATTTGCTTTGTGCTTTCTGGCAGCATGACTGCTAATTGACGGGTTTTGCTTTATACACTGCATACCTGGTTTGCTTTGAGTTTTATAGGTTACCTTAACCCAAAGGAGATATGGGTTGCTGAAATAAATGTGATCCCTAATTGCTGCCCTAATAATGATATATTTATATTTCTTATGGCTAATAACTTTGTAAAATCTCTTTAACTGATTTTTTTAATCATTTGTGTTAGAAACACGTAGAAATAGAACTTAGCGATCCCTCTACTGAACCTGGTTATTGGGAGGAAATAACTTTAAATACTGCATGATAGTGCAATGTATCCAGCACCGTCTGGGATTCCTCTTAAGGCCCCCATACACGTGTCGGATTCGCACTGGATTCTGGCACGATCGATTCCGTGCGCGTGCACGCGAAACGATCGTGTCAGAATCGCATGCAGCCCACCTTGTCCGATCGATCAGGTCCGATCGTTCAGGGGCTCAGAATCCGATCCGACGGAGAACCAACATGTTGGTCTTTCTCATCCGATTCTGCCCGGATCAGGGGGAGTTGCCATTTGTGAGGTGGAATCGCACACGGAATTGTGCCGGAATCCGCTCGGACAAGGTGGTATGCTGCCATGGATACTCTTAATTGGCCGATTGATCACACCTGCGATTCCCGGCAGAATCGCCGGAATCGATCGGATGATGAATCGATTGGACATGGAATCCGACACGTGTATGGCTAGCTTTATTATGAAATGGGGAATAGATGGGTTATGGGCTATGTATCCCTTATCTCTTCCCTAGGTCATGACCTGTATTACCTTGATGCAGGCGGATGGACAAGCACTAATTGTTGAAAAAACATGTCTGTAACCAGGTTACCTCGAAGATCTGCCACGTGTACTTTCTGGTTAATGTATGTGAGCACTTTAAAATAACACCAGGAAAAGGGTAATTGGCTGCAGAAAAGAAGGTGATGTTAGATGGTAACTTGATGGCAATCTACTTTGGTGGGTCTATAAAATTAATGTGATATTTGAATTTTGTATTTCTTTTAATATTGACATGTGACCTTTTTTTAAAAAAAAAATTCTCCATTAAGATCTGCAATTCTAGTAAAGGTGACATGCTACTAGCTGCTGCTTGGACAACGTAGGCTAATTCAAGTGTGTACTATCAATAGTTGTTAAATAGTTTTTTTTAACAACTACTGCATAACGAATTACCATATTTATATTTTGGAAAAAAGAAATCCTGAAATTTCTATGAGCAATAGCATAACATCCCAGGAGGCTGGGACTAGTTCCGCTCTATCCATCCAAGCCAAAATGCCAGTGCCGGGAGGCAGGTCTTGGTTCCAGCATAGGGTGCAGGGCTGCAACTATACACTATGTGTGTCTATACACAGTTTATGGTGGGTAGGGGCCATGTCCCAGTAGATCTGTATCAAAGTTCTACACCAGTGGTGGGCAACTGAGTTGATATGGAAGGCCAAAAGTGCGGCCCTCTGCATCACTAAAGGGCCGCACGTAACTTTTTCAATCTATACTGACTTGTAGAAGCATTTTTTTTATGTGAAAATGACATAATTTTTCATTTTTTAACCTCCTGGGCACTCAGTTCGGGCGCAGTTTGATCGGCACAAATGGAGCCCCTCAGTGTGCCTGCCGCTCTAAGGATGAGTTGGAGGCACACGGAGCCCTTCCGGCCCTGTGTCTTCGGCGTCATCTGTGACGCTGAAGGGGGCAGGGGGGCGGTGCCATAGACCTCCATGTTAATGGATGTGGCGCCGCTCTCCTCCCCACACACCGCCGGCGTCTATTTGACAGCAGCGGTGTGTAGAGGGCTGGGCAGTGAGCCAACAATCACGGCGTAGTATAGTGTACTCCGCCGCTATTGCGGGAGAAGCGGCTTTTTGTGCCATAAAAATTGGCGTGAAAAGCCCGTAACGCCCAGAGGGTTAAATAACAAAACGTATTTTAAATTATACTTCAAGCATTGGGTAACACTGTAGTATTGAATGCAATATGAGTTACTATGCATGAACAGTAAGTTTTTGGGGGCCACAAGTGGAGGACTGAGGAGGGCCACTGATCAATGCCCAAAGGGCTGCATGCAGCCCCCGGGCCGCAGGTTGGGCATCTAGGATCTACACAGATCTTCCAAATACTAGCATCCAGCTTGAAGAATGTGCTGCTCGGTAGCATAGAAATGTAAGTCGCAATGAAATCATGGGAAGGTCCCTCCAAGGACTTCTTGTGCAATGTACTGGATCAATCTCATGAAGCTCTAGTGGGATTTCTGGCACGACCTTAAGGGGGCCATATCCAAGACCTTTGGGTCTTAAATAGGCTCAAGAAGTACATTATTATGCAATTTGCCTCATCTAGCTTTGTTTTTGTGGTCCTCTAAAACTTGGTTCCCAACTTTTTTTGCTCAACTCCTACCCACATACATGCATGAAAAGAAAATTTCCCGAAGTGATGTCACAATGCTCCCACCCTAGGGTAATGCCCCTAGTTGCATGTACACAACCCTTCTTTGTATCTCCAGCAATTATGGGGATAATACCATGTTCAGGGGCTCTGTAATTAACTTGCAAATTCAGACAGTTACATTTTTAATAAACAATTCCACTATCTCTAGTAAAAATAAGTAAAATGTCTGCAGGCTGGTGCTGCTGCTTGTTGACATTTCACCAGCCAGAGTGCAGCTGAATTTTATCACCTCGAGCCTGACTCGGCTTACAGACAGCAGGGGGGGAGCATGGAGCTGCGCTTGTAGTGTCTCTGAGTTGGACCCGGACCCCAGGTTGGGAACCACTGCTCTAGAACATCAGATTGTGCTCATACCTAATATATAGGGTGGCATCGTCTATCCCGTGGTCCAAAAGGGGGAAGGGTTATGGTGGTCTTTAATGTATTTTTAAAGCTCTGAAGTGTTTAGGAAAAGCAGTGCTGACTCTGAGCAGGCTGGAGAGGGTGGGGAGAGATCTTGACAAGAGATAAAAAAAAATTATGTTTTTAAAAAAAATTTGACTTTGTGAGATAATTGCAAATTTTCTGAGCATGGTGTCATCACCAAACATGCTGCAGATATAAAGAAGGGTTGGGGGTATACTACAAAAAAGAAAGTATTGCTCCAACACAAATAGTTTTTGCATAAATTAAGTTGAAATTTTAATTTAATTTATGCAAAAACGAAATATGCTAGAACGATAATTTTTGATGATATGATGTTCAGCGGCTTTACCTCGCAAAGTCTAAACATTTTAGCCATCTCTAATCCTGACTGTCCTTGGGCTCAGCAGAGCTGGGGGGGGGGGGGGGGGGGGGGGGGGGGGGGGGGGGGGGGGGGGGGGGGGGGGGGGCTGGTTCTTCTGCTTTGTGATGATGGTGATACCATCTTGGATGCTGAGTTTACCAGGGGAGGGCTTCATGTGAGTAACTCACATTATCATATTATCCATATGAAAGGGCTTTGGGTAACTGTGGTGTTCCTAGTTTCAGCTGTTCCCTGAGATGGATTGCTATCTCAAATCACATCTAATCCGAATGACACGGAATGTGTAGCAGAAGTACTTCCTATATATTTTTGTCCCTCTTCCACACACGTTAGTGATTTATTATGGCAAACGTGAAGAACAGCTATTGTTGTTTTCACACCTGCTGAAGATCTAGTCACACTTCCTCACTTCATTACGCTTACTTAGAACATAAGGACACCTCCGTTCCTGTTCATGTCTGCTCATATAGTGATCCATCATTGAGTAAAGAGAAACCCTACAGTGTTAGTTGTGACTGCTGTCAAGAGCAAAATAAAAACATTGTAGGCTGTCATCAGTAGCCATCAGATCTATCTGCTAAGAAACAAACTATAAAAGTGTGAGAGACATCAAACAGAATGTACTTTTGGTTTATGTATTTTGCTTCAAATAAAACTTTTATAAAAAAAAAAAAAAAGCTTTGTACACCATGCAGTTCAGACATTGCCATTACAAAGATCATCAACAGCATGTGTAATAAATGAAGTGGTAATTAACATCCCTTTCCATATACAAAAACTATCCAGTTATATTTTAATGGATAGAATGATGTAAAAAGCTGCCAAGCTAATTCTTTCATATAAATAATAACACTCAACATTCACCTCCTGCCTACGCTGAGGTTGGGCATACTTAACTGACCTGCCGATCAATTCCAGCACTGCCCCTGATGATGCCAAAGAGGTGGGGGGAGGAGGGCTGGGCCATAGACCTCTTTGTACATACCACCCATACCATGTAATCGAAAACAATGCAATAGGGGCAGACCAATAGGGTGGTTTAATCGAACTGATTTAAATCACTAGTCAGTAAGGCTTGATTTAAATCAGTTTTCTACATAAAGACTTATTATTGCTGGTATAACTTTAATATGGAAGTAGATGATGATTTCTCATATTAGTTTTTTTATCCCCTGTTTAGGTTAATCACTCATATTTGGACAACCCATCTGTTGTGCTTAGGAAGGAGAAAAAAATTCATTACCTTAATAATAATAATAATAATAATATTAATAATTTAAATAGATTCAACTGAATAACCCTCCCTTGTGCAGATCTATTTCACTCCTAACAATCAGAAAAATATTGTTTCTATTCACTGAACTTCTTGAAACTTGGCACTGAAGAGGATTATTCTGTATTCATATGTTTGTAGAACTAAAGGATTAAGGTCTTTTTCTCAACTCTGTTCATGTTATAACATTTTTGCTGTAAAGAAGAGGCATGTGATCTATGGTGAGTCAAAATCGGTTTTGAGAACTGCAAAAGTAAACCAAGCATCTGTAATATCTTGTGGGCAGAGAAACTGCCCAATAATCTTACAAAAACCTCTTGAAGAGATTGACATTGTGAATGGATTAATGGGATTTATTTACCAAAAAAATTAAACATATACAGCCTTATTCTACATAATTCAAAAACAAATCTTTATTTCATGATGGAATAACGTTAGCATGGTAATAGATTTTCCTCAAAAAACATTTTATTAAAACAATCTGATTTTTAATTTGAAAAAATAATAGATTTTTATCCACCCTAGGACCCAGTAATTTTATTTTTGCATGTTCTTAGGGTTTATTTTCACATAACAAAGAGAAAGCATCATAAATTGAACATTGTGCATAAAATGGTGCTGGTCTAAATTTTTTTTGAGGGAGCTAGTTGTTTTGCAGTAATTTGTTGGATCAGCTGGAAACCATTCACTAGATCAATAACGCAGTAGGTGACATGTATGCTGGATTGCTTCCCTCCCCTTTTGCCTGCCCAGGCATGGTCCATGCTAAAAGGTAGTCTAATATTAAAAGAAGATCTTGCATGGAAAGCTTTTTATTATTAATAAAAGCTTACATTCTACATGTTTTTTCGCACTTGTCCCTAAATATACTGGTCATGATAACTGCAGTTAAAGCGGACCTACCACCAGAAATTTTGTTTTCATGAATGGCACTAGAAGTGCTAGTAATAGGGAGGAATGCAGTGAGAAAACACCAAAAACGTACCTGTAATGAGCAATTTACGAATATAATCCGGCAGCTCTTCTTGCTTCCTCATTCATTGTCGGCAGTAATCGTGCAGGACGTCACAGGAAGCTTAGATTTCTCAGTGATCTGCTTTGAAAATTCTCATAGAAGATCACTGAAGGCCCCCCCCCCCTGTGGCCACCCGCGATATTGCACCCCCAGTTTCATGTGTTGCCTTCAGTGAACCAGGAAGTGAGGGGAGCTGTGTGGTAATCTTGTTAAAATGGTCATTACAGGAAAGTTTTTGAGTTTTTTTTACTGCATTCCTCCCTATTATTGGCACTTAATAAAAACATAGATTTCTGGTGGTAGGTCCACTTTAATTGAAGTCCCTTAACTTGATTTATAACTGACACACAACAATGGACTTTAGTGCAATTTGTTCACTTGTGATATGTTCCAAGAGCCACCCTCTTCCTACCCAACGATGTTGGTGATGATGGTATATTCATAGGATTTGCTAATAACTTGATCATTGACAATTTTTTTTCTTTGTTTTTAACTTTAATAGAATTTAGCGAAGTTTGTAAATAAGCTTTGTGTTCAAATTCTTTTGTGTATCTGTTACTGTAATAGGTGGTACATTGGTCTTAATGGCGATGACAATGAAACTGAAACAAAAAATGTGTGAATCTTATATTGCCAACGCGTGACCACCCATGGCCGTGTTCTGCACAACTTTGCACCCCCCCCCCCCACCACAAAGCACTATATTCACCCAAGATGGGGAAGCTGTGTGTAGGATGATCTGACAGTGTGTGGATTGTCCCTTCTGCTAAGCCCATGTATGTGAGTGGGCAGCTTCAGCCCTGTTCACATTCAAGGCAGGAACGATCTTTCCACTGCAGAGTGTATGTGAGGGGGGCTACACTAACTGCTGACACAGAAGGGATGATCAGCTCACTGATGGATAGTCCTGTAAAGGCAGTGTATGTGAGAGGGACCCCCTCATATACATGCTCTGCAGATGAAAAGTTCTGCAGAGCATTCTGCCTGTGTAACCTCTAGTGTATAATGTCTGGAGATAGGTGTCACCAAGATCTCTTTGTAGATACATTCTTGATGCTTCTTACATTTTTCAAAACTGTTCTGATCTCATAATTATGCAGGCACCACCAATATCCTGTTATACATTTTGGCAACTGTCTTTTTTTTACTGCATTATAACATGTTTGTTGTTTCAAACAGCAGGATTGTGCTTCTTTGGGAAGTGTGATGCTTTCCTTTTTAGTTTTTCAAAGTCCTGGTCCAAAAAAGGTACCGTTTTTGTTTTCTAGGAAAGAACAGAAAAACTTTTATTTGAGCATGTGTAGTGCCCCTGTGGCTAATTAGAACATATTCAGCCAAGTTATACATGAGAACAGTTTAAATGCTCACCTTTCCATTCCAATACTGACAAATGTAACGCTGATGTCTGGAGGAAAAGCGGCAGTTTTGCGATTGTTGATCTCCACGACACCTCTGCTGCTGAACATGACATCTAAAATCAAGGAGGGCTTCGGAGGACCCAGGAGACTGGAACTTCCTAAACATTTGGGTTAACATTCAACTTTAGCTGTTTATATCTCAGGGGTATAGTAGGAGTTGTAGACCTCAGAATTCCTAAGTACTTCTAGCCTTCTCTACATTATGTTTTTAGTGTGCAGGTGCAGACCTAGCCTTACACTGTCGAAAGTTTGTATAGTGTCAGGGTTGCTTTAAAAGAAGTTTTTATTTTTGTATTATTATTTGTAAACTGTATTATCATTATCACTAAGCACTATCAATTAGGAAGCAATTGTTTGTAATTAATTCTTTAATTGTCCTTTTTAATGAGATAATTGACGTAGCGGTGATAAAATATGGTATATGTTTTTTTCCCGGTGAGACCTGATGAGTAATTAATATGTGAGAAGTGCTGTGGCTAGGAGTGTCTGGTGTGGAATTTGCATTCTTGAGGCCTAGAGCTGTAGATCGATGCCTGAGCCGACTGGAGTAGTCTCGTTATAACTCCGCTAATTACATAGGTAAAATCTATCCCGCATAGATTAGTTTCTGCAGATAGGATTTGTTAATGTGGTGTGGACTTGGGAAGAAATGATTACACGTAGATGTGTCTGTGCTCTCCATAAATTAACATCCACTGTGCCCTTCCAGTGTCTATCGTTTTATTATATGAAATCGATTTATGAGTGGTGTACTGATAAATGATAGTCTATTTAAGGTCACAGCCGTTGTGCTTTTTACTCAACTGATCGCATGATCTGCTTAGTTATTTGCAGTGGATATATATATATATATAATCTTATATGTTATATATACAATACCATTACATATATCAGTAACAGCAGCATGAACTTTGGGATCTGCACAATTTCCCTCTTCATCAGTAAGAGCCACTGTATTTTCTGTACATAATTTGAAGTGGTGCTTCTACATTAACATAAATAAATGGACCCTCAACTTACAATGTTCATTCTAAATGACCACTTACCTAACCTTTTCTTTATAATAAAAGTTATCAAATATGTGTAACATACGAGAAACGCCAATACTATTCCTATATTTTTAACCTGTTCCTAGCCAACCAGAAACAACACTTTAAGACTGTACTCCCCATTCAGTTGACATCTCTTTTTTCTGCTCCATTGTAATTGCCTTTTTGGTCTCTCTCTTCTTTTTTTATTTCCTACCTTTTTTGGGCCATTGTGCATGAACCTTGCTAAAAACTCTGTATATGTATTGTCTATGCTCATGTATGTTGGCTCAGAGGCAAGTTTGGGCCAGAAATCAGATTGTAAGACAACTTTTTTTTTTTTTTTTTTTTTTTTTTTTTTTTTTTTTTTTTTTTTTGCAGCCGGTTGTAAAATATTTTTTATCAATGGATTTCATGCAGGCTTGTAAATACCACTTTTTAGGTCCTTCTTTTCGCACCCCTGGTAAATTATTGCATCTTGCATTAGTTGGCCTTTAGGATTAAAGCGGTTTTACACAAATGAAAAAAACACATACATTAAACAGACACAATACTCAAATGTCAGCAGTTCAGATGCTGGAAAACTGCTACACAAAAAACCCACAGCATACTCACCTACTTTACTTGAAGCCGGCATCTTAGCTCTTGGAGAAGTGCAGCTGCTTCCGCCCTTTACTGCCCCCCCCTGTCTCTTGTCTGTCGGAGCTGCAGAGCTCCGTGGGGGGGGGGGTGTGATGAGGGGAAATCGGTTGCTGATGAGTTCCTGCCTGGGAGAGATGCCCAGGCACCATTTCGTTACAAGCTCCCCTCCTGCTTTTAGAAAAATGTGTTATATTTTACAATTAATGATCTCAGCAGTATTGGCTGAGCTGCAGCTGATACGGCCTCCCAGGTGGTTGGTCAGCTTTAAGTAAAGTCAGCTGTACACAGCTGGATTACCCTGTGATCGATTACAACGAGCATACACAAGAATTGCCAAATGGTCGCGGAATTGATGTGGACCACCTTGGGATTTGATCCCTGGCTGATACTTTAGATGGGGACCCTCGGTCCCCATCCAAAATATTAGCAATCGAACAGGGAAATACCAACATGTTTTACCCTTTTTGATCTATTTTTTCTTGAAGCGGGATTGTTCATGAATCAAGCGAAAAATCTTCAAAAATATACAACTAGGGTAGTGGGGCTGTCTCAAGTCCAAAATTTGCCCTGCCTGCTAATATCAAATATGAACATGTCCCTAAACAGGAGAAAAATAAAACCCTTTCGACCAAGTGCTTCATCCGATCACCTGATATGGTTATACTTCATGTTATGCATCAGGTGGAAGACCTTGGTTGGACATCCAGCTTCAGGCCGAACATGTACAAAAAATTTTAACTCTTCCATGCAGGGATTTCTATTCCCTCACAGGCAAATGATTATGCCATGGGGGTTCCTCCCAGAAGAAGTGGATACATACACCCCCAATAGGGTGTGTAGCCTTGATCCCAAGGACAGCATGTTCACATCACATGTGATGGATGTTTTCCAGATTAACCGTGAATGATCTGGAAAACCTCCATCCGTCACACGTGGTGTGAACATGCTGTCCTTAGAATTGAGACTACTCCTAAGTTTCTACCCTTCTGGAAGGAAGCCAAGGTGGTGGGTTAGGATTAAAAGACTAAACAGGTATATGGACCCAGGGCCGTTGCTTGCCCACGTTTGCATTTAGTGTCTCATTACTGCAGGTAGTTACTGCCATTGCCATTTATTTTTATGCAATAATTTTGGATAACATTGGCAGACCAACTAATGCTGTGCTGCAACTTTCATAAAGTTCTTCTATAAACAATGTAGCAGTTTGTATATTTTAACTAGTAGTCTATCCCGCTTGTAATTATTACAACCCTGTTTAAAAAATAAATAAATGGAGTGTGTCGGACCAGTAGTAAGAGTTGAAAGAAAAAACACATTTAATTTTATTGTTGCGCTGTAAGAAAAAGTCGATAAAGTTGTGTTTTGTCGTATTCTGTGACTTAATGTATGTTTGTTCAGTGACTGCCTTGCCTGTACACAGGGTATGTATCATTACATGCTTATTCAGTTTGGTATTTTATGTCCTCCAGAATGCTGCTTTATTGCTCTCGCTCCATACAGCACAGAGGAGGATAGCAGGTCCCCTGACAGAAGGTAACTGCTTCCTTGTGCTAAAAAGCAAGATGCTTCATTTTCTAGCCTCTGTTATATTGTTACAATGAAGATAAAATCAAGGTTAGCCAGTTTCTACTTCAACAAAAAAAGCCATAATGCCGTCTGTTTCTATAGTTGGGCTCACGATGGGCAGTCCACTTAAAGCTGATAGTTCCGTTTTTATTGAAGATATTTAAAATCTGAACCATTGGCTATTTATTTCTTGTACACATCAATAATGAGATATCCTTGCAACAGTAAAATGTGTGATACGTTTGTATATGTTGCGTTATTATGGCTTACCTAGTGTAAAGCAGAGAATATGTCCTGAAAACACCAGTATCCTCCTTAGCCCACAAGAGAACACTAAAATGATTTTAGCTTTTGGTTGATCAGTTAAGGTAAAAAGAAATCAATTTTCCAACTATTGTTTTTTGTTTATTTTTTAGAACCGTGTGTGTCCTCAACACTATCCAAATGGTTTTGGATATTAAAATTGCACTCCTATGGCACTCTAGCCGCTAAAGCTAAAAC
Organism: Ptychadena robeensis; assembly: GCA_036250615.1. NCBI lineage: Eukaryota > Metazoa > Chordata > Amphibia > Anura > Ptychadenidae > Ptychadena > Ptychadena robeensis. The sequence goes on along the minus strand of CM070037.1, from coordinate 61,354,058 downwards.
TCCAGTACGTATTGCCAAAACTCGGAAAAATCATAGTGGTTGCACACTTGGCATGCATCCCATAAATTTTTAATGGGCATGTACTGTTAGGTCATAAGATGGACAATCAATTGAGATATTGGTCCTTTATATAACAGGTAAAAAAATATTTTGTACAAAGGCATATTTATACTAACATGCACTCATGATGTGCACACATCCTATTACGGCGCAATTTTTTGAATCCAGGCTTTGTGTACTAAAAATCGTGCTGCGATGGGACGCACGCACATCACAGGTACACACCTATCCTAAACCACTATGATTTCGCCTTATTTTAGCAAAACATTCTAGAGTTTTGGCCTAGAGTAGTAGAGTCCCCTGTGTGTCATAAAAGTGAAATAAGCGGTAAGGCATGAGGGCATTGATGGGAAAGGGGACAGAGCTTTTAAAGCAGTAAATAGAGGGAACACCAAAATGATTATTTTAGCTTACCATCAACTAGGATACACAAAAATATCAGTTTGGGATGAAAAGACATCATTTATCTGACATCAGGCAGGGCACTTATAAGTATATAGTCATTGAAGTAAAGAAAATTGCCTCCATTAAGAAATCTATATAAAAAGCACTTGTGTCTGTCGTCTTGCTGTTCCTTGTGTATGTCTCATTTTTCTGGCTACTAAGAATCCTTGGTTTTGGCAAAAACGCTTTTTGTTTTGGGCAAATATTTACTGAAAGAAATAGAATGTCCCCTGGCACCCCCAGCATCCATGCCAGTGCCATAGATAGATGGTAGCATGAGTCTTTCTTTAGTCTTTCATTTAGCCATAGGATAAAATCATTGAAGTTCAAAGGAATGGATCACTGCATTAATGATTCTGTGATTGTTTGGAGAGCTGCCAAATGTTAGATCTTTCCTATACTGTGCTAAATATCATCATGGTATTTATTGAGAGCATAATTTATACCTCTGAACAAAACCCTTTCTCTGCAATTTCCTCTGCAGTTACAAACTACAAAGATTAGCTGACCCCTTGCTGAGATATTTGTTCTAATATAAAATGAATTTATTATTGGGTTGAGTGATATGGCAGATAACGGATTATAGCTCTCAACCTCAGGATATGCATTATTGTTGTTTTATGTGCAGGCTGCTAATTGAACTGGTTTAATCAGTCCCGTCCCCCCCCCCCCCCCCCCCCCCCCCCCCCCCCCCGTAAGGATTTCATGCACATTGAAATCAGTCAGGGTGGATTTACTGATTCTGGAATGTGCTTCAGAATCCGTGTCTAGTATATGTAACATGAGGTTTAATGGGAAAGAAGCTGTTTAAATTTTACTATTATTAACCTTTTCTCTCCCCCCCCCCCTCCCCTCTTCTGTACTATATATTTTCCTCCCATTCTCTCCCCTACCCATCTGCCTGCAGTACCATTGACAGTTATTCGAACCAGGTGGCTGAATGCTACTTCTCTGGCTTTCCTACCATGGTGCTACATTACAATCTGAGTAACAAGTCACCCGGCCCCAGTGCTGTTGTGTGTGACCCACATGAGAATCCTGTGCAATGTGAAAGCTCTAATTAGAAGCTTCAAGTCGGCTTGTGTGATTGAAAGTGAGGCTAACATTAATTGAACCACAGTACAGTATGATCAATTTTAAACCAATTGATTCCTTTCTTATGGCCCATGCACATGTTCTGTAGTTCTATCGGATACAAAAATTTATCGAAATATCTCAGAAACCCGCATGATACTTTTCTAGTTTCCATCCTGATACTTTTCTAGTTTCCATACTAGTTTCATTTCCATCACTTTTTTCCATCACTTTTTTAGAACGTGTGTGTCCTTAACACTATCCAAATAGTTTTGAATATTACAATTACACTCCTAAGGCACTCCCAGAAAAATCATAGTGGTTGCACACTTGGCACCCATCCCATTAATTTTGAACGGGCATGTACCCATGATGTGCACACATCCCATTGCGGCGCAATTCTTAGAATCCAGGCTTTGTGTGAAAAAATTTGTGCTGCGATGGGACGCACGCACATCACAGGTACACATCTATCCACAACCAGTACGATTTCGCCTTATTTTAGCAAAACATTCTAGAATTTTGGCCTAGAGTAGTAGAGTCCCCTGTGTGTCCTAGAAGTGGAATAAGCAAAAGGGAAGAGGGCATTAATGGGAAAGGTGACAGAGCTTTTAAAGCAGTAAATAGAGGATGTAAGAAATATAATTTGTGGATAAGCCTATACATTATATGAAAACTGTATTTGTGAAGGGGCTGCTGCGTTTTGACTTAAATGTATTTTTTGAGGGGGCAGTGCATTATGAGTAAATGGGGGTTGGCGTAATAGGGGAAAAGAGAGGGAACTCTTAATATCTCAATAAAGACCTTATAGTTACCTTATATTTTGGATTATAGATGATGTCCGTTGTATAGAATGCACCCTATACTTCAGGGCATCTGAAAAATATTTCTTCTTTCTCCTACTCCACAGAGTATGAGTTAAAGGGGTAGAGAAGCTGTCTCCAACATATTCACTGTCTCTAGCCCTGAGTGGCAGAGCTGTATGTGAGGAAGCTCTCCCATCTGCATTTGCCACTCTCTGTGAGTTAAGCTAAAGCAAAAGTAAACACACAGCCAGAGGAAAGATCCGCTCACAGGCAGATCTCTCCTATGCAGTGTGTTATCAGCTGCTTGTCTCTCTCTGTTCTGACAGCTCTTTCATTTGTCCCTGCTCTTCATTGTTTATATCAGTAGGGCTCTGCTCCAATGCAGTACAGATAGAAGATTCGTTGTGGACAGATCTCCAATCTGACAGCTGCTCCGCCTACCCAGCAAATCTTCTTGCTGGGAGAGTGAAGGCCCTGGCGGAAAGCTAAGGAGTGACCACCCATGGCCACAGGTGGTTGCGCCTTAGGAATATAAGAAGCAGGCATTACCTCCCCTACTTTTGGGGGGTTAACTGCATCTTCTAGTCGAAAAAATACGGCAACTACCCAAGGCAAGAGGTCAGCACCTTAGAATGGTTAGTACCTGAAAGTGTTAACGCAAAGAGGGTCAGTGTAATTGGTTAGATAATAACGTTTGGGGGCCTTAACTACTGTTAGCCATGACCACTTTTCGCTTTGTGTGATTTTTGTTTGAATGTATGTGATCCTAATCTGACTTTCATGTGCTCTAAGAAATGTGTTACCTAGTAGATAATAGATTGTGTGATACACAGTCAGAAAGGTTAGAAGTTACCAGATTTAACAGTATGAAACCTTGTAATCTACGTTATTGGAAACATGTTTTTTTGTTCTGAGACATTTCATACTGTGATAGGCTGCCCTATTGTAAATGTGCTCTGGGAAAGGCAGCGCGCTTGTTAAATGCCTCAATTATTATTATTTATTTTTTTTGTTATTCATCCGTTCTCTGACAAGTGTGCATCAGTATGCAATGCTTGTTAATGATTAGCTCTATTGTGGAAGTTTTAACTTATAGTTTTGCAGTTAATGTAACGGATGGTGCAGATTATTTTTATACAAGGTGCTAAAAGTCTGACATCATTTCTGGTATAGAAAATTGTAGTTCCATTCATATGGCTGGCCCTGTATAATCCTCCTCTACAGCCAAGAAGATGCAGAAGAAAACGAACTAAATATGTAAAGGACTTTGCCATTATGATCACAGAATTCTCATCTTTGTTTTGTGTTCTTTCTTCTGTACAAGTAAACATAGTATTATGCAAATTACCTAACCTTTTCATAATACAAAAGTGTTCTATAATATGTGTCATTTACCAAAACACCACTGGCTGTCCTAGTGTTCTCACCCAAAAAGTTAAAATAAGCCTAGACTTCAGAAACAGATAATGAAATGGAAGGCGGTTATTGTTTGAAAGGAGAGTCCTCCAGAAGAACATCAGTAATTTGACTCCGGTGTCTTTATTTTCTCCTTGGAATTGTCTGTAACCGTTTCTTTGTAAGATTGTTGAGATGGTCCATTGCAACATGTTGTACTTATTAGTGAGTTCGGTCACATGAATGCCACTCTTATATTTATTCAAATTTTTTATTTAAACTATTACTTTCCTTACCTTCTTTTTCTTTCTTTCTTCATTCTCTATTTTATTGCTATTTTGGGCCCGTTTTGATTCAGTAATTTTCTGTAACATTAACAGTCAACATGCCAATAAAACAAAACATACCATAGGCTAATACCTCAAATTTCCTGGTACAGCATAAACTGCGGCAGCCAAGGTACACAGAATAAGTCAACTGTGGTTCACAAAAGATCACATTGTCATAAATATAACACATTAACTGGCTTGCATGCTTCTCAGAAAGATAAGAATTAATCCCCCTGGTGGTACGATTCAGTCCGGTTTTCTGTGCCAACAGTGGTATGAAAAAACCCTGGTGGTCCACTGAGATCCAGTTAACTTGCAGTCAGATAGTGTTATATTCAAAATTAAATTCCACTCTAGAAAGAATTGGCAGAATGCCCACAAAATAGAGCTGCTGCCTACGTTTGTATACATTTCACCACCCAAGTCCAGCTCGGGAAAACAATGTCGGTGAGCTTTATCACCCACAGCTGCACGCTGATAGTCTCTGACTGCCCAGGGGATTATTCAGGGCATGCGCTGGTTGACGCTTCTCCTTCTGTGTGCACACCGACTGGTCCCAACCCAGGGCTTCTTTGACAGGGCATAGCCCCCCCCCCTCTGAAGAAGGCCTGGGTGGGCAATATCAGTACAGGCCAAAAGTTTGTACACACCTACATAACAAGTACATAACTCCACATGCGTTCATTCATAGTTTTGATGCCTTCAGTGAGAACCTACCAGTGTAAACGGTCATGAAATAAAGAAAACACATTGAATGAGAAGGTGTGTCCAAACTTTTGG
>CM070037.1:61286584-61321299 GCA_036250615.1 Ptychadena robeensis | reverse complement strand
TGACTCAGGGGGCTGAATAATTACGCACACCCCACTTTGCAGTTATTTATTTGTAAATGTAAATATTTGAATCATGTATGATTTTCCTTCCACTTCTCACGTGTACACCACTTTGTATTGATCTTTCACATGGAATTCCAATAAAATTGATTCATGTTTGTGGCTGTAATGTGACAATATGTGGAAAAGTTCAAGCCACTGTATTTAGGGTTTAAGGCACTTATTAAATCAAAAGATGGTATATTTCTTAAAGGTTAATAGCCCCGTGGACCTGTGATGGGGTCATTTTTTTTAAACGACCCCCAAGCACCTGCACAAGTTTGCAGGCTCTCATGACAGGCCGTTTTTCAAGCTGCTGAAGATGTTAATAGATACATTGAGCACCGTTCTACTTTAACAAACACTTTTGCAACTTTGTGGTCAGTATTTTAAAGTCATAATACAGAATACTGACTGCAGTTACAGTCATGTAGAAAATGATCAGAAAGTACGACAGTAAAAGGTCAGAGTGCCATTATTGCACATTAACTAATTCTTCATTTGTGCTTCCTTCAGCCCATTTAAAAACACTTGAATACAAGATTTGTTTTAAAAGAGAACAAATCGTAAAAAGAGCTTGAAAGAAAAAAATTATTTTAAATACTAGGACCCATTTTTTTATTTTTTTTTTAATTGTTCCTCCAACCGACCTGAGAAATCCTCTACTTTGTCAGCAGGAACATAAAAACACACGATAAACTCTATATTCTTACTCCAGATAACAGAATAAGAGACACACAGATGACATCATGACACATTTGATTATTCACTTTTTTAACGTAATTATATTTGGAAATATCACTTTCAGAGCAGCTTTCCCAATCAAATGTCCAATCCTGTGTGGGGTGGTTTTGTTCTTTAGAAAAGATGTAAACAAAGTTTGTCTGCTTTATATTCCTTGTGCTGGTGGAAGACCTGAGATTGCTGATTTTTGTGACTTATTTGAATGTTATCTGAAACTGGGCTGGCATTCAGAGCAGTATATGGCATGAATAAGTCCATTAGATTCCCCTAGAAGCACAGAAGGGGCTACACCAGGTTGTTGGAGAGTCTTTGTTGATTCTCAAACTCTTCCTCCAAATCTGCACTGTAGGCATCACCTGTTGAAAGACAATATTAATCAGTGACTGGCTTAGATATCAATATATTTATTATGCTAATATGTAATGCTCTTCTATTGCAATTACAGGTTCTTCTCACAAGCGCTCTTGTGAGGTCCAGATTTCTGTACCAAAAGAGCACCATAGACTTTAATGGAATTTTTTTTGTAGGCCTGTAACTTACCAACATATATCCATCTAGTAGACATCCTAAATATAAGAATATTTGAAACACAAAAAATACAGGTCATAATTAAAATAACTGTATCCAGGTAAAGGTCAGATAGGCAGTAAATGACCAGGGATGGTGATAGCCAGGGGTGCACATAAGTGGTACTCTGGTACTCAAAAGGGGCCAAAAACTAGCTCTGCGTACCTGCATTATTGTTACAAAGCTCATATGCGTACTAACAACTTGGAGGCACTCCATGACTGGGGGTCTTAATGTTAGATGTATACAATTAATGTCATTTGGATAACCGCAGAGAAGTAAAATTGGGAATGTAAATTGGCATATGTAAAATCTGACAAGAGAAAAGCACTGTGTGAAAAATACTATGAAAGGTTGGCATTTGGACTGTTGGTGTCAGGGGTTAGTTGCTAACCCAGAGGGTATCAAGGTTGTACTACTGAGGTATGAGATCAAACATGTTGTACTGTGTTGTACTGTGAGAGTTACATTTGGCCTAAAGCCAGCTGGTGACCTGTGGATGGAGACAGCTAATCGGAGGCTAAATAAGGAACAGAGAGCTCCATCTGCAGCAGAATCTACCATGCAGGAAGCTGACGCAGATCACAGTGAAGAAGACCACCCTACGTATGGGGTGAGTACCACACACCATCTCCCGGTACTCGTCTGAGGAGCTCACTAAAAAAAGTTATGTGCACCCCCCTCTCAGCCAGTGGACACAATGAATGCAGTGTGAATAGGCGGGGCATCCCGAAACGCCGTGGAAATATAGCCTAACTGGTAAATATTAAACTGTAACAATGTGTTTATATGTGTTTTTTATTTTTAATATTTAATATTTATGTTTTGTATTTTACTTTGAATTGTATTGGATAAGGTTATATCCAGGACAATTCCCTTTTAAATCACACCAGAAGAGAGAAATTTCACATGAAATCACATTTGAACCCAGTTCTTTCAGTACACTTTTTGCATGTCCAGAGCAAACTGGTTTCAACCTCTAGGGAGGTAAATATAATATATACGAATATCACTAATAATGATAAATAAATTATATATATTACATTGATACCCCTTTAGAGGAAGAGCCATGATACAGGTAGCATAATTTCTTATAAAAGCAAACTACTTTGCAATATAACTGAGCATAATATGTTCGTAGTTTCAAACAAACAAAAGAAAAATATTCAGCACTGATCTTGTCCTAAATTGTTGGTCTAATGCTGAAGTGCTAAAAGGGAAGAGACAGAGACTGCCAACAAGTGATTGAAAGAGAAATACTTGAGCTGTCATTGCTAAGCTTCTGGGGTTGGAAAACTATTTCCATCTTCGTACAGCCTGTAATTTGCACAAGGGCCTGTACAGAGCGGACTACACATTTAAAGTTGGCTGGTATTTATACAGAATAATCAGAATTTCAGGCAAACACCTAAATATGCAGATGGAATACAGAAATGTGAGCCATTTTCCAGCCAACTTATTTGTATTTCTGTTTATTAATTCCTGAGTAGTCTACCTTAGGGGGTATATATATATTTTATGGGGTATATGTCTTGTGGAGGGCCACAGTAACAGATATGCACTTATTAAAATTAATTACACCATTGTTACACAAAATTAAAAAAGAGAAAGTGACACTGATGCAGTAAACACAGATACCATCCTTCCTTAACACTCAAATAACACTTTGAAGTTGCCATCTATCTTTTTAGGGCTCCTGCCCATAATTATTTTCATGTGACACTTAATAGCAGAAAAGAAAGTCCACAGAAAATGGCAAGCCTCCAAGCTTGCAAACACTAGTGCAAATAGTTTTCCTTTACCTCAAGAAAGTCTGTACAGCCTGATGACCAGTAATCACAGGCCTGGGCCCCACACTCCTTGTGGGCCACTGGTATCCACTGATCCAGCAGCACCATGTCTCCCACTTAATCAGGAGCCCTGACACTCTGGTCTCAGCTTCTTTTGTAGAGACCATACCCTGCTACCTTGTTGATTATACTCAGGTAAAAATCCCTAGTCTATACCTGGGTGAATGAGAAGGCCCACCCAGTTCTGATATCTCATGATGGTCTTGAATGGACCTAAAAAAGATGTCGCAGAGATGCTCTATTGGATTTAGTTTAGGTTAGTGTGGAGGCCAGTCAATTATATTAATTACTTCAACCTTCAGTAACCTGCAAATGATTGCCACATGAGGTCAGGGATTATCCTGCACCAGGAGGAACAGGGAACGCACTGCATTAGAGAAGGGTCTAGCAAGAAGTCTAAAGCTGGCCATACACACTAAAGGCCCCCATACATGTGTCGGATTCCCACCGGATTCCGACACGATAGATTCCGGGCGCGTGCAAGCGAAACGATCGTGACGGAATCGCATGCAGCCCACCTTGTCCAATCGATCAGGTCCGATCGTTCAGGGGCCCAGAATCGGATCCGACAGAGAACCAACATGTTGGTCTTTCTGATCTGATTCTGCACAGATCAGGGGGAGTTGCCATTTTTGAGGTGGACAATCGGACACGGAATCGTCCCAGAATCCGTTGGACAAGGTGGTATGCAGCGATGGATACTCTTAATTGGCCGATTGATCACACCAGCGATTCCCGGCAGAATCGCCGGAATCGATCGGGTGAGTGATCAATTGGCCATGGAATCCGACACGTGTATGGCTAGCTTTAGATCTCTCTGCCAGATATCCTTTAGATCTACCAACAACTATGTATAATAGGGTCCTCTGCGATTGAACACGGGTAGACTTGAATGTTTAGAAAGTGCCTCATATTACATGGTTTTGGTAAAACAAAAGGAGATCTAAAGGAAATCTGACAGAGAAATCTAAAGGTGTATGGCCAGCTTAATGATTTCATCACTATATTTAGTGGTGGTCAAGGTGCCATAGTCTATCCTGTACAGGTCTGTTTTTCTTTCCATGGATATGCCTCCCAAGATGAAAACTGACCCACCACCAAACTAACCATGCTGAATAATTTTGCAAACACCCTTTTACAAATCTCCATGTTCTTGTGCTTCTGTTACTTACCTGATCAAATCTCTATCCCAGAAGTTTAAAGGCTCATTCACACTATACACACTGCGCTTGCAAATGGAATTTCTGCTGAAAGTGGCTTAGTTTGCATCTCCCACACAAGTGCATAGGAGACATTAGTGCTTTGCCTGCAAAAATGCATACTGCAGGTCTAGTGTGAAAGGTATGAAAATATATGTACCTTGCAGTAACGCTAGCTGGGCTGCATTGCGGTATTGTACAGCCCTGGGGAAATCATAGTCGGTCGCACAAGAATCGCATGAAAAATTGAGACATCTATGGCCAGCTTAAGGGCTGGTTCAAACATTGAACCCCACCTGAGCCGATGGTTGCAATGGTACTAATGCTCCTATTTTAAGGACCGAAGTAAAAAAAAGGTAAAACAAATATGCTGAATATATACTTTACTGTCTAAACTTTTATAATCCTGCATGCCTACTCTTAGATTGTAAGCCCAATGGGGCAAGGTCCTCAGCATCCCCTGTGTCATAACCAGTACCTGTGTGTTATCTTGTGTTGCATCTCAACTCTAATAAAATGTACAGCGCTGCTTAGCATGTTGGCGCTATAAAAATAGAAGTTATTAATAATTCTAAAGGCATTTACGTATTTATGTAAGATCACGAATGGTTTCCTGAAGTAAGGTTAGGCAAGGAAAACACTCCATTTAGGGACCTGCAGTGAAGAAGACCAGACACAGAATCTCAGAACCAATAGAGACACATGATGAAGCTGTATCCCGCTTGAATTGACTTTTTAGTGTATATTGAATTCCCTATGTGCAAACAGCTATCCAAGCATAGCAAAGATTTATAGAAATACAACATTTTGGAATGTATTATGTTATTGAGAAGATGTCCCTTCTATACGATGACAGCAATGCTGTAGAGTAGGTGTTACCTGTGTGACAGCTGTGCATCCAGATCTTCTTCCCGTCATACTTGCAGCGACACCTCATCACATTGTTCCTGAAATCTGATTCTGCCACTTCAAATTTTGGGTTCAAAATGACCTATATATTATAAAGTAGAGATATGAGAGATACATTATTCATTTTAAAACCTCTGAAAATTGCCGGAACATAAAATTCCAAAAGTCTAATAGACTATATAGAGCTTTCATTCACACAATCTGCTAGATGCACTGAATGAGCTAATAAGACTGTAAACCTTAGACCCAAGGTCAGCATGTACAGCATTCTGCTAATGTGCAAGCTATATATCAAACAGCTGCACGATGAATTGTATCTTTACCCCGGTGACATTGTGGGTAATGACTATAGATTTATGAAGAGTTATGTGCTGCTGGAGACACAGCCGGTAAAATAAGGATTTGGTCATATTTATTTGATCTAAGTTGCAAACTAACAGGAAAAAAAAATGGTACATGGTTTTAAAATTAGATGATTTATTACTGCATTGGGGAAAAAGTAACATTTGGAATCTACACTCTGAGTCCAGCTGTTCAAAGTTTGAGAAAATGTTATATATTTCAGTATTTCAATAATTATATGTCTAGAAACTGTATTCTTGCTTTTCAAATTTGGTCTCAGAACTTTTTAGACTCACGATGGTTAAAAGCTACAATACAATACAATACATTCCTTTGTCCATATTTGTCATTTCTTCTGGTCTTTATGGAACTGACATTATGCTCGGGTTGGAACAGAGTGGTAGCATGATTGTCTTGCAAAATAGGAGACATCAGGCCATAAAACTCACCCCATAGCTTGGTAAAGAATATTAGAAAAAAACGGAAAATGAGTCAAAGACACAGCCATTCACATATAAAAGGAAAATCTAGATCATGTTCCAGCAGAGTATGTTAGGTTTGACCATGTGATATTTACCCTATATCAGTGATGACGAACCTATGGCACACTTGGCAGAAGTGGCCCTCTGAGCCCTCTCTGTGGGCACGCACCCTGTCAGCCAGCACTTTTATTCTGTCAATAGATGTTACAGATGCAAATCATATATGACCTAGATATGATTTTTAAATACTTCTAGTAGAGATAATTTAGGGTGGTTTCAGATCTTAAAAGAAATAAATGTGTGTGCTAACATGATTTGTGTGTGTGTAATTCAGGTAAAATTAGATAAATAATTGGCTCTTGGGTTTTAGTGTGGGCACTCTGTCTCTAAAAGGTTCACCATCACTAACCTATATTCCTCAAGCCAAAAGGCTAGTGCCACAGGAAAAGGCTTAGTTCCCGCAGAGGCATGTGTAGTGACACAGGAATCAACCAAGGCAACGGAGGCGGCTGGGTTGGTTTAACCTTTATTTAGCACAACACTGAGACCCGCAGGGGCCTCAAACTTCAACATGTGGCAAAAACACAGTGAAATGACAGCAAGGCAATGAGCAGTCCGCTGGTTAAACAGTCCTCAAGTAAGGTACGGCACTGAAGGTTGCAGCCGTATATAGAGACAGTACCTTTAGGTCAGCGGAGACCACAACGACGTGACCGACCACCAAGGTGGGGCGCAGTCGATGGATCCTCTGGAAGGCACGATCCACACTGGCAGCGGCCTGCAGCCCGCAGGTGGGTAAAAGGGGACCAGCAGCTCGCGGGTGGGGGGTACCGCCCCACTCTGAAGATGGAGCTCCTGGTCGGCAGAAGGGGTGTCGGCACCGGCCCCAGTACTATTGTGCTCGCCGGCTGTACGTATGCCGGTACCAGTACCCGTGCGGTGGGACCAGTGAAGGAGAGGGGCACAGGGTAAACCTGTCTTTCTTCCTCGATCCTCTGAGTGAGCCTCGCCTCTTCTAGGAGGCTCCCTCTTTACTCCTCCGAGGACCCTGGAGCATGCTGGGGCGCCGTCTTAAAGGGGACCTCCACCCTGCGCACACCTTGGCACTCCACTACACATGTATTGATACACCTGCAGTACCCATCCTCTGAACCCACTGACCAACTTATTGAGAGTCACATTCTACAATCTGGCACTAATAGATTACGTCCTTACCTTATTTACAGCATATTACCCTTAAATATAGAGCATACTCCCTATATTGCACATAACATACAATGTACCATATCGCACTACAAAATGTATTTTCCCTACTCAGAATGAGTCTTATAAAGCAAATTGACAAAAAAAATTATATATATGTATATATATATATAATTTTTTTTCTCAAAAACAATAGCTCTGCATCTCAGGAGACTTTGATTTGTTCCACTCCCAACAGCCAAGCCAAAAGGTCAGTGCCAGCAAAGGGTATAAATGTAAATAACTACATCTCAATAATCTACTTTAAAATGACCTCAACTCACCCAGCTATTACATTTTCTTATTATATATTCACTCGGCTAATTATATATTCACAGCATCGATGCTATTTATATACTCTGAGCAAAAATATAAATGCAACACTTTTGTTCCCATTTTGCATGAGCTGAACTCAAAGATCTGAGACATTTTCTACATACACAAAAGACCCATTACTCTCAAATATTGTTCACAAATCTGTCTAAGTCTGTGTTAGTAAGCACTTTTCCTTTGCCAAGATAATCCATCCCACCTCACAGGTGTGGCATATCAAGGTGCTGATAAGACAGCATTAATATTGCACAGGTGTACCTTATACTACCCACAATAAAAGGCCACCCTGAAATGTGCAGTTTGATCACACAGCACAATGCCACAGATGTCACAATGTAATTGGCTGTCTCCAAAGGCATTTCAGAGAATTTGGCAGTACATCCAACCAACCTCACAACCGCAGACCATGTGTAACCACACCAGACCTGTGGGATGGGATCTCGGTAAAGGAGAAGTGCTCACTAAAGCAGCCCATACACGGGTCAGATTTTCAATCAATTGACTTAAAACAATAAATTTTTTAATCGATTGATTGAGAATTGAGTTTTGCCCACCTGGTTAAATCGACTTAATCCGATCAAAATTGAGTGAAAATTCCGTCGTTTTTTGATCGGCCTGGATGGTAAATTTTGATCGGTCGATTGAAAATTGATTCAGTGTTTTGAGAACCAAGTGTGGTCAACCAATTTTTGATCGATTTTTTTTCTACCTATTCTACCTCACTTCTGATTGAAATTTCAATCGGACTATTTTGGATCGATTGTTATGTCGAGTGAAAAAAAATCGATCAAAAATCATGTACTACATATGGGGCATGATACAATCGACATACAATTTTATAACGACTTAAAAATTGATTGTTTTAAGTTGATTGATTGAAAATCTGTCCCGTGTATGGCCTGCTTAACACTGATTTAGACAGATTTGTGAACAAATCTGTTGTGTACAGGGAAATGAGCATACTTGGGGTCCTCTGCTGTATATAGGATATTGTATATTGTATACAGGATGCACTCTGCCCTATGAATGAGACATTTAGATTTGTGGCCAATGTCTGCTGCAGAAAAGTTTAATAATGCTTAATAAGATGCCAAGGATGTCAATATTCAACATTAACATTCACATCGAATTATTTTGCTGCTGTCAGTTTGCTGTCAAAGATTTGCAGTGTGACCCAATTTTTTTTTAGCATTATAAAAAAATCATTTCTATTTTAATCTGCTCCTAACATTTTGCCATTTTTTTTAAAATGTAATGTAAAAATAACCTCTCTCTTATATATTAGCTACCAATACATTGTTCAGGAAAAATATTGCATTGTTTACACACATCTGCAGTCCTCATATTAGCATTGGATCAGGAAGGTGAACACCATGTATTAAATATCATGGATCATAAACTGCTGGAAGGCACTATATCAGCTAAGCCTTGCCTTGTGATGCTATGTACTACCAGTCACCCAACTGTGGAAAGTAAAATTCACATCCATAGGGATCTCTGATGCCTTCCCTGTTCTTAGTTCTAGAGGGGGGAAACGCGTCGGAGTGGTGACTTTCACCTCTGGAGTTCTTTATGACCATAACCATGTATATTGAGCATGACTATAATTGACTTTGACTGTTTATGTTTTTAATATGTGACCAAATTGATGTCATAATCATGTATTTTTAATCATTAATTAAATAAAACCATGTATCCATTTTTAACAATATTTTTTCATATTCAGTTCCTTAAAAGTCCCGGTTGGTTGGCCTCCACTCAGACCAAATCTGATGGTTTGGATCCAGTGAACCAACCGTTCTCCCCTTTTTTTCATATATCTATTGTATAGGGACGCGGCACAACTCATATACTTTATAATACTTTGGGGGGACCTCCACCTCTCTACATTTCTTGTTCTTAGTTCTAGTTTACAAATAGTGTAGAAATAGCAGTTTATAGCTTCTGGCACTAACTATAAGGAATGCAGCACAAGTTTGTTTCTTGTTCTCAGTCCTAGTCTGCAGCCATACACACCATTTAACAATATGTTGGTGATTTATAAATAAAGGATAATTAATTTATCATTACAATAAATATTCACAGAGCAATGTTTACACTGGCTTTGCACTCTGCAACAATGCCAGAGGTTCCATTTGGTATCCAATGGTACATAACAGAACTTAATGTAAATTCTTAAAGCTTACTTCTATAATGTTAAAAAGATTTTAGAACATCGCCCAGGATTATGTGTGAAGCTGCTGAGGATAAACACAATGTGAAAATGATTTTTAGCTATATGTCTTGATATTTCTTTTCACTTTTCTCTATAGCGTCTGTGAATATCAGCACCAGTCTCACATTACTTTCCCACCCCCTGATCTTATATTATTATAGTGATACATACTTCACACATCAGTAATGTACTAAAACGGCTTTAGATTCATTGTTTATACTTTGCCTTCTGTTCAGCATTAAGACAATCTTAGCACTAGAAGATATAACTGGGCAAAGTAGTGTGCCTTATGGTCATTTATGTTCCTAGCAATAATTTACTAAAGCCATGTAACTGGTTCACTTTTTCATTTACAATTTCAGCTTACGCTCTTAGCCTCCTTTTTTTGGTAATCCAAAGGGGGACTCGCAATGGATTTTAATTACCAATATCAGTAACCTTAACCTCCCTAGCGGTTGAGACGAGCCCAGCTCGTCCGCTGTTTAGGCTCGCCTCAACCGCAGGGGAAGCCGGCATCGGGTAGACCCGATGCCTCCCTGGAAAGCTGCAGCGATTGTCTTCATCGCTGCAGCATTTCCGGGGTTTCATAGACCTCCATGTTAATGGTGGAGCGCCGGATTTCCCTCTCACGCAGCTGGTGTCAATAATGACACCGGCTGTGTGAAGAGCAGCTGCGGGAGGCAGCAAATGACAGGCAGTGTACTTTGTACACTGCCTCGATTGCGCGTACCCAACAGCGCGATAGGGGCAGTGTGCTAGGGAGGTTAAAGCGGACCTACCACCAGAAGTACAAAATTAAACGAAAGCATAAAAAAAGTACCTGCAATGAGTTATTGCAAGAAGATCCCTCGCAGCATCCCCTTACTTCATGGTCGGCCCATGGCCGCCGAGATCTCTGAGCGCAGTGTTAATTGTATGATCTCAGCTCTCCATATAAAGTACATTGACTAAAATTCCCATAGAAAAACATTGATCAACCCCAATGGCCATCCACGATATTGCACCCGGAGTTAACCCTCGGAAGCCTGGTGAATATAATTGGAATCGCTCATACGATTCCACTGAGCAGCAGGTGAGTATGTTGTTTTAGGAGCCCTAAGCCATCATCATACCAGCTCAGATGTCAGTCAAACTTTAACTTTACATATGTTATTTTTACATATTGAGAGGAGCCCCCACCATCCACCAGCAGATGCGGATCTTCTTTTTGGATCCACCGCCCTGACATCAGTAATCAGCCCTCACATGCCTGTATCGTAAAACGAGCATCAGCTTCCCAGGTACATCCCTGGCATCATTGATGACATGGTAATCTGTTTTTCTTTTCCAAAGTGGTATAGTATATATAAACAAGGGAAGGGTAAGTCCCTAATCCCTCTCTGCATTGAAATGTCTTCAGATGAATTTCTGCCATAGAAAACCATTATAAACGCCCCCAGTGGCCAGTCGTGATATTGCACCTCTCAGAAGCCTGCCAAATAAAGATGGAATCTCTTATATGATTCCAGAGAACAGCAGGTAAGTTTATTTTTTTGGATTGTGAAGTGCTAAGCCACCATACCAGCTCAGAGGTAAGTCAAACTTTAATTTTACATATATATTTTTTAGATTTTAGGTATACATCTGCTTTAATAGAAATAAATCTGAATCTGAAAGTTCTCACCTGGAAGATATAGTCTCCAGGGCCAACATCAGTAATATCTATCCACTGGCAGTCGATGTCATGACGGTAAGTATCCCAGCAGCCCACTGTTATTCCTTGTTCACCGAAGTTGGCACACTCATAGCGTTTCTGGATTCCTGCATATCAAACAGAGTTATTTGTAAGCTTCCTATAAATGAGTTTGTGATGTATTTTATTTTATCAGTAGCTAATTAAGCCCATTTAAGTGTTACTATAGACTCCAGTTAGGACGGGTAGTGGAGCATAGCACCCTTCTCTATCAGGTTTTATTAGCTGCACCTTCATCAATCATACTATTCTGTGTGCTTTAGTTTGTTTTGAGAACCTATGGTAAAGGAAAGAGAATGCAAATCACCTCTGTGAACTTTTTATTGTGTTCTGCTTCCCTGCTGGAGGTTTTCCTACCCTTCCTATTTGGCCAAAGGATGTCCAGAGAACACTAGGTGAGGGAAAATCTCTGTAACTTAGCCCCATGATAGTAAAAAAAAAAAAGCATGTAACAGTGTGGGTGATGTAGACCATTTATTAAGTAAAAGTCCGAAGTATGAGGTGGTCCGTCAGCATGTAGCTGGGGGGTAGGACGTTTGCCAAATATTATTTAAGTATGGGTCAGTTACTGCAAGACCAACATACGTATCTAAGTATATACTTTTTTACTTCAAATATAGAGAGAAGTGATCGCCTTTGTATATGAAACACACTAGGTAAGAATTTTATGATGGTACTATGAATGTGCCCATTGCTCTACTGCTGTGATTGGCCATCTACAAACTCTTTTGTGAACACCTCTATGACAAATTTTATTTTTTAACTTTGAATATGGGGAAGATGGGGAAAACACAAAGACTGTCAGGTTTCTATTGCAGTCCAATCCTTGCTGAGATTTCCTCTCACTTTCTGTGCAGAATATGTAGGATCTGGTTTATGAGGTATAAGACAACAAAAATCTTTATTGTGTG
This sequence comes from Ptychadena robeensis, assembly GCA_036250615.1. NCBI lineage: Eukaryota > Metazoa > Chordata > Amphibia > Anura > Ptychadenidae > Ptychadena > Ptychadena robeensis. Next base: position 61,308,734 of record CM070037.1, on the reverse strand, counting down.
CTTACAACACCAAGGGGTAAGAGATCTTAAAAAAGGCTTGACAGAAGTTCTGTGGCCACCACATGTTGGTTCCTCACCCTTCTGAGGAATAACTAGAAATATAGTATTTGAAAACCTATTACAGGTATGGTAACGTACCTTTTCCACAACGTGTGTCTTCCAGGCAAAAACTAGCTTTGTGCCCTTCAGCGACTTTGGATCCGTTCAGAGTCAGGAGGTCGTAGTGGGTAAAGACTTCAATACTGTGGTAATGTCTGAATAAGAAAGACATCACACTAAGTAATACCGTACAAGGATGACATCTACTGATAAACCCTTGCATGTATGTAAAAGAAGACACTGTGGTGAGACTGTAGGATGGAGGTAGACAACATATTTGGTGCTTTTTGCAGCAATGTATGTACCAATTACTGGGTGTTGCCAAGATATCTATTTACAAAGATATATGCCAAGGTTGGAACTGACAACATTTAAAGACACTTTAAACAATCTAAAAATAAAAGCTACATCTGAATTATTTCATTATGTCTGTCTATTCCTAGTCCTTAGTACATGCCTAGTACAATTTAAGAGACTATAACATGCCAACAAGCTACCCGTACATTACATTAGCACTTAAGGTAGCCATAGACGCCTTGATTTGTCATCGACCGATTCCCAATCTGATCATTCCCAGCGATCGTAAAATCTGCAATTGATCGTTTTGGAATCGATGGAACACCACCTTGAGATTTGGACATGACCTGATCTCCAAAATGGACGATTTCACAAATTCCATTGATCGGAAAGGCTGCTGCATAGGGAGCTATGGGTCCACCAATGTATATTGATTGCCAAACGATCAACCAAATCCCTATGATTAAGCCTCGAACATTTGGGGGGAAACGCGTCAGGGGTGAGGACATGTTCCCTGCATGGAGCTGATGATGTATGTATTCTTCCTTGGAACAATTTGAGAATAAAGTTTAACGATTTTAAAAGATCAAAAAACAAGTCTGAGTGCAGACTCCTTAAACCTAAAGACAACGATTTGTTCAAGGTGACAAAGGGCCGAATTAAAAGACTTAAGGGCCGGGTTTGGCCCCCAGGCCTAAGTTTCCCCATGGCTGGCTTAGCTAATACAATGCTCATGGGTGGGCAAAATTTTTGACTCGTGGGCCAGATTGGTTTGTTAAATTTGACAGTAGGGCCGGAGCAAGTACCTATAAGGGCCGCCCAGCATAGATAGCCTTGGTTCTTGAAGCAGAACTCAAAGAAAATATATAGAAAGTATTATTAATAAATAGAGGCTTTTGATAGGAGAAATAAACATTCTATTGCAGGCAAACTATGGCTGTTAGAAGACCCAAACAATCATCCACTATGCATTATCTGCACTTATTCCAGGGAATGGGTGGAGGGGAGCTAGAGCGTCTTTACATCAAGGTGACAAAGGGCCGAATTAAAAGACTTAAGGGCCGGTTTTGGCCCCCGGGCCTAAGTTTCCCCATGGCTGGCTTAGCTATTACAATGCTTATGAACTTCAAATATCAATCTTATTTTACGAACTTATAACGCATTTGATTCTATGTTCCCAGTAATAACACACAATGGCCAGTGGCATAACTATAACAGGTATCATACCATACACCATACATTAATATTATTATCATGTAGTAATTGTGGTAAAATGAATTGTAATAATGATCTGAACACATTTTAACATTGAATGTTGAATGCTTTATAAATATATACTGTATATATCATGGTAGTGAGGTTGTTTTAATAAATGGTACATGGTGCTTCACAGTGGTAGAAGGGGAAATTATCTTAAAGGCTGAATAAAATAGGAACCAATACAAAACATGGGGAATAATAAAGGCCTGCTAAATAAAATAGAAATTAAGGTTTTTAAAGGGACCCATATGGCGCACCATGATGAAACATAAGCACAATAGCAGTGTATTTTATTAGTGACAGGCCTATGGAGGATTTAAGTCATATTGTAACAGCTATGACTTCAAATATGTAAAGTGCCACTACTGACAACGCATATGTCCCTTGGTAGACAAAAAGAAGTTGACTATTTAAATATAAAGGCAGCTTATATACAATAGTTACAACACAAGGGCAGAAAACTGGCAATTGTGTCAATATATGGATAATATGCATAACCTGGACAATATGGTGGCAACCAATGACCATTGTAACTATATAGGGGCAACAAGTATTTACTCAAATAGAAAGACTTGCCCTACTGCCAAATATACAAACACTTAAAGTCAATTGAGGCAATATGGGAGCAACAATCTAGACTCATGTGACTATGTGCAACAAATTCTGACAATATGCACAATGTGGCAGGCTACTATGATATTATATGGCCACAATGTTCCCTGTCTTGGACATAAAACTGAGTTCCAACAAAAACGAATCTGTAACACAATTTATCCCCATCAACCCTCATCAAAGCTCCTGCTTCCCTCTAACAAACCCCTGCCCCTCAACCAAGGAAAATGCTTGTTTTTTCAGTAAAGTCCACCATCCCCAGAAAAGCCAGAAACCAACATATCATGACCCTTGTCCCCAATAGGTTCCTTTATTCTATTGAGAAACCTACAAGAGTTTTGATACAATGGTGCCTGGTCTCCAGTAGAATATTAAAAAAGGCAGAACCACAACATTTTTTCAATGGGGTTTTCAACCTTTAAGGGACATGCCTCTGCCCCTCCTGTTACATCAATGCCCATGACAAACAAAACATTTTTATACTTTTTTCTTGTATATATAAATAATAGCCTGCAGCCCTGCTAAATTACCTTTACATTGTAACAAACATCACCCACCCCCAATTTGCACCGTACTTCAAGGGATCATACTGGGCCATAACTGGGCTATAGTTTTGAACTTACAGTACAATGGGAAAACACATTACATCCATATAAAAGACTGTTAGCAAGACTCTTTCTGATTTCTTTCAGAAGCTTTTACAGCAAATAAGTGTTGTACATTAAAGTAACCTGCTACTCCATACTAATGGTTTATGCATAATACCAGCTTTGGTATATAACCATAGAGAATCGCTGGAATAGACAGCCTGTGGGCTTCTGGCTTGGGCAGAATTTGTTGGTGGGGGTTATATTAGTGCTGTATATTTTTCTGCTTCTAAAAATCACTTTAGCGGCGCTTAGATGTTGCCTGCTGCTACTGACAAGGTACTGCTGTGAAAGAGGGCTCGTTAGAAACAACCTCATCTGGCGTTATCACAACTTTGTATTATTCTCTACTGTGTGAGCTCCTTCTGTGGATGGAAATTCAATACAATCAAAGGAAATCTAATTTGACCCCAACGCTGTTCCTATAATCTGTTCCCTTTTACTGGGATGGTATACTGAGGAGGGTCTATTTATGCAAAATGTGAATGTTTGTACAAAAAGTTAATGATACACTAAATATATATTGAACTACAAGAGAGAGGAATGCTTAAAGGTGATCACTGCTCTTCCCTTCAGCTCCTCTACTGTACTGAAAGTGCTCAATTGAGGTTTTCCAATAGCGTCAACTGTAGACTGGGTTGTGGTCTCACACAGCTGTGTGACATGGTGACAACTAGAAGACATTTTCATGCTATAAAGGGAAGTTCATGTTCGTTAGAATGATACCAAAATTCTAATGATAAAAAAAAAAAAAGAATAATACCAGATAATATATTATTTAGTACTAGACTGCACAATCTTATTAACATGTTTCCCTTGAGATGACTTACTTTATGACCTTCATAACCACATATACACTTTCTTTTCTAGATACGGATAGTCCTGTTGAATCTGTATGTAGGTGATGCCACTTAGTGTACAGCAATCCCTAACAACTGCTGCAAAATTGAGATCATCTATTTTGACACCCAACCATCACAGTGGTACTATAGCCACTATGACTTTGCGCTACTTTATTGACCTCTCTAGCGTTCTGCCAGTACCACTACGTTTTTAATGGCTAAAGGTTACACATGTTGTTATAATATAAATACAAGTCAGTTCAGAGTTAGTAAAAAAAGAGGAATTCCGTTTTTATGTTTAGATGTACTTTAGGTTATATATAAACAAATGTAAAGAGATTAAGTTTGATGCTGTTATATTCAGACAGGGTTGGTAAAGCCTGCCATACACGTCCCGATAAAATTTATGATCGATAAAACCCGACAGATGCATCCCGATGGTGAAGTCGTTTATCGAGCGTAAATTTCGGTAAAATAGTACCACATGGAAAATCCAATTTTGGATAGATTTTTCTGTTTTTATCGAAAATGTCATTGAAAATAATCATGAATTCTATCTATGTGCTTTCCAATGGGAAGTGTTGTAGGGGGGTATAGAAAGGAGCTGATATGTACAATGTATACTTTATAATGTGCAGTGTCATTATGAATGCCTAGAGCTATACACTTTGTTATAATTCTTCTAAATTAATGATCGAAAATAACACAATTTACGATCTAATATAGTTATTTTTAATATAGTTCCCCCCAAACCCCCCCCCCCCCCCTTAAAGCATCATGTCCACGGTACTATAATCACAACAGATTTTAAACCTAACAAAATGTAAACCAACCAACAATGTTAACAGCAATTTAAAAAAAAATTGCCAATGGCTATTTTCATATATCATTGTTCACCATCCATTCAAAGAAGAACTTTGGTTGTTATGATCAATCCATCCGGTCACCAACTGCAACATGCTGGCACCGGAAGTTTAAATATGCTAATAAGCATCATCTGCACAAGTTCGGTCATGAAACTACAAAATACTTGCCCGATGTTCCCAGACCAATAAAAAATTTTCTACTTGTACAATGACTTTACGATCAAAAATTTTAACGAAAACTACTAACGTTGGTCGGGTTTTATCGATCATAAATGTTATCGGTACGTGTATGGCAGGCTTAAGTCAGGTGAGTATAGGACAGCTGATAGACTTACAACTGCTTGCCTTGACTCCAATCTTATCTCAGCCTCAGCCCTCAGCCCTAACTATCCACTTATAAATGACAAAAACTGACATGATTGCAAATTTAACATAAGAAAACCAATGAAGGCGCCACATCTAAAACTTGTAAGCTGCACTATATATTTAATGTTTATTCTTAACTCAAGGGATACAGTTTTATTACTCTCTACAGTGGGCCCTCCTATTATTATAATTATTATTATCATCCAAACCACTGTACATTGTACACTGCCTAAAATTCCTGCCCTCCCCCTGTCCCCTCAATGATGCTGGCCACGTGGGCTAGGAGACTGAAGCCCCTCCATTAACGTGGAGATCTATGGTGTGCCCCTGCCCCTGCAGCATCACTGTGATGCAATCAGGGCGGTGCCACAACCCTTCAAGTGCTATAGCGATTAAGTGAACAACAGCGAACCCAGCAAATGAACTGGGTTTGTCTCAAATGCTAGGGAGGTTAGGTATACCCAATGGCAATAACTGAACCAAGGATTATTCTCCCTTTACAAGCCTATTGAGATACATTTTCCCAACGAAAATTTTTTATCTAGCGGTATCTACTACACCTTACTGCAGTTCAATAACCCATTAATCCACAGAGGATTAAATATGGGGACTTTTACAGACCATAGCACAGCAGGTAAATATTTAATTTACCTTAATATAAATAGGAAATTCCCTAGTGTAAATTAGTATAAGATGAGATCAGAAGTCTGCCAATATGCCAGAAAACTGTAAATAATATCAGACAATATTTGCACCCAGAGAAGATTCTACAGTCCATAAACAGGAGTGTAGAGGGACTTTAAGCAGAAAAGCCATATATCTAAAAGCATTAACATATATTGTTATGTAATAAGGTATTTACATTCACAGGTGTGTCAAATCAAGGTAAAAATTCACATTGCCAATGTCACATTTTCATACTTTGATTGAATATCTCATTCTTTGTATAGCGATAGTCGCTTCTTCAGGACAGAAAACATGAAAGTAAAACGGGATGGCAGGATCAGGTCGCTCCCACCCCCTCCTCAAACAAGGTAACGGGGGCCAAACAGGCACAGAGTGGATGTTGGTCAGCACAGTAGTAAATAGCACAGTGCTTAATTTGGAAATTTGCCTATATCCAATGTTGACAAAATTTTAAAGAGGTCACATGTAGCTCCTTGATTCAAGAGACGTAGGGTCCTAAATGTTGGGGATCGTGGTTGCAATTTGTTGTTGCAAAGGGATAAATATAAATATATATTTTTTAGGATTACAGAGTTTATCTCCACCTTTATGATTGTTCAGAGGTAAGAAAAGTTTTTTTTTTCACTTTAGGTGCTTTTTAATATAACCCACTAGTTGCCTACAATCTGTGCTTAGACATTCCCCAGTATTATATTGTGTGATAGGGATACAGTGAGGTGCGTAAGTTTGGGCAACCTTGTCAATGTTCATGATTTTCCTGTATAAATCGTTCGTTGTTGCGATAAATAATTTCAATTCAAAAAATATATCATATAGGAGACACACACAGTGATATTTGAGAAGTGAAACAAAGTTTATAGGATTTACAGAAAGTGTGCAATAATTGTTTAAACAAAATCAGGCAGGTGCATAAGTTTGGGCACCGTTGTCATTTTATTGATTCCAAAACCTTTAGAACTAATTATTGAAATTGGCTTGGTAAGCTCAGTGACCCCTGACATCCATACACAGAATCAACTATTCGGCGCACTTTACACAAGGAGATGCTGTATGTGAGAGTGATGCAGAGGAAGCCTTTTCTCCGCCCACAGCACAAACAGAGCCGCTTGAGGTATGCTAAAGCACATTTGGACAAGCCAGCTTCATTTTGGACTGTGGACTGATGGAACTAAAAGTTATTTTGGCATAACAAAGGGGCATTATGCATGAAGGAAAAAGAACACAGCATTCCAAAAAAAAACACCTGCTACCTACAGTAAAATATGGTGGTGGGTCCATCATGCTGTGGGGCTGTGTGGCTAGTGCAGAAACTGGGAATCGCATGGAATAGCATGAGGGATGCATGGATTCACTCAATATCAGCAGATTCTGGAGACCAATGTCCAGGATTCAGTGACAAAGCTGAAGCTGCGCCGAGGCTGATACTTGGATCTTTCTGAATGTTCTGCATGAACAAGAGATATTTTGTAAAGAGGAATGGTCCAAAATATATTGAACCAGATCCAGACTCTCATTGGAAGCTATAGGAAGCATTTAGAGGCTGTAATTTCTGCAAAAGGAGGATCTACTAAATATTGAGTTCATTTCTTTTTTGTGGTGCCCAAACTTATGCACCTACCTAATTTTGATTAAACAATTATTGCAACAACCAACCATATATACAGGGAAATCATAAACATTGACTAGGTTGCCCAAACTTACGCACCCCACTGTACATTTTAAATGTTTATCTGTTTGCCCTTAGCCAACACTTGTATGGCTAGTAAATTACATTCCATTAGATTACAGCTGACAACAAAGAACCGATAAGAATGGATCCAGAATTGTTGCACCTACCTTTGTAATTTACAGTGCAACATGTAATGGACCAAATTACAGTATTAATATAACAATTAAAATTTAAAAATAATTTCAAATGTTTGTTTCTCATTTTTGTACATTTTAATAAGAAGAAAAATATACAGATTTTTTAATTTAACCAGCATACCAAATAAATGCTTTATCTCCATTATTATAAAGCTTACAAGGTATAAATCAGCTGAAGTACTGGAGACTGTTCAATATTCTTGTGGCATGTAAAGTATAAAAGACACTTAAGTTTATTTGAGCTAAAACTGAAGATAAACAATTAACTTCCATGGGTGGCAGTGCAATAATTTTCCTATTCATTATCTCTTTCAAGAAAATCACAGGTATTGTCATTAAATGTGTAAGTAGCAACCCATTGTATAAGGTTTAATGTGCCGAGCATCTCGTAGTGGAGACTAGAATCTGCCTATCCCTATTCATCTCTGTCCAATAGGATCAGAAAATGGATAATTTTTCAGTGACCATGAGTTTACAAGTTTAAGTTGTATTTGGATAATGTTAATGAAGAACAGTGGTAACTGTGCATTCACCTAAATTTCCATAGTTTTTAGCCTATTAGATGCTCTGATAAATAAGATGCTTCTTATACATCAGGAGGGTCTATTCTGCAAAAAAGAAGAGCCACCCACTCTGCTACCGGTGTGTCTGGTCTGCTTGGTTGTCATACACACTCTTGGCTTGGAAGTTCAGCTTGGCGCACATACACACATTAGTAGCAGAGCGGGCAGTTCTTCCCTCTGACAGCTTGCCCACCTCGGGCAGATAGGGAAGGCACAACTTCAGCCAAATAGTCTTGCACTGATTTTGTGGGGAAAAAGTGTGAAAAATAGGGAATATCTGAACCTGTGTATACTGCAGTTTACAAGGCGTTAGATGTATTCGTTTTCTGCATTTAGATATTTGTGTCTGTATTTTCTGACCTGGTGATCCTACCAGTTGTACACTTTCCATTCTAGTGTTATAATGCTTATATATGTCATGCATATCTATGGATGACCGTTGCCACACATTTTTCCCTCCCTGCCCCCTGCTGTCATATAAATTCCATTAGCCAATCCGCATACTTTCATTCATCATTTCTATGTGTTCTTAATGGCAAATCTCTTTGCTGAGCAATTCGTGTATATACTGTGTTGTACCTTTGGGAATTGCACAAAGAATTTAAAAATTACTGCTTTATCCTTTTTTTGTGAGTCCTTCTTAAAAAATAAATCATTTTTGGATTAACTCTTCATATTTACATATTGGTTTAATAAAACATTATCAAATACTTAAAAAACCAGCTTTATGACTCCCTGATGTCTTTTACTGGAAGGCATGAAACAATCGATTTACATTTCAACTGCAGATCAGCAAATCTTAAGGTGCATGCTCAGCTTGCCATGAATTCACTCTACACATACACAAATTATTGCAATTTGAGTTTATCTTTGTTAAGAAGAGCAAAAAATTATTTGCACCTATTGTACATGTTATAAGACAATATCATTCTTGCAAAGGTAACCTACAAATATTGGTAGAAGTGCAAACTGATTGCTCATTTGTTTAAGTATAACTGTTGTGTGCTTGGGCTACATACAACAAATATAGTTGTAACTGCCAGCGCACCCTTCAAGTATCTAAGTTTTCTAGAGAAGCTGGTTGGAAAGTTGTTCTTTCAAATGATGTCGATCTACTCCAATCCTATCATAATTGTAGTCCTATATATATATATATATACAGTGTATAATGCATATGTACAAGGACCTACCTATGACATTCATGCCAGACCCATGTGTGCCTCCCATTTCTGGGGGTGAAGTCCGACCTTCCAATGTTGTGTATCTCCGATGTAAAGCGGAGCAGTCTTCGATGTCCATATGGCCAGGACATGTCATCTGCTGATTTGGACAGACATTCCTCTTCATGGGCACATTCCAGCATGTGAAGGGGCCTGTCTTCAAGATAGGCAGACTCCTGGGCCAGCTGGGCATTTATTATGAGGTCTGGAGCATCTGAAAGGGCATTAAAACAGTTATATAGACTGAAAGGGATTTGCTTTGAGTAGGGGTGTCAAACTCTGGCCTGGGGGCTAAATCTGGTCCACAGTGCAATAAAAGTTTGCTGCAAAATATTTTGTATTTTAGTAAAATGTATCAAAAAATTTATGGCACAGTTGTGTCTTTTATTAGACAACCCAAATCAATGTTTATACTCCTGGGCAGTCATCCCGAGTTTGTTTGCTATGAGTTTTGAGTTTGTAAGCAAAACCTAAGTTTGTTTTCATATGAAAATTTCTATTGTTATATCTGATGAAAAACTTCCACAATTGTAGACATTTTTCTAATACACTTCAAGGTTGGCCTACAACCTTCTTCAAAAATTTTTAATTTTGCCCACAGTATATTTGAGTTTGACATCACTGGCATAGAGAAAAAGAAATACAAAAAGATATAAATATAAACCGGTTTTGTATGCAGCACACTGGTATCAGTCCTTGCTGCTCCCCAATAAGGCTTAGTTTGACATTAGTTTTCTCATGTTAGGTTTTTCATGTAATTACACTTCTCCTCCAGAGACAGTTGGACTCCACAAGAGTTCCTGTCTGAAAGACAAATTTTAATCCTGGAGTGTACCCCGGGTGGAATGGGAAGGCTCACCCAGTTCCTTCCCTCTGACTCTAGAGTCCAGGACCCTGTAAAACTAAACACCTATCTATCCCCGAACTCCTTACCCAAAATACACTTGGTACCATAGCCCATAACATGGGGAAACACCCCGGCCATCCAGGGCATATCCCTGGGATCCTCTACAATATATGTATAATGTTTTGATATTATGCTCAAATAGTATGTACGTACGTTCTGTGCAGCTAATTCCTGCAGATTTATGACCTCCTCCTCGAGGGCAATGTACAACACTGTGGTGACGACACTGCTGAAGGGACAACTCTGTGCCAGAGCAACGCACACCGCTTATGACTATTTCGTCTGCACCCGGAGTGCCACGCCAGTACCACGTCTCCTGCAGCATAAAAATATTACTGTTTATGGTTGTTAATATGCATTATTGTTAGGCATGCAGGTTCAAGTTTAAATATTAATGATGCAATTTCCAACTACAAGTGATTTCTCCCCCATGCTTATTATCTACCAAAAATAATGACCAGTTTGCTTCTGTTACACTGCCAGAAATGTTTTATGACTCCAGTGGGGAATAAAGGAGAAATGAAGAAGTTTCCAGGTTGGGGAAGAACACGAGATGCTATTCCATTACCATCTCATAGCAAAATAACGAATCTGAGTTACAATGAGTATTTTTCTCTGTTCATACGTATTTTACCTGATCATTGTTCTTCTTACGATTGCTGCATAGACAGCGCCTGCCTCTTCTAATCATACATTTCTATATGAATGTCCAAGGGAAAAATATATTTCCCGATGTTCCTGTCTACTCAATCTAGTATAGCCAACTGCAAGAAGTATATGGACTTATTGAATAAGACAGAGCAAGGAGCAGCGATGATAATAAAACAACTATGAAGAGACCAAAAAGCAACCAGATTTCACAATTCTGCTTAGATCACTGCACCTAATTCTTGTCGGATTAATAAGCCTTTTATTAACTTATTGTGCATGTGCATCTTTTTTTATGTGAAAACAGTTACATTTCCTGTTTAAGACGATAAGGGGTTGAATAGACACAGAATCCTTCTTTACCTCACATTGGGCCTCATTTATCAAATTATCTGAAAGAAGAACAGTCTGTGTTGCTCCTTAATCACCATCAATCAAATGTTGTCATTAAAAATGTCAGCTAGAATCTGAATGTTTGATGAGATTGCTTCTTGTGTTGTAAGCAAGAGCAGAATTCAGGCATATGCACCCATAATGTATTTTTAAGTGATTTTCCTCTCTTTTAAACCAAAGACTTTCATAAGAAAGACATGTTACGGAAAAACCAGGATAAAAACTGTCAATTATTTTTTTCATCTTTCCCAAACATTAAAATATTTTAGACCTGAAAATTACTTAAAGCGCACCTAAAGTAAGAGCCAAAATACAATTTTTTATTTACCTGTCTACTTATGAACTTTTACAATGGTTCAAAGTAGCTCTGAGATCGTAAAGTAATATTATAACCCGTTCTGCTCTCTGTGACAGTTGCCTTGATTGATGTGTAAATGCCATTCTTGCAGGGGTTAATGAAATGTAGTAACACATATGGCCACTAGATCTCCCAAAATATTTTGTTCTTAAAAGAGAAACGTACCTCCATAGGGTTTGTACAAGGTATTTGATCCCTAGTGTTACGCCAGTACGGGCGCAGCTTGATCGCGAATCAAACTGCACCCGAGCCGGGATCAGGCGCAACCACTGGCTCTACGTGTGTCTGCAGCATTTCTTCAGAGCTGCAGGCACACAGAGCCTTTCTGGTCCCGAGTACAATTGCAGGGTAAACGGCTTTTCATGCCATAAAAAATGGCACGAAAAGCTCATAACGTTAGGGGGGTTAATTTTCATTTCCTGACTGCCTTTAGAGTTTAGGGGCACCAAGGCATAGGCATTGGAATATCTCCTTACAGGTATGGGATTTTTAAAGAACATTTTTTGACAGCTCTCCCCAAATATGTGGGCAGTAAGGAACATAATGTCCATAGGGTTAGTTTAGGTCTGCTTTAAGGTGCATATTACAATGCTGTGCATTGTTTGCTCATCTGGTTTCCAAGCCCATACTTTTAGTAAAAACATGCACAACAAATAATTACAAAGCACACAGATGCAATATTATTGCATTTACAGGTGTCATTGAAATGGCAAGACTGCACTGAGTTGGTCCTAATTATTTAAATTCATAAAACAACATAAAGTTATAATTCTCAAATCTACCAATGGGTGATGCTTTGAATACTTGCAATGAATAACTTAAGTGCTTAATGTTAAATAATGACCCTAAAGTTATTTGTCTTGCAGTATGCACAGGAATAGGTAATAGTGCTACCTGATCACCCTGTATGTATAAACCTGAATGAGAACTGTTGTGTTCATGCTTTATTATTATTGAATGTTTTATTTAGCTTTTCATTTTAAAACTTACTTCACTTAACTTTTAATAGTCACAAATATCCCTATATATAGTCTTAGACAAATGATAATGATGTTACACACCAACTTCATACCTGTATAGCATGACTGGCAAAGCCAAGCCCGAGCTGTCGGCAGGCTACCATGGCTTCATTCATGCCCCAGAGCTCTCCGCACACAGCTCCCCACTTCTTTACACCTTTAATGACCATCTGTACTTCTACCTTACCCTCTTCACTTGACCTTCCTCCAACCAGCCGAATCTGAAATACAAGAAGGACAAAGCAGATCATACAGAGAAGTTCTCATTTTAGCCAGAAGCTAATTAGTCTCTTGTGTGAGTTCTCTTGTACTCGGTAACACTGATCACGGCAAATCATTACAGTATTATTCAAGCAATCAGAAAAGGTTGAAGCAGACCAACGAATACTTTGTGATTACGCAGTACATTTTCATCATTACAGAACGGATGAATATTTTCACCAGCTAAAAGATTTCGCAGCATTCCGTAATTTCATTACATACAGTATCTTACAAAAGTGAGTACACCCCCTGACATTGTGGTAAATAGTTAATCTTTTTTCATGGGAAAACACTGAAGATATGAAACTTTGATATAATGTATTCAATGTACAGCTTGTATAACAGTGAAAAAATGCCTTAAAATAACGGATAACCAGTAATATCTGAAACTCTGGCAATGAGCTAAAATGTCCAAATTGTTCTCAATATGTGTGGCCACCATTATTTCCCCGCACTGCCCCAACTCTCACTAGAGCTTCATAGATTGCTACTGGAATCCTCCACCATGATGATGTCACAGAGCTGATAGATGTTAAAGAACTTGCTCTCTTCCACCTTTCATTTCCACCTCACACATGTGTAATGGGGTTTAAGTCTGGAGACATGCTTGTCAAGTCCAGCACCTTTACACTTTGTTTCTTTAGCAAGAATCAAATGTGCAATTTAAATATACTGCCAATTGAACATCACTTATAACACCACACAGGGTCATCGATGTTCCAAATAATTGTTTCTATTTTATAAAGAACGATTAAAAAATGCAAACCAAAATACGGCATGTAAGTTTTCGGTTCTAGATCGATGACTGCTGGTTGATGGCACCGGGTGGTCAGAAATCGCTTCCCTATCGACTTTTTGGTCGCTCAAAGGGAAATATTCAACCGTGTATGGCTTTAGAGATGGTGTTGAAATTTTGACTAGCTGACCATGATAGTAAACTGAAAAGCCCTTACATGGTATAAAAAATGGCATGATGGATAAGTATCTGATTGTATTCCTTAGAATTTAACACAACATTTATTCTGGCCAAATCCTCAACTCCCATCTGTAGAAATGCAGTCCCAAACTTGCAAGAGATCATCCTATAATGTTGGCTGCAGAGATTAAATATTAACTATTAATTATCAGCCCTTGCTGCAGCCAGTATTGCAATATTACATATTTTCCACCACAAGTTATATTTTCATTAGAAAATGAGTCTTCTAGCCTAGTTTCCATGATAAAGGAATGGGTCTTTATGGATACAATTCTTCCATGAAGGCTTTACCTGGGCCCCATTGATTTCTGACACTTTAGGAGAGACCTTGGTTTTTGTAGTGTCACTACCCTGAGTCTTGTGCCTGTGTCAGTCCATCAATGGTGTGTAATGAGTGACATTAAACTGTCTTCAGCACTTGTTTTAACTTGCAATCATCTTCTTCTGCTGCATTATCTAGCCAAGGGTCATGTCAGGTTCTTATACCAAATCTTGTATATTTTTTCCTACATTTTGTTCAGTAAATCAGATATGTTATCTGCACAGACCCTTGAAAATTATGCAAAAAGAGAGAGTACATGTCACGGGGTAAAAGGGAAGAGAACCATGACAAAGGTATTTTGTAATTTTGGCACTCCAGAAAACATCTTTCAGCCTGCAGTATGATTACATAAAAAAAAATATATATATATATATAGTGATGCAGAATTTTCAACATAAGCATTCAAATTGACTGCAAACCGAAAATGATCCAATCAAACACAGGATCTGCAGAGTTTAAATTGCATACAATTTGCATGTTAATGTCAACATTTTGTCATATCATTATTCATCTCTAATAGTAATATACATCATTAGCAGAATACAACTTGTACAAAAAAGATATTGGTAATATTATTCATTTTAAACATCATCAATGCAAGGTGCACTATTGTCAGCATATTCTCTTTCTGTTCACACGTATATATTGAATTTGAGTTCCCATTTGGGTTTACTGCCAGTGCAAAGTCTTTTGCTTACTGACCTTCCACCTACTTCACGGAGGAAGATCTTGCCAAATTTTTTGAGGTATACTATTGTGACCCAGGCCTTGCACCACCAGACCCTTTCACACCTCTTTGTTTGTATGCTCATTGCTCAATGCATGTAGAAGAATTAAAGGGGAGATGCATTATATCCATTGGACCTGTTCGCAACTATGTGTTGCAGTGCTGTGCATTTTTGAAAAATGGGTAATGGGCCTTTTATGTCTGTTATTTAGTTTAATACTCCTTTTGTTGGTTCTTGTAATGTTAACATACTGTACATGCACCTTCAGATGAAAGAATTGGCTTGGTTTTTTATCATTTACATCTAATAGGAAGGGTGGGCAGAGGGGTGGGTGCCTGTATCATAGAGTCTACGGATGCTACAATGACATTTTTTTATCTATTCACACTGACATAGGAGGTCTATAGCAAGGCAACGATACTGTAATGATGGCATCCCTGAAAGGACTACAGTAGGGCTGTGTGCAGAGCACATACTGGGAACTGTGTGTTTAATCCATCACTAGACACACTTTGTTCTTTATTGAAACTGACATGGAAATATGTGAATATAACATTACATTTTTGTTCTGGTGTTCTGCGGATAAAGTCATTCCTCAGCATAATTTACTGTCTGTTAAATTTATGGAAAAATTCATTCAGTAAACAGGCAATTTATTTAATCTTTTGAGCATATTCAGTTGCTAAATGTCTGCACTGTCATTCAGATCAACAGTCTTTTGTGTTTTATTAGATATCTGCTTTACAGGACAATTGTTTTTTTCAGTTCCTATAACAAAAGCAAAAAATAGCTGTCAGTTGTTGTCAGTTGTCAGTGGGAAATCTGCATCTAGTTTGTATTAGTCTAATGTACAGCAATACTCAAGTTATTGTTCCAAAACCGCTATTAGGAGTACATTTGGTCCATTAGATGTAAGAGCATACCATTGTATATGGATTACAAGTGCTCTGACACATGACTGTCCATTTAAGTACTTTAATGTCCATTTACCTATTCTTTTTTTTGTGCTAAATCTTTTTTAAATGGTACAGTAAAATTAAGCAGTTTGTTATGTAATCTTTTTAAATATACCACCCGGCATCATCAGTAGGACATTAATGATTGTGTTGTCGCAAGGACAGTAGATCCAGATGCCTCATGGGCATCACCAGAGGGTGCCATACGTCTCGGGCATCATCAATAGGACATTGATGACACTGGTAATGTGCAACCAGGGGACACAGGAGCTGGACAGACATTACTGGAGATAGTGCGGCTCCGAACTAAGGATTACTGCTAGGGAGGTTTAACCTCTAATTAGGCTGTAGATATGGGTGGGCAAACTAAAGCCCAGGGGCTGTTTCCGGCCCCTTTGGCTTTCTTTTCCTTGCTCCCCTCTGCGAGTGCACATAATGTCTAGAGGTGACAAAGTTTTGCCTTGGTGATGATGGAGTGGCATGATCATGTCATGTGGGTGCATCCTTCTGGCGACAACAGGCAGTCTCTAGGAATTATCTCTGCTCATTGGAATGAAGCGATGGCGGTGATGCATGGAATTGGCCTGCCTATGGCAGGTCGGCCATTACAGGCCCTTAGTCCAGCCTCCAGCCAATGTGGCCAACAAGTCAAAAAGTTTGCCCACCCCTGCTGTAGAGGCTGTCACTGCTGAAAATGCTAACAGTTTGGCTGCCATGTTGCTTATTTCAGTCCTTTCTCTAGTACATCAGAATGTTTTTTTTTTGAAAAGTAACTAAGAGGAAAACATATATGCTTTAGAAACAGAAAAAAGTGTTGTATTCATGAACTATGCGAGGAATTCATTTTCTGAATTTTCAGGAAAAAAATATGTGTTTTTTACCGTCAACATTCGCGTTTGTGTTAAAAAAGCCTCCCATTCATGTGTGTGCTGCAAGAGGTTTGCGTTAATGCGTTGCTCATTACTGCAAAAGGTGGCCAGTGTGAAAGGTACAACAGTTACAGCAATGCAAAGGCAGCTAGTGTCTGAGGGCCTGTTCAATTTAAATCAATCTTACTTTAATAAATAATAATGATAATTTATGCATTTGTTTAGACACTGTTGTGGCTCCCAACATGAAACCATAATTAAGAGAAATAATTCATTGGGTTTATTGCTGGATTATATAAAGGACAAGATGCTTTTACCTTGCACTGTGTAAGTTGGAAGAGCATCACTTAAGCCTACTTTCCAATGTGTCTTGCCAAAAATGTGATAAAAATGCAACAGCTGCATCTTGGGCACACCCCAATTTATTTTTAATGGGTGTGACATTGTGTTGTACTAGCGGCAGTAGAACCACTTGCTCCACGTGCAAAAAAACGCGGTTTCATGCGGCATGTACAACGCAGTGTCATGCCAGTTGTAAATAATGCAATCGTCAAGTCAAGCAGCATTTTTGGCAATACACAGTGGAACCTAAGATAGAAGAAAAACTCTAATAAAACTGTTAACTTACTTTAGATTTTTCCTTATACAAGATTCAGTGGTTCAATGTAGTCAATATATCATGAACACATGAAAATGCAGCTCAAACTGAAGCCGGTTCTACCTTAGCATGACATGACACTTTTCAAGCGACCCAGTAAGTAAAACCATGCTGCTGTGTGCAGTGGTCCCACACATTGTGCTGGTGTTTGCATGTTACAACCACCCCATTTATCCCTATAGACACCCGCCACAGAGGCCAACTAGTGAACACAACAGTTGCAGTTCCCGTGAACAACTTGTTTCTTTCTTCCTGTGTGAGTTAGTTCTTAATGCATGCTTCATTTACATTGCTTATAAAGTCGATGTACTAACCCCTAACAAAGGCAATGACTAAGAAAATTGTTTCTTAACAATATTAAGCTTTGTTATTTTGCAACCACTTTCAGTTTGACCTGCAAACTACTACTTACACATAAACAGTTAAGAAAATATTGAGGTTAGAGCCTATTGTGTACAATATGTGCAAAACAATCTGCCAAATCACAAAATCTAAAGATAAAGCAAAAATGGACTTCACCCTATTGAACCACTTACTATGAGCACAAAATATTTACTAGATCACAACAAAACAAAATGGTTATAAACAATTATTATGAAACATTAGGGAAATGGGTTTTCATGCAATCACAATAGCAGGCATGGCCGATTTATTTATTAAATGCATTGACAACAATAACTATACAATGAATTATAATGTAAGGCTTTCTGTTGATATATGGGATGTTTCTTAGCCTTTGTATATCTGGAACACTTCCCCTTTAAGGGTAGTCCATATACAAATTAGCATTTTTTTAAATGCATTGGTTTGAATTTGAAATCAACTTCTTATCCAGCCAAGCAGAACAAGGAGCGGTAGAGGGAGGAGCAGCCAAAGGAATTAATTAGTTGTGAGCTCATGATATTCCCTATCTATGAATAAGCTGTGGGTAGGGATGTGACCTGGCTGTATTGCCTAACTATGGTAGAGAAAAGTCAGGTCACTAACCTAGATGTGATGTCTAGAAGAACATATCTCAAAACTAAACAGAGAAATATAATCCTAAAGCTGGGAATACCCGTACCAATTATCCAGCGATCGTTTTTTACTCCAATCGCCCATCCGATTCCGGAATCGATTTTAATTTGTGAAAACGATCGCAAACTGCAACATACCATGCATTCAATTTCTGGGCGATTCTATCCTATCTTTTCTCAGTATGTCTTGCACGCACACATTTATGGGTTTGGAGTGGGGTTAGCTGAAGAACTGGCCAGTGACCAACAGCACACAAACAAAGGAAATTTCCACAAGAATCATAGATGGATCGCTTAAAACGATCGCATGAGACAACTAACAGCACTCGATTCATGTGCTTTTTATTAAAATTATCCATCAGAACGGATCCGTGAACGATCGTTTTTCTGTCCGATCGCTTTTGGCATGCTTCAATTTTTATTCAATCCTAAAAATCGTGATGTGTATGCCCAGCTTTAGGCTGATAAAATAGACCATGTATATTTTTGAAAGTACCAGTCCCCACCTGGCTGTTGTATTCCATTTCAGGCACATTACATCTCACAGCTGCATCTTCTTCATGCTGGCAACCTGCTATACTGGCCTCTTTGAACTTGCATTCAGTGATAGACTTCTCATGGCCTGTGCAGACCACTTCATTCATGTGTATAGGACCCAAGCCTGGATTGGAGAGAAATTTTATATTTGATACATTTGTTAAATAGTTTAATCAGCTAAAATGAGCACAGGAGCTAAGAGTCTAGCTGACCTAACCCACAGGATAAAATGTATGAGCAATCCCAATTGCAAAAGAGCAAGATGGGTCACTGTATGATAGACAAAGTTTTACTGGTTGCATCTTGTGCTGCCAATTAAAACATTGTCCACAGTAATAGTAATAGTGCGCCATATGAGGTTTCAATCCAAAATGTGAACAAGCACATTTCATACAATTGGGAGAATTTGGGGTTTAAACCAAAAAATCTGCATATTTTTGGGCTGTGAGAGCAAACCAAACATTTATAGACTATGCTGCCAAAAGTCAGATGTTAACAGAAGACCAGACGTTTGGAAATTTATTTTTACATTGAGCAAGGCAGCGTGACAAAAAAAAAGAAGGTAGAGAACCAGCCATCACATGCACAGCACTATATTCACAGGGCAGGGTGAATGGGTCACAGGGTGCTAGTCTAGAGGGACCCTGGCACATGTTTCAAGTATAAGCTTAGGGAGACTTTTTCAGCACATTTGGGTGCTGCAATCTTAAATTTTTTTCTTACATCTCATTCTTTCAGAAACTCGTCTGTATAGGCCAACCAGCTTTCTCAGCCATGCTTGCTGGAAGAGTGTTGTGGGGTTAGAACCACTCTAAGGGCCTTCTCACACTATATGCGTTGCATCATGTTTTTTTTTAACACATGCGTTTTTACAGTACTGAGAAAATAGAAAACCATTGTTACCATTCAAACTTCATGTGTTGCGTTTTAAAAATGCAACAGCTTTGTGTGCTTTTTTTTATAATATGCATTTTTGATGAATTTTTTGTTAATCTGTTAAAAAACGCAAAACACAAACGTAATGTGAAAAATGCATGTGTTTTTGTATATATGCAGAAACGCATGCCTTAAAAAAATGCATATAGTGTGATAGGGCTCTAGTGTTTTGCTATTTATGTTCCTGTGAGATACATTCATTCTCTCTAAATGTCATCATAAACAGTGTTCATGGGAATAAAACAGAAATCCCCAAAATATTCTTGGCATTTAGGAGACACCTTGAATACTGAAAGCTATACACAATATAAACAAGCTACAAACAAAAGGACTGTATAGTATTAAAGAACAGTAAGCCTCGGACCCAACCAGCTTTCCAGTCTATGTGGCTTCAGGCAGTACCAACAACATTAAGGGCCCATTCACACTATATGCATTTTTTAAAGGCATGCTTTTTTATAGGCATGCGTTTCTGCATATATACAAAAAAAGATTTACATTACATTTTGCATTTGCGTTTTAGATTAAATTTATAAAAAAAGCAGGAAAATTTTATAAAAAATGCATACAGCAGTGAGTTTTAAAAAACACATGCATTTTTAAAAACGCAACGGATACAGTGTGAATGGTAATATTGGTTGTCAATATAAAAACGCGTGCAGTAAAAACACGCATGTGATTACAAAAAAACGTGTGCGGTAGTAAACGCACTGCAACGCATATAGTGTGAAATGGCCCTAAGCCAATTCATAAAGTTAGTTCTTTTGAACTAAACCAGATTGGTGAAGCCAGACCTTTTAAAGCCGGCCATAGACACGGCGATTCCTGGCCGTAGCTGCGAGAGATAGACCAACGTGCGCACTGATGTCAAACGCTTGTTGGTTGATCTTGACGGATCGACCCGATAAGGGTATAGGTATAGGTATTTTTTCTGGCCAATGCTGATACTTTGGATGGGGACCAGAGCAAACAATACCCTAACCATATAGAGATGTTTTAAAGCAAGAGTTTAAAACCCTTGCAAGTTTTTGCAAGACTTGACACCCTAGCCATTTGTTTATGTACTTTGCTGCAAAATAGGCTTTATTACAGTCACTGCGATGAGATACAGCAAAGCTAAGAACTATCCATTCCATTGAATAATGTGGTTCTATTTCTAATTCACTCCCAGCAGACATAAATTATAAGCCTTTCTTGTAACATGAGGATAACGAGGGAAAATGGCAACTACAAAACAGATAATAAACACTGTGTAAAGATAAAAGCCTTGCACATGGAAAAGCATTTACAAATAGAAAGAAACATTAATGGTTGATATGTGATTTGATTAAAAATAAAACTGTGGGGATCTCAGAACCAGTATTACTGGTGTTACTCCTCTTTAAGATTTGCATAGTGCAATTTAAGAAACAGCAATATTTCTGCCTCTCAACTGCTGCCAAGACTAATAGTTTACTGCCTGCATAATTACAGGCTTGCTAACAAGTATGATGTTGGTATTGTAATTATATTCCCGTAAAATGTTTATGCTAATTCATAACATTTTACCAGGCCAGATTAATAAACTCTATTTAGAAGTGTGTTAATAGGAAGCCTAATTATTATAAAGAAGATATTTTCTTACCTTGTCCCAACTGGGCACCTAAAATAGCTTCCTTGGCAGATCCGTAGCCAAGCTCCCGACAGACTACGCTGGCTGAAATGAGGTTCCACTTGTCATCACAAATTGTTCCCCACTTCCCATTTCTTAACACTTCCACTCTTCCTTCTCCAGAATGTGGCCCAGACCGCAGTCTTACCAGTGGCTCCTGAGAACACAAATAGCATTCTGTTCCATCCATCAAAATAAACATTGATAATGTAGGGGCAGTGATCTACAAACACAAGCCTGTCATATAGACTGGTGATCCTCTAGTGTTTTTGGGTGAAAAAGGCATTCTTTCAGATATTTTTTGTTTTAGGAGGAGGTTCTAGATCCGGAGACATGTGAAAGGTTCAAGGTAATGTAGGTTCACTACTGGAACAAATTAGAAAAACCAGACCAACACAGCAAATGTTTACCAATGCTAAAGAAATAACACATTCCCCTTTTCATCCATGCTTCAAATATTGGTATAAAAAAAGTAGGTTTCAATTCGTAAGTGCAAGGGGAATTTACTTGAGCATTGACTGTTTTAAAAATATTTTATAGCACAAATCAAGCCTTCTTAAAACAGAAGGTATTTACACGGCCCAATCCAG